>PYXC01001443.1:1770000-2292500 GCA_015244755.2 Tenualosa ilisha | reverse complement strand
TACCTCACGGTAAGGGTTCACGAGAGAGTGCCTGCCTGTCTGTAGCTCGCACACACACATACACACTCACACTTGCATGCAGAAGGGTGAGGGGCAAGGTTGGCACGAGCGGCAGCCCTCCTGGGACATGTTGGGGGTGGGGTGGGGTGGCATAGTCCCCTCTGTTCATGCGGGCAGAGAGCGGTGCTGCCGTGTGTGTGTTGTTTGTTTTTATTTACCAACCTCCTTATCTTCATTTGCCTCAACCCAATGACATTCTGCACTGTACAGAATGGGGGCAAAAAGAGCCATGCATGGATAATTTCACATGGGCTGAGTTTAGTATTTTTTTTTCCTAGTTTTGCCGAGGTCTGTCTGCTGAATAATAGCTCCTGTGGTTTTACTTTGATGTTGAAAAATGAATGTGTGTGTGTGTGTGTGTGTGTGTGTGTGTGTGTGGTGTGTGGTGTGTGTGTGGTGTGTGTGTGTGAGTGAGAGAGAGAGAGAGAGAGAGAGAGAAAGAGAGAGATGGTGCATGTATGCATATGCGTATACATTTACAGGGACAAAGAAAATGTGATAAGCTCCTCTGTATGCGTGTGCCCCTTGTAGTTCAGGGCCTCTCTGGGGTGCCACATTACAGCGTATTGCACACACTTTCAAATAGGGAGAATGACTACAAAGCCCCACATCTGCAGACAGCGTCTCAGCGCGCAACAGAGAGTGGGGGGAAAAGCAACATTTTGTTGATCCTCTAATTCCTTGGCAACAGAGCCACACTCTCACTCTCTCTCCCACCTCCCTCTCAGTGTCTGCCTCTTCCCTTCATTCTTTCCCACACCCTCTCTCTCGCTCTCTCTCTCTTTTTCTTTCTCTGCCATGCTCTCCTTTCTCCCCTTCCTTTCTTCCCCCCTCACTCCCTCTGTCTCTCTCATCCTCTTTTTCTTTCTCTCTCTAATTCTTTTTCTCTCTCTCTCTCGTCCTCATTAAGCAGCTTAAGGTTGGCAGGAGCTGACTTCACTTTTGCTGGCGCGGGTTCCTGGTCGTCTCTGTGCGCTTGCTGCCTAACTCTCCATGGCAGGCCGGCTTGACCTACCCCAACACTGGGCCCGCTGCCTCCTGCCAAGAGCCCAGTCACAACCCTCCACCCATCAAACTGTCCACCCATACATATATCACCGGGGCTCACCCACGCCAGCCAGCCGGTCGTTAAGCCAGCCTTCTGTGGACCTGCGTGATGGTAAGAGGGACATTAAACAGCTCAAAGCCTTTTTTCAAGGACCTAAATGGAGAAATGATGGCAGAGGGAAAACATGGCAAAGTTGAAGCAAAGAGCTAATTCAGGCATTTGGTTGAGCAGGGGGAGATGATGGCAGGGAGGAAGCGAGGGAGATTGTGTTTCATAATGAATGCGGTTTACCTTGGCATTGTATGTGCGTTAATCAAGACCCGCTTCGGCCATCTTGATTACATTTGCACAGGCTGAGCACACCGCTGACTGGCGTGCGATAGGTCGACGTGGGGAGTGGACAACAGCGCGGCCCTCAGTCGCTGCAGCGTGTTGTGCCGTAACGACTGAAAAGGACGCGCTGCCACTCAAGAGACGCGTGACATTTCATTAGCAGAAGGTGTCGGCTCTTAACGGTGCCCAGGCCCATGTTTCGTCTTGACTCCGTCATGAGTAATCACCTCGTGCCTACCGACCTCAACATATTTTCCTCTCAAGAAGCCCGTTGCTTGGGGGACGAACACTCATCTGCACCATTCAGCCCCTTGTCTCTCTGTCTCTGTTTTTTGTGCCTCATTAGACTCTCGGCCAGAGAGACTCGAGTGGGAAGACGCCTTTATTTTTCACTCATCATTTTTTTTTTCTGAGGTCGATCACATTCAGTTCAGTCTTTCTATTGAGATTTTTGCCAATGAACGATGGAAAAACTAATGGGAAAAGCACCAAACTCAATTCAGCTGGAGTGCATGACATGTGCAGTCATGGGCATCTTAAATTATCCCCCCATGGCTCTCTAAACAACCAGCGTCAAAAGGACAAGCAGGTGTCGCCACACCTTCAAAACGATGACTGGATGAAATGGTGATATCCGAGAGTTGACATTACCCCGCGGCTCAGGCACACCGCAGCACACACTCTCCACCCTCTCCCTGTTCGTTCTGCCTGGGCCCAAATATTCGGTTACGCCGAGACGAGGACGCTGCTTGTCAGCTAGGGGCTGCTTGTGTTGGGTCCTCCATGCTTTCAGGGGGGCTTATTGGACGACTTATGTGCTCGACTCGCCCTAATCCACAGCTCCCATTTACTCATGAGTGTCAGATTCACAGAAGCCACTTTTCTGTTCATTCCGTCAAGCCTGATGGGGATCCTTGTCTGTCTGATGCTCTTCTCTCTCTCTTTTTCTCTCTCTATCTCTCTCTCTCTTTTTCTCTCTGTCAGTCCTCCTCCCCTAAATTGCCAATCATACTGATTTGCAACGGTCTCCCGCTACATGGAAATAAGCCTCCCTTTTCAATGTGTCATTTCATTTGTATCAGTCATCAGTGTCAGCATGCTGAAATGACTGACTGGCCTTGTGAAAAGAGTCTCGCTGTGCGTCCATCTCATGACAATGTAGCATGTGATTTGCCCATTTGGAGCTCTCCGGAGAGGGGGGGAGTCATTTATCAAAATCTATTCGGGTGGTTCAGTTAGCCTGTAGATAGGAGAGATGGAAGAAAGAGAGAGATACAAAGACACAGAGACGGAGGGAGATTGAAAAGGGAACAAGGGATGGAGAAGGAGTGAGGGTGGAGGAGGCAAGAGAGAGAAAGAAAGAGAGAGTGAGAGGCAGGAAAATGAGGTGTCTCCTGTTGTGTTCCCCGTTCTGTCCATCTTGCCAAATGTGTGGTCTCTTCGTTACAATGCGTGTCAGAGACTGTAAGAGAAGTTTTCTCTGATTCTCTCTCTTCCTCTCTTTCTCCTGTCTCCCTCTCCTTCTCCCTTTTCTATTCGTCTCAACACCTTCAGCTTTCCCCCTCCCTCCCTCTCTCTCTCTCTCTCTCTCTCACTCACTCAATCTTACTCTCCCTCCATACGCGTTCTCACTCTCCCTCCATACGCGTTCTCTCTCTCCCTCCCTCCCTCCCTCCCTCTCCCTTTCCCTCCCTCCCTCTCTTCTCCTCCTCCGCCTCCTCCTCCTCCTCCTCCTTCTCCTCCGCTCCTCTCAAATGGGTGCCTGTGTGCGCCTGTCCTCTGCCAGAATGCTGCCAGAGTGTCAGGGATCTCCACTGAGCGAGGAAATGAGGCGGCATCAGGGGAGATTTGGAGGCGCTTCGATCCTGAAGTGTATTGTCACACAGCACATAGATGATAAGGCACAAGGCAGAGCATCTCTAGCTCCTCGCCGCTAAAAGAGGGATAAGAGAAAAAAACGGACACACGCACACACACGCACACACACACGCACAGGCGCGCACGGGTGTGCGAGAGAGAGAGAGAGAGAGTGCTCTTGGATTCTGCTCTAACTCCTATTTTATTTCCCCTTTTTTTTATGGACGTCTTTTTGTAAACAGAGAAAAACAAAGAACAACAACACAAACTCTGGTGTGTGGTGGTGACTGGGAAGATTCATCTCTGGGTTTTTCTTTTTTGTGTGTGAAAATGTGGACCAGCTTTCTCAGTGGAGGTGAGCATTGTGACTGTCTAGTGTCTGTCTCTCTCTCTTTTTGTGTGGATATCGGTACGTGTGTGTGTATGTGTGTGTACGTGTGCATTCATGAGCGTTTTTTTGTTTGCCGTCTCCGATTCACAGTTTCCCGCTGTGCTTGTTTGCAGCGTAACAGAGGGCAGATCGACTAACAGTTTGTTGCTGCTGCTGCTGCTGCTATTACTGTTGCTGCTTATGTGTGTTTTGTTGGCTGCTGCCAGGAGTAAGATTCTAAATGCTTTTCCAAGTCAGGCAGGTTGGCCAGGCATAAGAAATAAACAAAACAAAATATGCACACAATGACAACAGCACTATAATATGCGCTGTGCAAGTTGAGACTCGTTTGTTATGGTTAACCTGACTACACTGTTGCGTTCAGATGCCTGCTTTGACGGAGCTGTCGGGTTCTTGCACTGTTTGCCAAGGGGACGTGTAAGTTGAGCACGTGCATGTATGAACGCGGCACAGCGAGTGGGTTCAAACACAAACAGGCGGCTTGTCACAAGCAATTACATGTTTTGCCCGTTGCAATGGAGCTTGGCATGAGAAACTGATGCAGCTGTGGGAAGCCTTGCGCATCTCCTTCAGTGGTAGTCCCAGCCAGCTGGTACGTTCGTACGTAAAGGAGAGAGAGTTGTCTGGGAGAGTTTTGATCCAGAGTGTGTGCGTGCGCGTTTGTGTATGCGTATGTGTGTGTATGTTTGGGTTTGTCTGGGTCTGTGTCCGCAGGGCACATGCGGACGTCAGTGGCTGCTCCTACACTGATGGGTTGTCTGTCTGTGTGTGTGTGCGTGTGTGTGGTGTGCGTGTGCGCGCAGCGCTGTGATGTGTGACTAGCGGAGTGTCCTACAGTGATGATAGAGGGAGCACTCCAGCTCCAGCGCACGGCAGCGAACACACTCTCAGGGACCACAAACCCCCCAAGGCCACGGCTGTGGCTCAGCCACAGGATGGGGAGGGGGGAGGGGGGAGTGAGTGTGAGGGGAGAGGGGAGGGGAGGAGAGGAGAGGGTGCATGTGGGGCGAGGGTGAGAGCGAGAGTGTATTTTTAGATGTGTTGAGCTGCCCCAACATTGAGTCTACACATTTTGGGATCCTCAGGGTGAGGGGGCAGAGGAGGTGGCGATGAACGTGAAGGAGGGGTGCGGGGTTGGAGTTGTTTTGTTATTGCTCTTTTGGGTTCAGAGTCAGGAAGCTATGCAGGCTGACACAATTAATTGTCCATCACTGCATTCATCTGTTTAGCAGCCCTTGATTTCAGTTTTTTTTTTTTTTTTTTTTTTTGTTTTGTTTTTTACATTCTCTCTCTTTTGTGGCCAAGTGAAATACACACACAAGAAGAGCTTGACGGGGACGGCAGTTCTTGTTGTATTAAAAAAAGAAAAGAAAAGCGTGAGAATGTGATTGAGTTTGATTTCTGTGGCTGTTTGCACTCCCAGAAACAGGAGCCGCAAACAAGCAGTGCAATTGCTGGTGGCTGAGCTCATGCTGTGGTTTTGTCGGGGCGAGCTTTTGGAAACGGTCTGCTTGGTTTCCATCTGCACCCCCGCCCTGACCACCCCGCTATCGCTTGAAAGGCTCCAGCTGCTTGTGCTGATCGGACTGCAGTCCCCTTCCCTTGCGCACTTGTTTTTCCATCTGGAGTTTCTGCCGTGTGCTTTTGAAGGCATGAAATTAGGTTTGTACCTATCCTCATACCCACATTCGGACCAATTCGCCCAGCCATTTTTTTTTTTTTTTTTATGGTAATGGTCAGTGTACGATGACGCCGATGCAGTATCAGGCAAGCCAAGGTGTCCCTTTGAGATAAAAAATTGTAATGACACCCCAGAGAGAGAGAGAGAGAACGAGGGGGGAAAGTGTGAGAGGACTAACCAGTGAGCTGAAACGGCAAGGGCATCGGTGCATTAATTCACTGGAATCGCTGTCAAAGCCAGGAAATGCTCTCAATTTATTGCCACTCCTAATTCTACATAATGGGAGGGTTTAGCACTTTATAGGATATTGAGTGAAGTGTGTGTGTGTGTGCGTGCATGTGTGTGTTTATTTGCATATTTGTTTGTCTTATGAGAGCTGTGTGTGTGAGTGTGTGTATGCATTCATTCATTGTGTGTATACTGCATGTGTCCTGGTACTGTGTGTGTGTGTGTGTCTTATCTTATTTTGCTCCATTTTTAGACTGCAGTGTGTTTGTGTATTTATATACATACTCTCTAATCCGTTCAATATATATCCATTCATGCATGTGTGTGTGTGTGTGTGTGTGTGTGTGTGTGTTCGTGTGTGTGTGTGTGTGTGTGTGTGTTGCATGTGGATGTGTGAACTGCAGTCTTTTGAACTGATGCTCATGAAGTTTAACTACACGGCTGGATCAATACGTATTCCCTCCCTGAGCCCCTGTGTGTCAGCACAGCTGAGGCAGGGGGTTTGGCTTTTAGACAGTGATTTTATTAGGCTCTTCAAAATCAATTCCCTTTTTTCACCTTGTCCAAGCCACGCGCTAGCACCAAGCCGCTGATCTCGACCCTCTCCTCAGCCTCCCTTCGACTGACGCTTTTATAACTGGTTGTTTTCATTTGGGAGGATAACACTGCCTTTGTCACCACACCATTTCCAACACTACCTATTCAAGGTGATTGTAGTGTCACTTTGCTATCTCGAACACCTGAAAAAAAAAACGCCCGCGAAAGGAAGCACAAGAGTATGAGAGCTTTCAGCCTTACAGCTACACTAGGGGACTTTGACATTGAAATAAATGGGGTTTGCAATTCCCATGACCAGGAGTTTTTTAGAGGTGATTTCTCTTAATGTCCTCCGTAGCGCCGGACAGCAGTTTAAACTCCCAGCAGAGTAGGCATGGCTAATTTTCAGGTTCACCGCGCCGGCAATGATGTTGTAACCTGTGGAAATGGCCAACACGAGTACAGCAAGGGAAGGAGAAAGCACTGAAAATTCACACTGAGATGAAGATTCTTCCTGCATACCGGCATTTTTAACTCTCTGTAGACATTAAAGATGTTATGGAGTTGTTTTAGTTAAATATACTGTTTTGGGGATAGTCAAATATCTCATGCAAAGAGACGGAAAGATAGTGTTGCTAATGATAGTGTTATTACACTAATTTAGTATTACCCTGCAATTATCTCATATTGAGGTTTATAATGTATTATATTTTAATATACTCTGTGAGTAGTAAATGTTTTTGTTATTGGTGATGCATGCAGTACCATGCAAAAGTTCTAGGTGCCCCATATGTTTTCCTGCAGCAGTGCCAAACACATTTATCTCTCATTTTCTTAATTCACATTTAATAATAAAATACAGGAAATTTGTCCAGAGTATTTAAGAACAGATGAAATGCACTTCTGATTCTGGATTCAGTCTTAGGCCACCCCCAGATTCGTTGCCCCAGCAGTGTGCCTAGCCTGCCAGAAGCTGTTTGCAGATCCAGATGTGATTGGGGTCTCGAGATCAGCTGCTGATCTCACCTTGGTCAAAATGGGAAAGGCCAAAGGATGATATCCAAAGCGTCCCAATGAGGCAAACTAGGGCTGAATTCCTGCCTTGATATACAATGAAGAGGCATAATTCCTATCAGATTACAGACATTACTCACTGAGTAGGCCTCATGATAGCCATATCCCCTTGTGTGTGTGTGTGTGTTTGTACGTGCGCGTGCACAAGTGTGTATCTTTGTCTGCTTATCAGCCTTAGGCCCTCCAGTGAACAGATCTTAAACATAGCCCCACCAACCCTTTAAATCATTGTTCATGTAATTAAGATCACACCGTTGATTACGGCAACCAGTGATACGGGCACTCTGTATTCTGATCCAACTCGGCGGTTGAGTTAGAAATGACGGCTTTCTTGAAAATCCAGTTCACACTACACAATTTTAGCCATGATTTCCAGGATGTAAAGTAGCCATGTAAATACTGGACAAAAGCCTTGGATCAGAGGTGATTCGGCAGTTAATCTGCATCACCGAGTCGTTATGTGTCAACTACCCTGAGATGCGATTAAAGGCAATTGGGGCCCTGCTGGCAACTTGAACTGAATATCTGACTTGATGGATATCTGGAAAAATAGCACACAGCTTTGTGCAAAGGGAGTGCTCAAAGCAGAATTAAAAGTCTACAGCATTAGCCCCCCATTGACCTAACAATGCACAACACTCGAGATCATTGTCTAACGAAACTAGAAAATTCCATGAAAATTTGCTCTGACTACATGCTAGACTAGACTACAGACTAGGCTAGACTACAAGCTGCTTGTCCGTTTCAGTATATTGTTACAAACAGAATAGACTAATTCTACCAATTCTGTGTTATACAATATGTTACTAATATTGCTGTTTATCCGCTAATTAATGTTATTCAAAATAAATCAGCATGGTAGCCTAGAAATCTAGACGTACCATAGTGGTAGGAAATAGTTTTGCTCAGCAGGTACATCTAGCCACGCACCATAGGGCTTCAGTAGGTCTTCTATCAAGGCTTGCTCAGACCAATCACAATGCTCTATTTGGCTGTAATAAACATTTAAATTTCCTTAAACAAGAAAAGAGGTCATGTAGTGTGAACAGTCTAAGGATAACTGGTAGCGTGTGGACTGGTCTACGACTAGTTAGTTGTGTGGTCTGAACTGGGCATAAGATGTTTGTCAAGTGACGAGTTTGATGGGTCAGGTTCTGTCTTTTTTTCTCAGAAAGACTCAGTCTCAGAGGTATGTCATAATGTTTGACAAGCCTTTAATCAAGTGATGCATTTGGTTAGTATAATGCAGCATATTGCTGTCTGTATAGAGCTTGTTAAGTGTATAGTCTGAATGGCATTGCCAGTCATTTTTGCTAGTCTTTTTTGTGTTTTCATGTACTGAATGCTTCAGCATGTCATAAAGTTCACAATATAAATCAAATCAATAAAATTGTACTGTGGTGCACAGACACTCTAATGGACCTGAATAAGCCCAACTGTTATGTGCTATTTCACTCATTATGGCAGGTCCCCATTCTCGACCCTATTAGCAGACAAATTGCAGCTATGCAGTACAATTCAATTGGAAGAAGAAAAAAACACACACACACAAAAACAAACAAAATGTTGCATAATGGGACTTTGAATAATTGAATAAATTTCTTCTTGTGGCTCATGCAGAGTTTAATGGAATTGCAGCATTTTTAGAGCGTGTTCTCTGTGATGAGGGTGGAAAAGTCTGCGATGAGAAGCCCATGTTCTGTTGGGGTATTTGTTCATGACCAGATGAGCACATTTGTTTGGAGTTCATTTAACCGTCACCTCGTACTGTAGGTTGGGGTGAACAAGTTTTGGATCATTCCCTGCAGGAATGTTCCCCCCTTGGTCATAGTCGAGCTCCCGTGGCGGCACGAACCGAGTCTCTTGCCAACACTAGGCGGCCATGGTACCTGGAGGAGGTCTACATTTAGCTTTCTTCCAAAACACCAAGACAAAACTCCCCAACAGACTCTCCGCTGTAGAAATCCAGTGCTAAGGGCTTGCTTTTGCTTAAGATTTTTCCCCAGTTTTTTTTTCTCCCCAAATTTTTTGACACCGAATTGAAGTTGCTATGGGAACAAAGCAGTCAAAAGAAATCTCATCAAGTCTTCTCATGTGGCTTAGCTTTCTGATCCAGTTTGACAAAACCGCCGTCCTTTTAGCAGAGCCGTGAATACCACATGAATTTGGCCCCTTCTTAAGCATTAGTCACTCAGACATGCGTGCTAGCATGCCAGTTTGTCTAAGGCACAGTCATCTGTGACTTTTTAATACCATTTCGATGTATTTTCACTCACGGCTATGTGAGGCCACCGCAGCCTTGGGCAGATAGTAGCACAGAGCATTTGGTGCTCATCTGGAGGTTTAATGATCACCTTGGTGTGACTGAGCCTGATGACTAGGCTCTTGGTTCCAAGTTTCATCTCTTTGTTTAAAAGCTTACCCAACTTCATAACAAACTGTTTGGAGAGGGTATTTGTTTCTGATGTAAGCTCATTGGAGGTCACTTGAGAATGGATGTGTACAATCATTTTAGTCTTTATTTGTTTACTTCAATTTGAGAGAGAACAGCCATTTCAAACTCGGCGAATTAATACAGTATTGCTTTGTTCTTGTAAGGCAGTCACATGCTATCAGCTAGAGTAAAGCAAGTCTCTATTTATATGTCTGGTGCACAGTAATTAATGTTGAAAAAAATAATTTAATTAATTTAATATTGTTGTGATCATCTTCTCCACAGTCCATTTTAGAGTGCTCTTAAGCCCAAGTTTTGCAGTGTTTGCAGTGATTCAAATGCAGTTTATGTGAGAGAGCCTCTTTGAGATAATTGGAGCACTTTTGGAGTGTCTTCTGTAGAGATTTCCATTGAGGCTGTGTTGATTTTGCAAATTAATTTGCACACTTGATGTTTTTCCGCTGTACATTCCAATATCAATGTCTGTAATGAAGGGTTTGAAATATTGTCTGCCCAGTTATTTACTTGATCTGTATTAGCCATGATTTCAGGCTTTGCAAACCACTCTGCTTCTGTTGCTCTGTGTGTGTGTGTGTGTGCGTGCGTGCGTGTATGAGAGAGCGAGAGAGAGTCACATGGAATGTGCACTTGTGTGTAAAGGGTCTGAAATAACCCTTAAACTTTTCATTAGCCAAGGTGAGCTGTGATTTAACTTAATGGATGGAGGATCTGGAGAGTCAGGACAGAAAATATGCAGTACGAGGAAGCCCAGCACTTAATGCAATTATTTAGAGAACACAGGAAGGATGATGGGATAGAGATCACGACCACAAGCCACTTGGAAATGCAGGAAATAAAAGCTCTTTGCTTTTGTCATATGGCAGTCGGCGTCCAAATTCATCTTTATAAATTAATCTTCATACAAGCGCGATAAAAGACAGATGAAAAGGAGGGATATTCACATTCTCAAATGAAATGCATTCTATTTGAAAGACTTAATTATAGCTCCGAGATTTCGACAGCTGATAATTTCTTTATTGTGGTGGGGCTCCACAAAAGACTTGGCTACCTGCTTGGGGACTTTGATTAATAGCGTTTTCAGCTGTTCTGGATTGACAGGTCTTATCTCCTGGATATCTGAATCACAATAGAGGCTATTCATGAAACACACAGCTGCCTTAAATGCATAGCCCCTTTTACAGGGACATAACTACAGTACTGGGAGGTCAACTGGCATACCTCATACTCTCAGTGGCTTATAGAACTGTATATCATATTATGGAAGTTTTGATTTGTAGCTTAGGATAAGGATGACATTATCTGCTTTACTCTGCACCCCATAAAACAATCCATGTCTGAACCCATTAGAGCATGAAATAAATCGAGTTCTAAAACTCTGTGGGGAAAAAAAAGACAAATTAAAACAGGTACAAATGGAAGAGTTCAGTCTGCAACATGACCTAGGGTATGACAGCACTGAGGCTATGGATGGCAGTCATTGAAACCCTATTAATGGCCCGTCATAATCAGGCTGTGAATGCATAAAGAGCACATTGCTACTCATCCAGTTTGTGCACACAGCCTTCTTGTCATGCAGCAGGGGACACATTGTTTAGATGTCCTCACTGGTCCTGCTAACCAAAGAGGATGCTCCAAAAAAAACAAGTTTGCAGGCAGCCGTCTGGGCAGAGAGGCTTGTAGACTGTCAGTCCTCATCACCTTAGCTTTGCACTAGAGGGCCTGAACAATGGTTCAGTGAGGCAAGCCCAGACTGTTCCCAGTCAGGATGTGTGTCAATTTGGATAATTTTGATACAAATTTCTCTTGAAGAGCGACAGATTTTTTTTTTTTTTCACAAGGATGTGTGGTTTCTTCTGCACAGATGCATCTCTTCTCTCATTTGCTTTTTCTTAATAGTTTTTGTCCTTGGATGGGTGATATGTTTGCTTCATTAGAGCAGAAAGGAAAGAGTCCTCTGGGTATGTACTTTTACAAAAGGCGCTAGAGAAACAGGAAGTCAAGAGAAATTTAAGGAGTCCGTGGGGTGGGTTGGGGGTAGTGGGGTGGGATTTAAGAAGTCCCCTGCATCTCTGGCATGTCTGTTTAGTTCAGGAACTTCTTTAATTTCAATTCCTTTCTCGGCTCTGCTAGAATACGTCAAACGGCCGCTGGCTTCCCTTGGAGCGCCCTCTCAAGGATTATCTGGAATCAATTTTCCGAATTTATGTTATTCGGGGATGATGTCACGGTGCAAACCTGCAGCTCTCGTCCGTGAAGTTGGGAGGATTGTAACTCTTGGCTCCAGAGCACATTTCCAAGCATTAAGTCCAAACTCATTTTCATCCCCCCAGAAAGTGTCACACATGGAGGAGATTAGAACTGGGAAAGGGACCGACTATAAGAGAAAAAAAATGTAAAGTAGAAAAAAAAATCCCTTCCCCATGAAAGCCGAACCAACAGCAACACCTGCTTTCCATCTCATGACACTTTGTCTTAAGGCACTCCCCTCCTCACTGGCCTGCTGAGTTTAAATGAAAGGCGATTAAAACTGTAATAGTCTGCAACTGAACTGTTAACATCTGAAGAGTCCTCTTTTTTCTACTTCGCGAAGTACTTGGTGAAAGTTTGTGTGGTATGTTGATTGGATGATATACCACATATACTGTGATGACATGATAAACAAAGCATAACAGCTAAAATGCACCAATTGTAGGAAGGAAATTGAAGGAATGTTTGTCGCGAAAGAGCTGTGGTGCTCCAGGTTTTGTGTTTTTGAATTTTCCCATGCATATTCGATTTCGCGTCCCTCCAACCACCATCACAACTGCTCAACAAAGTGGGTATTGATGATGAGTGGGAAATAGAATGTCACGATTCCATTAAGCTTTTACCAGGTTCTAAGGGTTATTGTGGCCATGAGTATCTTCTGCTATCTGAGAAGTGACTGTGTAAATTACAAAACAGGACACACAGCAGCAGTTTGTCTGAGGCCTCGCATTCCGTCTGGTGCGGCAAATGTAATTGCATCTGAAATGCCTCATGTCTCTCCCTACAAACTCTGTCGCTTGTTGCACTCTGTGGTATTTGCTGTGATGCGTGTCATGTTTAGGAGTGTGGAAGGTGTCAGATGGGGAGACTCTGGATGCTTTGGTAAGAGATAGTGCTTATCTAAATAATCTGAAATAGTACCTATCTTATTGCACTGCAGAATCTGTGTGTGATATTGTGTATTTTTACTTGGAGATTGGGAGTCACTTTTGTGAGATTACCATTTGGTATCGTGTCTTATTTTTAGTGTAAAATGTTCTGTTCATACAAAAGAAATAAGAACTTCCAGGAATTAGCATACGTTGCAGATCGGCCCTAAACTATTTGAAATCTGTAGATGTCTGCTAAAGAAATACAGTTTTACTGTTGTGACACAGACCAGATCCTTTCCCATAGACTAGCTAACTGGAATTGATCGAGCTGCATCCTTTCCAGAGTCCATGGGTATGCTCACATTTTCCAAACCGAGTACATCCACTTAAAGCAGAGTGCACCGTAACTTTAAGGGCTGGACACGTATGGCATGGTATTTGCATTTAGTCATTTGGCAGATGCTGTGGTCAGACGTAGCTTACAGCTTAGAGTGCAGCCATGGCAGATTTTTTATTATCAGTACTCAGGGTCCCCGGGAGTTGACCTGGTGACCTTGGCATTGCTAGCACTTTGCTCAACGATCCCAGCTGCAGGACTTTACTGTAAGTCGATCTTTGTTGCCACTGCAGGCCCCCCCAGAGAGGAGGTTGTGAAGTGTGCTATACTATACTCCACACTGCTGTCACTATCACTGCTATGGGGCCTCCTTGGGACTCCTGGCAGTAGGGGCCATTTGGGAGGGCCGCGCACGGAGGACAACTGGCAGCGTGGGACCGTGACAGGAGGGGACTCCAGATGGGATGTGATGGCTCTGTTTGTCAGGCAGATTGAGGCCAACCAAGCCTCACAGACCAAACCCCCCACCACCCAACCCATCCAAGCCTCCCCCTCTCTCGCCCCTGTCCCTTTCCCCTGCATTGTGCTCTGTGCTGCTCCATACTGTCGGAACCAGCCAAACCTTACGACTTTGACTGCCCTCAAATGCTCCTGAGGCCCTTCTGTCGTTTAGTGCCTTTGCAGTCCACTGTGTCCTCACCCGGATTACACCATGTTAATACTTCAGAGTATCAGCGGCTAATGTTCAAATCGGCCGCGTGAAATAAGACGTGCACTTCAAGGGATTCTGTGTCGAATTTCAACCTATAGAACACCTCTCTCTCTCTTGCTCACTTTCTTCCTATCTCAAGTCCCACACAGGAGCCTGTTTTTTGGTGCTTGCTTGCTTGATTATGAGGCTTGCTTGCTTCTCAGATCTATTTTTGATGAAGTGATGGCATGGTACTGCCATTGCCACTGTGGCAGAAACAGTGTGTGGAATCCTGCTCCCCAATCACAGTTGCGTGCCAGCTAGAGAGTTGTGTTTATAGGTGTGATTTTGAGGACAGTTTGAGAGCTAATTATAGGATGATTCGATTTTTAGATGGCTAAATTACACAGGGTTGCTTGGCCTCGCTGCTCGGCTTAAATTGCTTTACCATAGTGGTGCTTCACAGGAGGCCTGCTCCGGTCTCACGTCTGTTGGTCTTTTAATACCACCGATCATTTAACATGATAAGTGTTCACTCTCTGCGAATGTTTCAAAATGACCTGCGCGCTGGCATTTGGTATTTAACATGATTATTTGCAGATGCATTGTTATGACTTGATATGTAGCATGCTGTGCTGCTGTGGAAATTCAGATGCATTTGATTCACAACCCAAGACCTTTCCATAAAAGATAATCAGAAATTTGAAAAGATCTGACTTCAGCAAGAAAGGCCACATTGAGAAGACAGCAGCTGCATGAGAGATAAAGGGAAGATGGAGATAGAGAGATTAGGTTCAAAGCTAGCCTTGTTGTGTCTCCGTCAGGTTGTCTGCTATCAGTTCAGCCATCTCTGGTTCTCTTGTTTAGCCCTCCAACCATCTCCCTCTCTCTCTCTCTTTCTCTTTCTTTCTCTCTTTGTCTTTATGGTGTCAGAGTTAGCGTGGGGTATTGTGTTACGTGTCAGGGCCCCCCGACTGGAGGAAATCACAGCAGGATTAAGCAGTTGTGCCACACCTGACACGGGTGATCATTCCAATCAACGAGACGCCCCCCAGGTCAGCTGGTGATGACAAATTCCAAAAGCGGTAATCTGAGCACTGCAGGGCTCAGCGAGGCAAGGAGGTCCTGACGGCGGCAGGGCACGTATCCCAGCTCTCCCGAAAGACTTTCCCTATATGTGCCAGAGCTCTCAAGGCAAAGAGGTGTGAAAAGTACCTACCAGCAAGGACAGAGAGGAGAGAGAGAGAGAAAGAGTGCTGGCGAAGGCCAAAGCGACACCAGAGAGAAATTGTGCGCGCAAGCACACGTGTGCGAGAGAGATTTAAGGAAAGGGACAGGCGAGCGGGTTGAAATTGAGAGGAATTGAGCAGAGTGGAGACAGGCAGTACACATTCCTCTGTGTTTTGATCTTTAATGTGCGGAAGAATCCTGTCAGGGCCAAGAGTGAGGTGTTCCGGGACTTTGCTCTCCCAGTGAGGTATGGAGACTGAGCTGAGGTTCATTAATGCAATGTTTATGCCGTCTCTCATTATGGGGCGCTGTACAACACCAAATGATTTGACATTGTCTTGCGTGTCTGAGGCATATTGCTGCGAGTTAGAGGAAATTGCTCTCAGGGATGGTTGCCTTCTGGGAGGCCTCATTCCTGAGATGCAAAAATGTCAGAAATGAAGAAGAAGACGTGATTAAAAATATATGATTTTAGAATGCCAGTGCTTTTTGGAAGTTTTTTTCAGTGCAGTACAGACTTACATTTCCACAACCCCATGCTGTGGAACTGTATGACTTATTAATGTGCTCTTCCAAGGTGTGGATGTTTTTTTCTGTATCTCACGAATGCCAGCCAGCTGTGGTGCAGACATGGTTTATCTCATATTAAAGATCGGTGCTGTGATTGTGATGCTGTTGACTCTTGGGGCAGTGCAGTGCAGGTTTTTTTGCCATTTTGACGCAGCTATTTTAATCGTTTAATCAGATCAAAATTGCCTGAAACGCTTTCGTGCATGACTTGTTTTTATCGGTAAACATGGAGGAGATTTTCATCCGTCACCCTCTGAAGTTCAAACATGAATGCTGTGATTAAACAAAGTCAGAAGACAAACAAACGCTCAATTTATTCCTGCCATTGGGTGCTGCACAGGCCAACCACTCTGCCCTCTTCCCGAATCACGGCAGTGACGCCTCTCCTAGCTTCTGAAATGAAATGACTGAACATGTGTTTCCAGCTTGACCCTTGAATGTATGCGTGGCATGTGTTTAAACAGTGAAATAAATGTGGACAGGAAGTCATCACACATGAATTCAGCTGCCCTGCTTTGGTTCTGTTCACCGACCTGTGGCTAAAGAATTTTATCCGGTTGCAAATCTCAATAGTGTGAGTCTTGGAGTGGCTCATTCGGACACAAAGCAGGCTCTATCCACAGGGCAGTCTCTGTTTGGTTTTGACACCTCCTACAATGCAAACATGTGATAGTGGCTGATATCTAGTAGAGCAAAGATACTCAATAATACAGTGTTGTACCTGGAGGTTTGTCTGGAGTGATTGGAATCTTGCAATGATATTGTGTTTTCTTTCTCCCTCCTGTTCACATCTTTGATTCATTTCCATCCCACTTTGTCCATGAACAAATAGCTTTTGCCTTTTTTTTAATAAACAAGTCAACCACCATATTCCTGTCTTTTAACCTCTTCAGGATTGTCAAAGTTCAAAATAAAGCAACTAAATGTGCTATAGAATTGAAAGATCCCTTGGATCATTCCAATGCCATTTATGGTTTGAGAGAGAAAATGATGTGAAATTAGAAATTTATATTTCAAGGGAAGTGCTTCCTCATCAGACTAAAGCACGTTTTGTAATTCATGAGAGACCAAATATTCAGGAGGCTCGCTGGGTTGTTGAAATGCTTTTGGCCTCTCTGGCATTTCTCACATTAAATTTCCCCGATATAGTTTTCACCTTTATGTGTTTCCCAAGCTCTATTAATCCACATCCTGGGCAGCGACACCTGAAATCTTAAATGGATATTATGGGATGGATTATGGGCACCTGTTTTATCTTAATTACATCTGGCCACCTGACACTTGGGTAATTGACTCCCTGAAACAAGTCAAGAAGGAGACACATGGCCTCATGCTGGCTGTCTATGCCCTTGTCTCTGGCCAGTCTTCTGGATCCCCAGAATAAAGAAAGTTATTTATGACGCCTGTGATGGCCTCTGAGGTTGCTTATAGTGGCTGCAGTTATTAACTGTGATGCCTCTGTGTTGGCACGTACTATATTATCCCAGACAATGACAAGAGGCTAAACAAGTGCTTAACTCAGCAGTGTTAAATTAATGTCAGTGACATCAACAAGGTTGAACGATCCCATTAAACACTGTTGTAGTTTTAACGTTGTGGCAAACGGTCGAAGTGTCATAAGATATGCCAACTTTCACACTCGAGATTGAAATAGGAGACGTCATGCTTGTGCTGTTTTGGAATGTAAGGCAGCATAAATTGTATTGTCAGTGGAAAATTTCTCTGAAATGTACAATTATTTATAGGTACTCCTTAGCTTTGCATGTCGGTGTAAACAGAGAAAGGTTAGAGTGATATTGCCCGACGGTAACATAGGCGATCTGTTAAATGATCGGCTGTTGTAAAGCTCTGCCTTTCCAGTGCATGTAACCAGAGACGGGGACGGTTTGCAGCTGCTGAAACGCGGCATACAGGCGGCCCTGTCCCCATGACATAAATCACATCAGCAGGTCAGTCAAGGGGAGTGATAACCCTTGTAACCTTTCCAGCCCACAGTGCGGACACTCCCAACCAACACCCACACCCACACCCCCACCTCCACGTCCACGTCTCTAACAGCAGCAATATTTAGCACTGTGATCAGGAGGACAGCACTCAGAGAATTGTGCATTGCCTTTCTCCGAACACTCTTTCCTGAAAAGATAGGGTGAGCTGTGGAAACCAAACAGAAGCACCTTGTGCTCCAGTGAAACATACACATTGTTGCCCCTGAATACCAAGCAGGGCACAATGCCGAAGCTACTAATATGACTGCGGCCTATCTTTGGCTTGCATCGGCTCAGATGAACTTCATTTGTTCCTTGAGGTACACTAAGTAAGCGTAAGCATCGACTTTCATGAGACAAATGTCATCTATTAGCATGGCTAAGGGTAATTAATTTCCATTGTGAGACAGTTTGGCAGCCTTTGGGTGGCCCATCCCTTTATATCCCCTCAGTCAGTTCTCAGCTGTCTCCCTTCACGCGGGTACAAGACGAGCCGAGCCGAGCCGGTCATCCTCCCCTGGTTGTAAGCTGTGGGATTTACACGCCATGTGTGTTGTATTCTTGGACGCTGGACCCTTGCTCGTCACAAGCCAGAAAGTATTTTGTCAGGTAACATGATCGTCGGGAATTCTGTCTAATTTCTCTTGAAATGTTCCCGGAGGGAACCCAACACCCTTGACGAAAGGCTTTGAGGTCCGAAAAAGCCATGGTTCACAGACATGACCTCTACTCACATTCAACCTGTTAGGTTGGCTCATTGTAGCAGGCTGCTCAAAAGGTTCCCAAGAGGGGGGCCATGGGACAAGCCAAATGGATGCATTCGTTCTGCCCAGGAAGTTGTTTCAGAAGTCACTGAAGACTTAATTGCAGTTGCTACTGTAACATATTGTGCTATGCTGCTGTGCTGGTTGTCGCCAGAGAGGTGGCAGTTACCTCAGTGCATATTTGCCACACACATCTCAGCAGTTCACATTACAGTCTGTCAGCACGCAAGGTTGCACACACACAGTTTGGTTTACCTCGCGCCCAACAACTCCCACTGATCTGCACCCTCAACTCAATCCCACATTGCACTTGCTGTCTCGAGCCCATGTTGACACAAACATTCTTGGCCCTCAACATTCCCCTTTTTGCCCTTTATCCCTCTACCCTGGTGTCTCTCTATCTGTCTCTTTCTCTTCCTCCCTCTGTATCTCTCCCTCTCTTTACTTTTCTCCCTCCCTTTCTTTCTCTCTCTTGTTACACACTGACGGCTGTGTCCTGTAACACTGTTTCAGCGGACCAGCCCCCTTTAGCGCGCACGGACCACGCACGCAGTCAGGAGGCCTTGGCTGCTGTGTCTGATTTACGAGAGCCAGATTCCTCAGAGCTGAATCAGAGCCAGGTGCAGTGCACGTAAAAGCTGATTGACTCGTATTCAATGTGTACTCTCAAACGATAATACTGGGATCTGTCATTTTTTCGATTACAGATATAGAAATGCTTTTTTTTTTTTTTTTTTTTACGTTTGTGTATGTGCCTTCATTTTACTCTGCCTCTATCAGAATCACGTCAGAGTGACCTAGTTTTTTTCTTTTTCCCCCTCTCTCTCTCTCTCTCTCTCTGTCGTTCTCTTTCTCTCTCATCAAGCGTTCCACACTGCTCACTCGATTGCTCGCTCTCCGCAGCTGCCAACAGTGCCGTTCCCTCTCTCATGCGCACTCCCCTTCTCTCCTTTGTCCTTTTTTTTAGAGGGAGTCTCGCTCTCATCTCTCTCTCCCTCCACAGACTCCTCCGTCCCCTGCAGGCTTCAGTCACTCCGTGCGCGGTCTTCCCACTCTCGCCGTCTCTGTTTCTCTCTCTCTCTCTCTCTGTGTCCCTCACTCGCTGCTGCTGCTGCTGCTCCTGCTGCTGCATAGGAGTCGAGTGAAGCGGAGCGAACAGGTCAGGCAGTGGTGCTTTGCTGAGGTTTACTGAGGATATCTCCCTCCAGCTCTCTGAAAGCCCGGCTCAGACCGTACATGGTCCAGTCATGCTTTTGGGTGAGTAGAAGAGAACTGCGAGACATTGCTTTTTCTGTGGCTGCGGATTACACCTTTGACTGCATGTTTCTTTTCCTTGAGTCAGTGTGTTTCAGAGCCTATAGTCACGATAGTTGTCTCAATATGTTTTGCTACTGAGCATTGTAAAGATAGAACTGGCTAAGACCCAGGATTGTCCTATACTGTGTATGTGTGTGTGTGTGTGTGTGTTTGATTGGATCTATGTTGTGAAAGGGTTGGTATCTACGCTTCTGTGTGGACTTCAGCCGGTTACAAAAAAAATCTTGGCTCCATGGAGGTATGGCTGTCATTTTGTCATGCCACCTAAAAAAAACACGGCTTGAATGTCACACTACGACATTTGTCATTTGTGTTCATACACAGATTTTTTTTTAATTTATTCTCAAGTCTTGATGTTGCATAGTATTAGTGTTAAACTCAAGGAACAGCTCTGAAATTCTGCTTTTTAGTGAATTTACTAGTACAAAATCTGTCCATCAGGTCTCCTCTACTTGTGCAGTCTGACATCGTAGCAATTAAACTTTTATGTTCTCATTCTCAGTTCTTGTAAAATACCAAAATGTGTGCGCACACACTCAGTGCAAACATCGCAGAGATTTGCATGAAGATACAGCATACAGCAGCTATTTTCCTTTACTAGTTGCGCAAAAGTCTACAGGTGTGTCACTGATTATCTTCAGGAAGAAATGTATTTGTGTCCATATAAAGCATTTGGCCCTTGTCAAAACTGTGTGTGGAGTTCCCATTTTGAATGCCTCACTACTATCGGTGTGTGGATGATGAAATACTCAGGAAAAAGCACTCACATCTCACAAACACTGAAGCACATACATTCCTCCACAAGCATACAGGATCGGTGTTGATCATCTCACAAACACTGAAGCACATACATCCCTCCACAAGCATACAGGATCGGTGTTGATCCTCCCTTGGGGTAATACGACCGTTTCTTGAGACAGCAATGCTGTCATGTGGGTGTGTTGACTAATCTTCCTCCTCTTAACTAGCGTCAGTACGATTATGCTAAAGTGTCAGCCTGAGAGCCTCTCTCTGAGGAACAACTCGTTGAATGAAATCATGACTGCACACCTTCGCTGAGGATAGTAAGCCAAACTCAAAACACGTATGAGGAGCGCAAATGAGCAGGAATGCCCCCAGGGAGTTGCTTCAGCCTCCCTTTGAACTGAGCCAGCCAAAGCCCCAGTGGTGTGCCGGTGCTAGGGGCTATGCTTGTCCGCTCGGAACAGCACCCAGGAGTCAGTTCCACCCAGTGACTTTGGGAACTTTATTAGGCTGCCAGCTCTCTTCTTGAGTGGCCCCTTTGATAGCAGAGCAGGGGTTTAGTCTGGCTTCGGCAACGTGTAGTAGGGTTTTTTTTTGTCTGGTCAATAAGGACGTCTAGGACGTTTGAACTGAAGACTTAAACATTCAGTGTTGTAAGGTGTATGGTGTGTGTGTGTGTGTGTGTGTGGAGGAGGAGGTTCGAAAAAAATCCCTGCCAGATTCTTGATGAGGTGTTTTTTTTATTCTCCCTCGTGTGTGCTGAATAGCAAATCGGCTTGATGAGCATGTCGCTCGCTACAAGTCTAAATTTAAACATTAATTGTGTACCTCCTTTTCAACTGTCTGTCTGTGTATGCATCATTAAAGTTTAAAGGACGATTATGCGCCATTCCTTATTCCTCCAGGTAATGCGTTTCATTGATGGGTCATTTGCATAACCAGGTTCCCATGATCTGGTGTATAGCTTATCAAATATTGAAGCTCTCTGGTGAAGTGTCTTTCTCTCCGTAGACGAGACAGAAGAAAAGAAATGTATTATTTATAGATGGCATTTCTCTCTCTCTCTCTCTCTCTCCCTCTTTGGTCTTTCGTTGTTGTGTGCTGTTACTGGCCTGAGTAGGGAGAGCAGAACTGAGAGTAACAATATAAGAGTAGGTTCAAAGAGTAGAAGTTTGCTCTTTAACGACTGGAAGACTCTGTTTGGAGACACAGCATGTACGTCACCACTAATGTCTTTACATAGCAATGTTTCTAACAGACCTCACTGTTTCTATTTTCGTCGCCACTTCACAGATTTTAAGCTCTGTTTTTTGGTGGGGATAGAAAATAGACTTTGGTTAAGCCACTCTGCTGCACCACTCACGGGTCCAAGGTGTTGGTCACGACAACAATCCGGATTCCGCTGTGGTATTTTGGCTTGCTTGTTGCCGTTTGCCACTGAAGTGAAACAGCCATTTAGTCCAAGCGGCTAAAGCTCAGAGCTACTGGTACTGCTGTGTAACGCACACACACACACACACACACACAAACGTCACCAGCATGACCAGCCTTTTTTTTCCCGTGTCCTTTATCTGTAATTGTGGTCAAACTGACACTCTCTGCTTCGCTGGAAGTAATTGCAATTGTGAGCTTTTGTAATAGCAGACAACTCAGTGAGTGTGATGAATCTGACACTCATTTGTGTTGATCCATGCCTAATAAAAAAGGAAGTTGGTGTTTTTATTGGCACATTATTGTTAATGGTTTAATATTTGCAAATGTATTGCATCAACCACCGCTACATTGCTTGCTACATTACATTACCACACTCACCCCCCAAACCAATCCCTGTTCATTTGCGACAATAAGCCTAATATGTCAGACGTTACCTCTGGCTAAATAATAATAATGGTTAATTTGCATGTACTGCGATGTTACTCACCTCTCTGAATATTAATGGCCATTGCATTTTTGATAAAGTAATAACAGTGAGCATATTTGGAGGTAGATAGTCACTTTAGTGCATTTAGCCCAATGTCCACCCACACAGAAAGGGCTGGATGATGTGCTACCAGTAATGTCGAGGCGCCTCTTGTAAAATTCTGCGCATGAGTATTTTTAATGGAAACCCTGGGGCCCTGGAGAGATCTAAGCCAGAGCTGAGGGCTATGTCTCACCAAACATTAGCCTTTCTTTTACAAACACACACAGGGCTAAATGCCATATCAGCTAGAGGCGCTAGCTCTGTGCCGCAGAGTGGATCGTGTGTGTGTGTGTGTGTGTGTGTGTGTGTTTGCCATGCCTCTGTTTCAAATCACTGTGAGTGTAAAACATGTTGTAAATCTGGCAAAAGAAAAAGTGGTGTGGCTAAATTACCCACCACAACCACCCAACCAACCACCGCCTCCTCTGTCACTGCCACCCCTCCCACTCTTGCTGTTCCTTGGTCTCTATGGTAACCACAGAACTGAAACAACAAGTACTGCCCCTGGTAGAAATTACTTTATGAAAGTAATTTGCACAAAGTGATGTCGTCTGAATGCCTTGATTGCTGTATCCATGATGACTGGCGCTAAAGGGAAAGTTCCTAGTCTTACTATCCAAATTGTAAAATAAATGCATAAAATGATATAATATATATAAAGAAATCCCTCTGGAATAGTCTGCGGACAAAACACGTATATGTAACCATGTAAACCCATTACAGTGGAAACACTAATGCATTTCAGTATAAATATTCATTAGAAATACTTACAAATAAAACATAATTTTTGGACCTTTCATTATTGCAGTCATCAGCTAACCTATTCGGATTTTGTTGTTTTCCTAATATCATTTTGTTAGGTTTGCTGTCAAACAGGGTTTGGTTGTAATGCCATTAGCCACGCTGGCAAGACGACAGCCCTGCTGAGGGTGAAAGAGAAATGATGAGTGTTTTAATGGTGTGGCTGTTTTTCTTTGAAGACCAGATGTTGCTGATTTTATAAGAGACTGGATTTACTTATCAGCCGTCTTCACAACATTGTTGTTTTTTTCACCCATTAATGAATGTATGACTTCTATTATGTCTCATAGAGCTTTATTCTTGTTTTGACGGTGCTTTGAACATTAAGAACATTTAATTTACTGGTGCGAATGCTGGAGCCACAGATGCAAGTGTGCCGCACTCGCTGCAATCTTTTGTATGTAATATTGACAAGCTGTCAGCAGAGCTCTTGCAGGGAATATCCCTTTCAGTGTCAGACCTGCTGTGTGTCTCAGAAAAAGCAGACTGCACATCTTAGTGGGGCAACAGGATATATTTGGCCACATAAACATTTGTTATTCAGTGCTGGCACCTGTCCTCATTCTGATTCCAGACAGCTTCCTCTGAAGTTATGTAAAAAGTGTATTTAGTCTGTTTGTGTGTGTGTGTGAGTGTGTGTGTGTGTGTGTGTGTGTGTGTGTGTGCGCGTGCGCGTGTGTGTGTGCGTGCGCACACGCGTGCACACACAACTAGTCTGCAGACCCCATAAGGTGCAAAACTCCCTAAGCCTTGTCATCACCAACTCCCTTATTTCCACAGTTGAAATGGAAGACCAAAAAAGACGATAGACAAGCATGTGCAGAATGCAGTGTTCTTCTACAGTGGGTCTGACGATGGCCAGCTACACAAACCTCTCTCGTCACTTTGGCAAGGCGTCGTCAGTCCACGTGGCCTTGGAGCCAAGTGGCCTCCGGTTCCTGTTAGCATTCTTGACGAGGGGAGAAGCTCCGAAGGGAACCGGAGCGCTTTTTCGTTTCTCTCGCTTTGGACATGCACATTCCAGCACAGCTCCCTGGACGCCCCTGTCCCAGCAGGGTGCTCCCAGGTGCAAAAGGGAAAGAGGCTCATGATTGATTTCTTCAGCGCTCTTCTCCACAACGTCTCACCGTCTTTACCGTCCCAGGAGGCTCATAACAACATCGCTGAGAAAAGAGAGGGGGGGTGGGAGTAGAGCAAGGGAAGGGGGGAAAGAGTGCAATTGAGAAGGATGAGGGAAGGATGTTTCCACCCCATTCTGGATTCAGACAGGCTTGGTTTTGACAGCTGTGTGTGTGTGTGTGTGTGTGTGAGTGAGTGAGTGAGAAAGAGAGTGTGTGTCTAAAGTTTTGGCAGCGCCACTGACTTCCCCGCATCTCGTAAACATGTGAACACGTGCACTTGGCCTCTGGTTTGCTCTCCTTGCTGATTAGTCTCTCTTCCTCCTCCTCCCTTCCAAGCATCCCTCCTTCTCTTCCTCCCTCCCACACCTTGTGCAGGTGGATTGAGTCACAATGGCTGTGAGTCACGCATGCAAACCCAACTTGGAGTGAGAGAACAGAAACAGAGTGATAGAGATAGCACAGAGCGAGAGAAAGAGAGAGAGAGAGAGAGAAAGAAGGAGATGTGCCACCCACTCTAGTACAGCGTGCTGTGGTGGTGGGAACAGCTGCGTATCTGTTCATTTGCTGCCCCCTCCCACCACCACCACCACCACCACCACCACATGCTGCTTGGGCTGATTCTCACCTTATTCACATATCCATTTTAGCGCTTATTCTCAGCCGTCTAGCACTAGGTGTCATGTAGGGTCGTGCTGTACCGCAACAGCTTGTCAGCTTGTGTGTGTTCACAGCTGAAAAATTTTGTGTTTCGTAATCTTCTAATGTGCTGCCGTTAAGTGACCGACTGACTTGAGCGGGAGGCTTAGAGACATTATTGTCATTGAGAGTGAAAGCATCAGTATGGAACAGTTCATAAATGCTGCACTCTTTCAGGAGTGCTTGGGCCTTTGGGATGTCCCCCCTCCCCCCTTGTGTAAAAAAGTAAGAGTTTCCATCTTGCAAAGATGCCTTCATGGTCACATGTGTTTAACATTAATGGACCCTGAAAAACACAAATTGCTCACAGACAGCAGGATTCTCCACACTTGTTTAAGTAGGGATTATGCCAGCGTGTGTTTAAAAAGCCCCCAAAGTTAAGTTTGGCATTCACTGAGACGATCATGACGGATGAAATGATAATGCGTTCTGCACAGATGCTTCCTGGCCACGTCTGAGGCTGCCCAGACGGATTATCCTGTTTTGTGTATGGCCTGGCTGCATGTGACTCGCTACGAAACGCTACAAAGATTCCGAATAGTAGAGTACTGTGCACCGAGCGTGGTTGAGCCTCGAAAGGATGCTCCGTCATTCAGCTGTGCATGAAATCTGGGCCTTGTGACCGGCGAGTGCTCCTGCTTAATTGTAACTGGTCCGTTTGCATCACCTCTTTTGGGATTCAATCACTGTCTCTGGCACAAGGACAGGAACTTTATTGTGAGCCCTAATTTCATTTTTGCCCCAACCGATGTCGATGTCAGATGATTTTTATTAGGGGGAGAACAAACTCTGTTAGCAAATTGTGTTTAAAAAGCACAGAGTAAGCCTGTTCTCTGTCAGACCTGGAGCGACGAAGCAAGAGGAATCTGCATTTAAATTGAATTTAGAGACATTATTAGATTTTCCTGAAATAGCGGGTGGCTATGCGTGTGAGCGTGTGATGTTGTCGACGTATAGGCATGACGGAAAGAGAGAGAGAAAAAAATGGAACAACTAAGACTGGGGTGGCTGTGTCACGCTAAATGGCCTCATACCTCTGCAGTCATCAGCATGCCTATTGAGAGCAGCCCGACTCATTACCCCTGCAGCAAGCTTAGTAGGGACAGCTGATGTCTTCTATCGCAGGCCAAAACTCAGAGAGAATGTGTCCGCTCCGAGTTGCCCAACAAGCCCCCGCGTTTTTAACGCTTAAACCCCTCTAAGCCCGGCTTGCAATCATGGCTATTTTCAGACCATCCAGCATTTCACTTTTTAATCTCGTTTTTTTTTCCCTTTGTCTGTTTCCTCATTCTTTCTTTGCTAATGGGGAAATACATGACCCTATATAACCCTTGCCTTTTAGCCAGTTACCATGTTACCCTAAAATATTAATTGGGTAAATGACCTAGAAAAGGACAGCCTCTATGAGATATGGCCACTATCCATTCACCAGTAAACAGATGCACATGCCTTTTAAACAGACTCAGATTAAGTATTTATACTTGGCCTCCAATTTGAAGCAGCTAATCAGACTACACACAAACCGACTTGATAGAGTTATGTAAAATGAATGAGGGAGGATGGGGAAAGCTAATAGGCCTTTGGCCTCTATATTATCTATTCCAACAGCTGTTGTCAACAGCTCTTTAAGCGAATTCAGAGGTTCCCGATAAGTAACGTCAGCCACGAGTTAAACAACGTGCTGGAAGTCGATGAGGCCCAATTTATTTTCTCATCAGTTAGCTCTGTTTGCATGGTGTAAACACACCTGCTTGGGAAATGAAGTTCCAAGTGTTGAATGACTGTGCTCTCGGAATAGCGGTGTTGTTAGGAGCCCCGTTGAATCACACGGTTCAATATGTCTCGCACTATTACTTTGGGCTATTCTCGTCTCAGCCGTAACCCATCCTCTGTGCAGGCACGGGTCGCACACATAGAGAAAGCTATGTGAAACGCTAACCCCCACTCACTTGTAGAAAGAGTTTGTGTCAAAATTAGATGGTGATGCTAACAGTTCAAATGAAGCCTTTACGTTGCTGTTGACAGGGCTTTGTTCCATGTTCCCCTTCTTCGCGTGTTCTCTGCTCCCAGTTTAGCAATGCAGATTTCAAACCCAGAAACTGAATGAGAGAGATGGTATTTCTCTCAACAGTGTGACAAAATGTAGCCTATGCCACAGCATTCTCCACACTCATCTTTTGTGTGCTTTTCCTTTTTGTCTGTTTGGTGCGGCCTAGAGGTAACAACTGAAATGCGTGTGCATCCTAGCAGAGAGGATTGAAGAACTACTATCCTGGGGCAGATGTGTGCTCCCTTAATCCCAAACATCTGAGACCTTTCTTTCGCCATAGGAAATTGTCCCCAATCTGTCAAAAGGGAGAATTTCTTGGAATTCAAAGAGTTCTCTAGTTGTTTAATTTGAAAAAGACGCAACATTTTTTACAGCAAAGGTTTGCTCCTATTAAAATAATTTGATTCTGCTTTGCCAATGGTATTAACTGCCCATGTAAATATGAAGTCATGACCACAGTAAATTGCTCCTGTGTACAAGGGGTAAAGAAACACAATATTGTTAGAATAACCTGACCCAGTGGTGAGACTGTTTTTCAAGATACTCACTCAGGACTTGACTCGGGGAGACTTATTGCAGTTACTAAATATTTTTCTTGGATCGTGTTCAGAACTGGGAAGGGTTTCTAATTTCCTCTCCCTTAAGAGCCAATTACTGTACACATTTTTGACATTTTTTTTTACTTCCTCGTTTCTATAAAAGGCTACCTTTTGAGAAGCTTTTTTTGTGCGTACCCTAGGAACGTGTAATTAGCGTTGAAATTGGTGATAGCAGAAGAGCGTAGCCAGTCGCTTCACCATCTGGAGTGATCTTATAGTTTTCAGGAACATTTAGCCAATGGACGCTTGATGCCTGAGATTAGTCCTGAAAGGACACCTGAGCCTGCAGAGACATAGCATCAGCCCTGGTTTGTTTTCTCTGGCTTTGTTTGTTTTTTTTTCAATCTTCTCACCAAGCGGTGCAGTGGAGGAGGCAGGTGGATTAGTGACCAACAGTGTCCCACTGAGCGACCAGAGCAAGTACCCACAGATACACACATGCAAGCAAGCACGCACGCACACACACACAGTGCATACACATATACATACATACACACATACATGCAAGCAAGCATACACACACAGTGCATATACATATACACACACACACAAACACACACACCACACCACTATAGGCTCCACCTGTGTGTCTGCTTTCAAGGCAAGGATTAACACCACTGGGAGCCCACCTGTTTAAAGCTAAAATCCAACATTCAGAGACTATGCTATCCACCCTCTACCAGCACCCACCCCCTGTGCTTCTTCACCCTGTGCCCCCTCACCCTCCCTCCTGTGCCCCCTCTCCCTCCACCATACACCCCCGCCTGCCTGCTTGTGTGGGCCGGAGTGGAAACTTAGTGACGCCCCAGCTGAACAGCTCCACAGCTTCTCACACTCCCACCTGCCAAGGCTTTCTCTCTCTCTCTTTCTCTCTTTCTCTCTCCATTCTCTCATCTCTCTCTCCTTCTCCTTCTCTCTCTTGTCCCCCCTCCCCCTGTTTTTTCTGGTCATTGGCAGAGCTGCAGTGTGTCTCGCTCACTCACGCAAGGCCTCACCACTCCCCCTTTCTGACAGATTTGTGGACAGTGTAATATGCTTCCAGTGGACACTCGGGCACATAAATGTTCCGAGGGGAATAAAATGCAATAGAAAAAATGTTCAGATGTCCAGTTTGCTGCCACTTTTTTCCACCCACAATTGTACATTGGCCAGATGTCAAGACTTGGATGTGATGGATGTGGTCTTGATGTTAGGTTACAAATGTAGCCATAAATTGTGACGTATCAATAACAAATCGATTTTTGAATTTCTTCATTTACTGCTGTCTGGCCTTACTGTACGTGGAGTATAAATTTCAAGCTTCAAGGATCAAGGATTTTTTTTGTCATTGTTATCCTCACTGCCACGTTTGCAGCCCCAACTTTTGCAACCGTTCCTATGCCTCCCCCTCTTCCCCTGCCTAATTGATGGAATGTTTTGGACCGCGGTAAGTCAAGTGAAGGAGAATTCTAGGAGTATTCGTTTCCACAACATTAAATGGACTGTGTTGACTTTCTCCACGGGGCTATGCAGTGCAGTTCACTTTATCTTTTCTCTTACTTTTCCCTGTTTTTTTTTTTTTTTTTTTTTTTTTTAAACTCAGACTTTCTCCTTCTTTTGAAGTGCTTTGACCTTTCACATATTTTAGAGATACCAGGCCCCAGCGCTTTGGATTAAAGTTCTGCCGGAGGATCTCTTTGTCAAAGACTAATTAAGTGACCAAAGACGGCATAAAATGAAATGATAAGCCGTCATTGATGTTGGATTTCGCCTCGCTTTTCACCCTTCCCTCTTCCTCCTCCTCCTCCTCCTCATCCCTCTTTGGCGTCTTCATCTTTTCTTGGGGTCAGTGTGAGAATTTTACTGTGCCGTCTGATAAGATGGTGTGGGAAAATGTGTGGCGCTGAGTAACCTTTGCAAAGGGAGCAATTTCTTGGCGCGTGGTATTTGATTTGGCATTGTTGGCAGCAATCAGCCTGAAGAGGCCCAAGTGGCAGGGGGGCTGGGGTTGAGCCAGAGGGGTGTAGCTACTTGCACCCTGGGTGGCTACCCTAGACCACCCCTCTTCATGTGACAGAAATGTCACGGCTGCCTAGCTGCCACTTCCTCCGCCTCCGCCATCACTGCTGCTACCACGGCAACATGTGCCCAGCATCTCTAGATTGGGAGAGAAAATAATAAGGTTGTCAAAAAAAAAAACCTCTTGACTTCCTTCCACCATTTGTGATGGTGTTTGTGACAGACTGGGCAAATTCAACCTCCAAACTGCAGCAAAAGCACACGTTCCTTGCCCAGTCGGAGTGAATGGGAGCGGAACTTGAAGAGCGAACCAGGAAGAGTGAAGAGGCTACCAGCAGGGTGTTCTCATTTCCAAAGCAGAGCCCACGGGCCCCGCTGTCTAGATGATGAAATGGACATGAAAGAGACGCTGGAGGAGGTCAGCCTGATTTGAATGCCGTCAGTCTTTCACTCAGTCCCTCTCTCTCTCTCTCTCTCTCCCTCCATCTTCCTCCTAGCTCCTGTCTTCCTCCTCATAATCTCACTCTCGTTTGCACACAGGCCTGAGAAGCCGTGACCAATTGTGACTTAGGTAGGGTGGAGTTGCTAACGAGCTGGAGTCATGCTTGGGTTACATGCCACTCAGGATTCAAGAACAATGAAGTTTTGATTCCTCCCCCTATACATACATTCTAACAAGTGTGTTAGTGAATGTGTGCATGCGACTGTATGTGTGTGTCCACATTTCTTTACCGCAGGCTTGGAGGTAATGTGAAGATAATTTGACAAACAGCTAATCAGAGTGAATTGCAGTCCGTTGATTTGGAAGACTATCGTTGCGGACATGGAGGAGGGAGGCAAGGCAAAAAAAAGAATAATTTTCAGGCATGATAAGACCTTGCTCTGCTCAAATGAGATGGAGCTCATTATGTGATCTCTGCAACAGATGTCTGGGGTGGAATTCTTGGCATGGTGTGGATGTTTTCATGGAAAACCAATGACACATCCCACCCTACACGCTAATCTCAGAGCAAAAAGGCCTGTGGCCGTGTGGCCTGTGTCTGTATCGTTGCGGTAGGAGATTGATTGAATGCAGGCGTGTGCCATGGGAGGTTGTGCTTCCCCCGTCGTGGGCATTGTTGATCCAGCAATGTTTTTGTGTCGTTACAGCGGCACGCAAGTTTCCCTTTGGCTGCTCGTGGCAGATTGGAGGCTGTTTTGTTCGATGATGTTTTTCTTTTTCAAGAGGTTAATTACTATGACAGCAACATGCCGTTGCAGATAAATGGGAGTTTTGGTGGGCTTTTTTTTTTTTTCTTTAATACCCTCTTTTCATCCTCACCCTGCCTTGTGCCTCTAAACAAACTCCCCTTTTAATTTTTTTAAATTGAAAAGGACTCAAACTAAGAAGGAGACCATTATTTTTCCCCCCCCTTGCTTCCTCTCCCTTGTGATCTGGTCAGAGTGACGAGCAGCTTTTTTGCACATGGTACAACCTCCCAAACAATGACTAATTTCAAACATAGATAAGCCCCCACTCTGTCTCTGATGCTCCTTCACCATTCTTGTTTCCCAGGTAACCAGCATTACCTTCATCAGAAATATTGATATGAGTTTACTGGATACCAATAGTTTTGCTAAATGCAGTCAGCTACAAATGCGTCCACATCACCGGGCTGCTGTTTGTACAGTATTAAGTTGCGCTCCTCAAGTATTGCTGTCATGTGAAAACATGTTGGCAGAAAAATGAGAATTTTTATAAGGACTCTGAGAATGAGTGAGTCAGATAATTACTTTGAGTACATGCTGTATCTCAAGTGTTGTTAGGCAGGAGGAATGAATTACAAAATCTGCACACATACACACATATCACTCTGTGATATGTCTGTCTTCAACCATGCATGTGGATTTACACAAATAAACCAATATCACAGGCCAAACCAGCTTCAAAAGCCCTGTCTGTCCTCAAAGGAAACAGACGTGAGTGGAGAGTGCATCAAATTCAGATGGTCTCCCTCATTTGAATGAGATGTGAGCAGAGAACGTTATACCAGTACAAATGCAGACAAGTCCCATTCATAGTCAGTCACACCAGCTATAATTATGATACTCAATGCTGTTTTTATTTATTTATTTATTTTTCATTGTGATTCTGGACCTGCAGATTGCAGGTGTGTAGCTACCTAGGATGGGCAATATGAGCTTAAAGCTTAGGACTGGTACTCTGGATGACCACAATATACTGTAAGAGGCGATATTGAAAAAGTGCCTAGTACTCAGCTATGTCATGTTGTTTGTTGTTTGTTGTTTATTTCTTCAGCTTGTAGGCCCATGCAAACACACAACAGTCAAACTCTTAAACTCAATTAATTGGTTTTCCTTTCTGCACTTTGAATTTTGTATTCTACTGTGTTTGTTCTCATTAAATAACATGTATGTCACTGACCTTGCAGCGTGTTTTAATGTCATCAGTGATGTCATTAATTTTATGATACATATTAAAACATGACCATTCTTAGCACTATATGAAATTACAGTGTTACATTGGTAACCATACTACATGGCCAATCCTTAGGTAGCCAGCAGGTCTTGGTTAGAGTGAAGCAGGTACTGAATGGTAATTATGCCTCGGGCTGAGTGACCAGCTCAGGCCATTAGCGTTAATAACCAGCCCTGGACCGCAATCTTCAAGACTCTGTCATGTCCTTGATCACAGACTTGTGTTCTGCAGCCCAAATGGGATTTCGCTCTGCTTGTAATAGTCTTGCCTTGCCTTTGCTGTAATAGCCTTTGAGTATTGTCCCCTACAATTTGCCTGAACATTTGAAGTAGAGCTTGAAAGAGATGAGATACATAAATAAATAGAAGAGCGATAGAGAGAAAAAAACAGAGGGAGAGAGAGAGAAACTGTGTGCTCTCGCTTTTGATTTTGCAGCGGCGATGAGAAGGCTGCCTCTCGCCCAAGACCCTAATAGATTAGGCTTCAAGGGCTCTACCCCTGAATGATTAAGGCAATTCTTGCGCCTCGTCACACTGCACTGCACTGCATTGCATGCTCAGACGTATAATGTTTTCATTGCAGCCCATGATATGTTTGTGTCTCTTTCTCATGAAAACATGAAATACTGGCCGGCTTATAAGAACAGAATGAGTGCTGTGTGTCTGCTCCACTTCGTTCTCTCCAGGTTTCTTGGTCATGCTCCCCAGCTACAAATCACTTCTATGCATTTTGATGCCAGTTGGTTGGTTGGCTGAATGCTGCATGTGTTTCTCATTAGAGCGCACAAACGTGGAAGCACGGCTCTGCTCTTTCCCCAGTGCAGGATCTCCCAGGCAAAACTACTACACTATTTTGTACATCAACATACTTCAGCTTCAGGCACAAGTATACCTTTGAATTTATCTGAGCAATGAGTCAGTTGAAGTGTATAAACACAGGGCATCACTGCTCAAATGTGGTGTGTGTGTGTGTGTGAATGCAAACAAGGGCTGCTCAGATATATAAAACTAACAGTAGATTTACTGTGTTTACAGTGGAAAAGTGAGAGCGGAGCCCCTTGTTTGCAGGCTTTCTTCCTTCTCTCTGATAGTGTGTTTTATGTTTCCTGGGCCTTCAGAGTTTTATGTTACCCAGTATTTTTTTTTTGCCTACGAGAGCCTACATGTAATGGAGCATGTAAGGTCTCGCTGAAGACACTTTACCCAGGCTTGTGTCGAGCCAGCGCTGAACGCATTAACCACACCAAAGCCCATTTCAGAACGTACTTCATGGTGACAGCCATGAGTTATTGATTTCTCACGTATTCGCCATGCTCTCTAGCCACCCTTCACACGCTGCTGCTTTTTCAAACGGATACTTGCTTGACGATCCTTCCCATTGGGTGCAAAATAAACAAACAAATAAATAAATAAATAAGAATAAAACAAAGCATGAAGGCACACACGCAGACACACACACACACACGCACACATGCACACACAAACTCGCACATCGTTTTGATTATGTATCCTGCTTGACTTCATCAAGAGCAATCAGGCCTTGCAACAGGAGGTCCTCAGTGTGATGAGCTGCCGCTAGACAAGCCTGGCCCTCGTTTCCCGATGCTTTCTCCCCACTTTTATGTGGCTTTATCAAGTCACCATGTCTCTGATGGATGATCTAATTTATATGAAATTAACTGGAGAAATTCTCCTGCTGCGTCAGCGCAGATACCATACGTTCCTTCGGAGCTGTAAACAGCATGATTTAGTAGCGGGGGCATTCTTCCCCTGTTACGCATCTTACCCCCCAATTCCCCCCCTCCCCCCCACCACCCACCCAAACCTCTCTCCTTCTCCTCCTCCCTTTCACACTCTCTCTCTCTCTCTCTCTCTCTCTCTCTCTCTCTCTCTCTCTCTCTCTCGCTCTTTTCCCAAGTTTAGAAGTTTTGACTGTGTGAGAGGAATATTTGTGTCTTGTTGGACTACGTGTTGGATCCGTGGCTGCTCTGGAAACCACATGTGTTTGGGTTTAGTGCTGCTGCTGCTGCTGCTGCTGCGATGGAGTGGCAGCCATGGACTCCCTCGTTTTTGATCCCTTTTTCTCCTCAGTCTGGAGATATTCCTGCAAATGCACAAGCACACATAAACATCACAACACAAAAGTATGCATGCACACGTGTACACAAACACACAGACACACAAACACACAACCCACACACTTTAAAAATATTCATCGAGAGTGAGTTGGCAAGCAGAGGGAATAGAGCAGAGTGAGAGAGAGAATTTTTAAATATAAATCTAAAATATAATATAAAAATATAATATATTTTTAAATATAGCAGCATAGCATGGTTCCCGCACCTCTGTTTGTTATGTTGTTGTGAAGAGCCTGTAATTCTCACAGATAAGCTGCTGCCTTCTCTTTGCATATACACAAACAAATACAATAAGGTGAAACCACCATGACCTCCCCCTTTAGAGAGAATAGCTATCATGATGATACTCACAGTGGGCCAACTCTTCCTGAATATACTCCAGTCTCTTTATCTGCGGCATGGCAGGACTGGTGTCAATGTGGGCATCTGTAATTGTATGTGACATGGCCTTCAATAGTGATTAAAGCCCCCATGTCCACAAGTGTCAAGGTGACATAGGGATTCTGTCAACGCCAGTGCTTTACCCGACCAGAATTACTGAGCGCTAGCATCTCTCTCTTCCCTCTGCAGACTGTGTGTTTTGTGCCGACATCAGGCAATTCCCTGAGCAGCCACAACCAACCGCCACCCCCCCTCCCCAACACACACACACACACACACACACACACACACTCTCTCGCTCTCTCACTCACTCTCACTCTCTCCATCCCCCCCACCGTTTCTTCACACACCCTGTCTAATCCCTCACACCCCCGCCCCGCCCCACCTACCCTAGGCTGGCAGCCTAGTCAGTGTACCTGGCAGACAAACTCACGTGCCACATGCCTCTCTCTTTCTCTCTCTCCCCCCAAGAGAAACCCTTGAGCGTGGAGACGTTCTGCTTCATTTACAAGATGATGAGTTACTTTCCACTGAGCGCCCGCCTGCCTGCTCCCTGCTCTCTCCTTTCCTACCGACTGTGTGTGTGTGTGTGTGTGTGTATGTGTTCTCCTGTTAAATTGTATGTGTATGCAAGCCAGGCTAGGAATAGATCTTTCATCTTGTACACTTATTTTAAGTTGTGATTTCTCTTTTTTCTCACTCCTCTCTCCTTAATTCTTCCTTCTCCCCTTCTCCCTTCCCTATTATTACATCCTTCTCTTTCTCATTCTCTTACATCTTTCTCTCTTTCTCTCTCTCTCTCTCTCCCACACCTGCAACAGGAAGCTCCTGCCATAGCAACACGCTTCCGGCGCTGGTGCGGACGCCGTCGCTGATGATGCAGTCCACGCTCGACATGAAGCCCTTCATGCCCTTCCCCGTGGACGCCTCTTCGCCCGTGGGACTCTTCCCCAACTTCAACACGGTAAGCAGCAGCGACGCACCCACGCCCCACCCCACCCCACCCAACCCCGCCCCGCACGGAGCACAGTCCCCATGCCGTACCTGGAGGCGTGAGGTGTTTATCTGCTTTCATCTCGCCCCTCGCGCCTAATCTGGGTTTCTCTTCCCCGCTGTGGTTGTCAGTTTGAGTCGGCTGTGGCACAACTGATGTATTGCATTAAATGAGTTTCAGCAGGAAGGAAAGGGAAAGAGAGAGAGAGAGAGAGAAGAAGAAGAAGAAGAAGTGAGGTATTTCTTTTTTGTTTTTGTGGGACTGTGAGCTGTTGTTGGGAGCAGTGCTTTACTTGCACTCCCTACTGTCTCTGGCTTAATGTGGAGGACTAATGTGGATTTCCAACTGAAGTGCATGTCTGGTGTGTGTGTGTGTGTGTGTTTGTGTTTGTGTGTGTGTGTGTGTGCGCGAGTGTAGTGTGGTGTGAATGTTTTTGTAAATACATCTTTTTGTAAATTCTTGAAGGAAAGTGCACTTGCCTGTGAGTGTGTGTGTGTGTGTGTGTGTGTGTGTGTGTGTGTGTGTGTGTGTGTGTGTGTGTGTGTGTGTGTGTGTGTGTGTGTTTACTTGTGTGTGTGTGTGTGTGCGCGCGAGTGTAGTGTGGTGTGAATGTTTTTGTAAATACATCTTTTTGTAAATTCTTGAAGTGCACTTGCCTGTGAGTGTTTGTGTGTGTGTGTGTGTGTGTGTGTGTGTGTGTGTGTGTGTGTGTGTGTGTGTGTGTGTGCTATGCTATGTGTGTCTGTCTGTGCATTTGATTTGGAAAGGCTGCTGTGGTGTCACCCATCAGACATTGATTCCAGCACCCCCCTGCACCAGCCTCCAAAACGAGGGGGAGCGAAATCGATTTCTGCTTTTATCTCCCCAAAAACAGATTGCATGGTGACACTCTGTAGAGGTGGTTTGGGGATGGTTTTGGGAGGTGGTGGTGGTTTGGGGGGCTGAGAGACTTTCCATGTGACCTGAAATGGGAAGAAAAGTCAGATACTCCCAGTTGGTGTGTGTGTGTGTGTGTGTGAGAGACAGAAAGAAAGTGTGTGTCTCTCTCTGTGTTTGCCACACTCACATACGCATACCCACACACACAGATAGCACACAACACACAGTCCACCAAGTCACACTAGAGAGTGTGTGTGTGTGCGTGTGTGTGTTTGTGTGTGTTAACTCTGTGTTTGCCAGCAAGGCAGCCAGTGTTTGGCAGCCCACTCGGCTCTAGTGTTCAATGGCCCAGATTAAGAGTGCTCGCCCTGAACCGGCGCACACCACCCTCAGTGAGTCAGCGTCCGTCCGCGGTCTCCTGCGTGACAACACTCCTCAGGACAACTAGTGGAAGCCTCCATCCTTGGGTCACGCCAGCCTGTCAGCTCACATTCCCACTCACATATTTGTCTCCTGTCTAGTCTGGCGTTGGTTCTATTTTCTCCTTCTTTACCCCCACTCACCCTCACCATCTCCAACCCTCCAACACACACACACCAAAACAAAAAAAAAAACACCTACCCAGCAGAGTCTGTCATAATTGCTGTGTTGCTGTCACTAGAAATCAAGTAGTGCTTCAACCTGCACTGCAATCATGGTGCCAGATTGAAACACGTACCAAGTTGAAGGGTAATTTCAGCACAAACAAATACTTTTCGTCAAAGGAAGCTAATCACCAGGTCTTTAATGGTGCTCGGAGGAGTCGTTCGGGCCGTTTAGTGAGCCATCTGATTTGCTGGCACACCAAATTGCCTCAACAACATCGTCATTAGCGATTCTTTTGACTCTTTTTCTGTAAACAGTCGACTGTGTTACAGGGTCTCTGCTTTGTTTTTGTTGGCTGTCCATTCCACTCCCATTTAAGCCCTGTTTTAGTGCATCAGTTGTAATAGTGTGTGTGTGTGTGTGTGTGTGTGTGTGTGTGTGTGTGTGTGTGTCTGTGTCTGTGTGTGTGTGTGCCATATGCGTGTGCACTGACGCCTGTGGTTTCACGGAGGTAGACAAAAACGTTCCCCCGTCGTCATCTGTTGCGTCCACTTCACCCGCATATGGTTCGCGTTTCTTTACACCGTTTTCCACCTCTCAGCAAAATGCTCCCCCTCAGCAGAGGCCACGGAAACGCCACGAATCCCGCACTCTGCTCCGCCTCGCCCTGACATATGTCCGTCTTGGCATTTGGTCAGGGGCGCGTGTTTCTGTAGCATCGCCGAGCAGGTGTGCTTATTTATTATTAGCCCACAGCGGCACTTCCCACCCACCCGACACACGCCACCCCCACCCCCACCCCCAACCCCACCCCCAACCTCAGGCAGTGCTTACTGAGAGACCGACGAGGCTCCAGTGCCCAACCGTGAGTAACCCAATCCAGACAAGCTGTTTGGAGAGCCAGAGGGGGATCAGTTAGGTTCAGCAGACATGACCCGCCAACCCTCCCTCCCCCCTCATCCCTCATCCCACCTCCTCTCCCTCCACGCACTTTTTGTGGCCCTCTGTTTGAAAAACAAGTGACCTTATAAAAGCCTTAATGCTTTTTCCCCCCTGCTGCAGACGTAACAACCCACCAGGGGAAAAAAAGAAAGAGAGAGAGAGCACATGAGAGAGGGCGGGAGAGAAAGAGAGAGAGAAGGATGAAAAAAGAAGACACACCAGGGAGCAGCCTGGAATCTGGCCCCTGTGGTGTCTCTTCACGGGCGCGTTGTGGATGTCCTGCCATCTTATCCTGGGTAGTCACTCAGTCGTAGGATGCCTCGTTGGCAGTGTGAGTGGCGGGTTTGGGTAATGAGAGCTCATTCATCAGAGCGATTATCGTTTCGTAGATGCCGGGCAAGGCGGGCGCCGCCTGTGTGAGATGATGTTCCGGCCTGATTGCGGCGTGCCTACAGTTGATCCCTCTCTCTCTCTCTCTCTCTCTCTCTACATCTTTCTCACACTCTTTCGTTCACTCTCTCCACTTCTCTCACCACTCGGACTCTGCCTTTCTCTTATTTTCCCTCTCTCTCGCTCTCTCTCTGTATGTGTGGAATCAGTGCTTGTGGAAACACAACAACGGACTGATCCTGTGTGCTGCATTTCAGTCAAGTGTTTGCAACCGTTGGTTTTAGGGAGAGAAAAAATCCTTGGGAAAGAACCTAATCCATGACTTAATCCATCTGCTGTGGTTACGGTGTTTCCAAACAGGGTAGAGATTAGGTCACGATTTCAGGAGGGCACTAAAACTCTTGACAAGTTTTCCATGTGCGCAAAAATCCCTTGCGCACGCTCTTAAGTAAACGAGGCATCCATTACAGTTTTAGTCCATATTTGGGTATTTTTATTCTCTTCTAGTGGTATTGATTTATTGTCACCTTTAACTTGCCATAAATTATTTAAAGTCTAAGATTAGTTAGTTCATGGTTTCCACCTGCACAGTACATTCACAGTGGTATCCTGTTACTGTTTGTGTACATCAGGGAGGGAACCCAGAATGATCTGTTCCTTTCTTTCACTAATTCTCCCCCATCCTCCACTCAGTTAAGCACAGCTCATTGTGTCTCATTATTATGCCCTTACCTGCTTCATTCACTCACCTTGCTGTTTGTCAATTCAGAGCGCCAGTCAGAGTTGAGGAGTCAGGTGTTTATTTGTTTACTCGAATGGATTTTCAATTATTCTACTGCGCCTGTGAATGGGAAGAGACAGGGGGATTGTGTGTGTGGGGGTGTGTGTGTGTGTGTGTGTGTGTGGCGGGGGGGGGGCTTGTAATTGAAATTCAGTGGACAGTGACAGTGCAGCTGAAGCGTTGGCCTGGCTGCACGGCTTATCAGCAAAGTGTAATTAACCATCCTGGAGTGACAGATAAAGTCACTTTCGAAGCGGAGCGGATCCACATCTGAAAAATGACACGTGCATCCCGCCTGGACGACCACAGACTGCAGCAGCGGTGGTGGCCACAGTAACAACAACAAGAATACCAGCACCACCAACAGCGGCAGCAGAGCGAGTAGCACAAACAGCAGCGGCGTGCGGCTAAATGACTTGTTTGCCTCTTAAGATCCATCAGCCCGGCGCTCCTGTCCTCCTCCTCCTACTTGAGTCATTAATTGTTTTGCCCTCTTTTTTTCCATCCCTCGTGCACGTTGAAAAGTTGATGTGGGAAGAGAGATTTTAATTAAAGATTACGCTGCCGAAACCAACCTCGGGAGGCATCGAATAAAAAAAACCTAAAAAAAAAAAAAAAAACTCAGCTTCTTGGCTGCCGGGCCTGACTCTCTTGCTGCCCCTTTAGCCCCCTTTAGACCCCCACCCCCACCACCACCACCCCTTATTCCTTCAGCAGTCTCCTTAAACTATAGTGTCCACTTGCAGGCCCTCGCTCAAACGCAATAAAGTGAAATACCGCATTAGTGACCTCCGGAGGTCAGGCGCGCCGCCTTCGTGGCTCCTCTGTGCCGCATCCTAATGTATTAGAGTGGGCCCTCGTGTGCAGTCCACTGCTCGCCTTGCCTCGCCTCGGGAATAAAAATGCCCCCTCAATAAAAAACGCCGGCCGTTACCCTGAAATTAAAAGCATCCCAATGGCCTAAGAGGAAGGTGAAGCTGCTGCAGCTGGAGGTGGTGGTGGAGGTGGAGGTGGAGGTATTGGGCTGGCTGTGAGCCATGTGGGCCTGTAAGTAATATTGGCTGTAAATTCTTAATGGAGAAGGCATGGCCGTGGCTGGTCTTGGTTGTGAGTGGCACGGAGTGCGCCGGTGAGCTGCGTCACCTGACGCACAGCACAGCTCGGCTCCGCACAGGCGCACAACGGCTCTGCTGTTGATGGAGAGAGGAGAGCTCATCAGCCATTCACAGCTAATCAGGGGTCAGAGACACGGGGATCAGCATGCACACAGGCAGTCACGCCAGATGAGTGAGTGAGTGAGTGTGTTTGTGTGTGTGTGTGTGTGTGTGTGTGCGTGCATGTGGGTCTTTTAAAGAATTCAGTGTATATGAGTGTGCATGGTTGACTAAGAATGTGTGTTTGTGTGTGTGTGCGTGTAGTTCTTTTAAAGAATTGAGTGTATATGAGTGTGTATGTGTGACTAAGAATGCGTGTGTGTGTGTTTGTGTGTATGAGTATGTTAAAGAGACTCACAGAAGGTGAGACATAAGGGCAGAAGAAAGAGAGGGATAAATGGAGGCGCAAATAGAGGTAGAGAGAGGGGGAGGGCATCGACAATGAGAGGTCGAGTGAAAAAGAGAGAGATGGAGGGAGGGAGGGAGGGATGAGGGAGTGAGAGAGAGAGAAAGAGAGAGAGACAAGGGGGATGAGGGTAGAGAGGACAAGAGACTGCTGCCTGAAGCACAGTCCTCTTCTGCATCCCTAGCAAAGCGCACAGCACACTGCGAGTCTCTTCAGCCTGTGATTGCCACCCAGGACAGTAGGCACAGAGGTGCTCCACAAGCCTCAGGTACCTTCATTGTCCTTCATCATTTGCACTGAAAAGCTCCAGTGTTTCTGTGTTCTGTGCTCTGTGGGTTTGCCTCTGCCAGGCAGAATAGCTCCAGATACAAGGCATGACTTGAGCGCTTTACTTTTCACTTGCATATATTTTACATGCTGCTAGCTTGCTGTTTTTTGCCTTAGACATTGAGAAGATATTACATTACATTTACAATTAAGTTGAATTCTAAGGTAGATTGTGTCTGCAAGTAACTAGCAAGATGACCAGTGGGAAAAGGAATAAGCCTTGTTTGAATATGATGATGAACTTTGTGAATTGTACTGCTGACATCTCTGTGGGAATAGAGGGGTTGTTTTCTCTGTTCTGAACACTCTTTTCAGCTTCTCCATTGTTGTACCACAGCACATTAGGCTCCTGTGTTGTGTTGTGGTTCATGTAAGACAAAGATTTTCTTTGAGCGCCGATTTGGATGTGCTGAAAGGCTGATGTGGATAATCTGGATCAACTGGAGTGCTTTAGATTGATCTCGACATTAGAGGCAGACAAAGGCAGTCAATGTGTTCAACTGCACTCTCTCCAGGCCATGATTGCAGTCGCGCTCACATTTTAACGTCTGTGCGTTCTTCCCTTTGTTCGGCAAAACAAACCAGGGATCTATTTCCATAACACTTCATTCAAACACATCCGTCCTCAGGCAATGTATAGATCCCCAATGCTTAGCATCTGTCCACTATGAAGGTGTCTGGTGTCTCTTCAATGGGGTTTTGAAGCCGTTTCTTTTTTGCTTGGGGTCACAACAACCGTGTGGCTTGACTGTCTGTGGAATTGGATTGCTTTTTCTCTCTGCCTCTAAAAGTGTTCTTGTGTTCCCTCTCTTCCAGATGGATCCCGTCCAGAAAGCTGTAATCAACCACACATTTGGAGTCTCCATCCCTCCAAAGAAAAAGCAAGTGATTTCTTGCAACATCTGTCAACTTCGCTTCAACTCCGATGTGAGTACAGCAAGCCCCACCCCCACCCCCACCCCCACCCTCACTCCCAGACCCCCACTTGTCTTTATTTATGTGCGTCCCCAGCACACACGTGTGTGTATGTGTTTGTCACGACACAGACCCATGCTAGAGACTTTGTGTCTCTGTCTTTTTGCATGTACCATGTACCATGCCTTTTTCAGTCTGTCCTCCTCTCTCTCTCTCTCTCTCTCTCTCTCTCTCTCTCTTACTCTCTTTCCGTCCCGCTGTGAAATCAAACCTGGAATGAAAAGTGATCTTGAGCCTATTTTGTAGCGCCACATCCAGAGGCAGTCTGCTCAGTGCTTAAGGTTATGTGCTTGATGTAGTTCACTGGGGAGTTATTAAAATAAACCTGGGATCAGCTGCCCAGTAAATGTCCTACATTCCCCCTTTAATCATGCAAAACAAGGTAAGTGCCATAATGTCCTACAGTCTTCAGCAAATGGGAAACCCCCCTCAGTGTCATCAACCTTTGTTTCTTACTCTTGGTTTACGTGATTAGGCTGTCCAGTCCCAGGCTCTCATTTGTCGTCTGTTTCTGCTTTGTGTTTTTGTTTGATTGTCCAAGATGTTCTGCAGACCACATGCTGTTTTTATTAAATCTTTCTTTTTTTTCCTTTGTTTCATTTTGTTGTATTTCATATTGTTTCGCAAGTTTCAAATTAGTTTGTTTTCTTTTCGGATTCTCTGCCAGCATGTAAGCAAACGTCGCCATCATGACTGATGTTGTAAGCCATGTGTGTAGCTTTGACTGAGACAAGACAGGGATGATTCCAGATGTCAGTGACTGGAATACTGGACTGTAGCTCTATATCACACTGTAAGACTATATCCTAATCATTCCTAAACGTCTCCCATCACAGACGGGGCATATGCGACATAAATATAACTGGGCCACACCAAGTTGGTATCAGATGCATGTTTTCACATTAATGTCTGCCAGCTTGCTTGTGTTGTTCTGCTTTTCTTCTCCATTCATTTGACATGCCACAGCCAGGATTGTGTAAAAGTTTAATAGCGCACGTCCAGGCTGGATGAGCAGATGTTTTCCATGCCAGCGGTGGTACAGTTACAACACATTTTGTTTTGTTTTTTTTCTTTTTACTCTTTCCTATGCTTTGTGTGTTTGTGTGTGTGTTTGTTTTGAAGCACAGGTGTATGGGTTCAGGCATGTCCACACTTGCACACATATATACACACACACACACACACACACACACACACACACACACACATACAGACTCACACCCTTGAGTTGCCTGCCTGGTGTGCTCCACTGAGGAGAGAGTAATTACTTACTGTAGCGTTGTGTTGTTCCACTCAGTGTTGGCATTGATTAAGCCATTTAATTTAAGATGAATGGCACTGGGTGGCAGTAAGCCCAGGCTGATGGAGATTTCCCACTGCGTGGCCGTAATTGAGAAAAGGTTTCGGAACGTGCTGGAACAGCCGGAGAGCTGGGACTCGAGCGAGACGCATGCAGGCCTGCTTTGTCTCCCTCGTTTTTTTATATATTGGGCAGGGCATTTTTTTGGAGTTCTGTGTTTTTCAATCGTGCCAAACAGGATGGGAAACACAGCTTCATTCTCTCAGGCTCAAAACCAATCCCAACATCTCTTCCTTACCTAATCACTATCACCACCTCTTGGCCAGAATGCCTTCAGACATTTGAGAAACTCAGACATTGTTCCAGTGTGTGTGTGTATGTATGTACGTGAGGGTTTGGGGGTGAGATGGAGGTTAAGATTTCTCAGCTGGCCCTGTTGTTCCCCTTCCTGCCGTGTGTAATTTGTTGATTATTATCGACATGGCAACAGCCTCTGAATTGAGGTTGCTCCGAGGTGATTAGGTTGTGGTTCTTATCTCTCTCCAGCGCTCTCATGCGCCCATGCCATACTGGGTGGAGGAAGAAAGCAAGTGATAATCTAAGACCATTACCTTCCCCCAGTCTCTACTCAGCAATGTTTTTAAGATTATTCAGGAGCTTGTTGTCTCCCCAAGTTCAGGCTGGATGAAGCACAGAATCAAAGTGCCTTTGTTGCGCCAAGGAGAGGTCTCTTTGATGCTAATGGCGGTCACACGTGTTTGGCTTGTTGTGATCCTCGGCGATGGGCCTGTCTCTCTCGGTCTAGTTTCCGTGTTCACAGAGCTCCTCGTCCTCCGCCTTCAGTCCACTCCCAGGACTCTCTGCCCTGGACACCGTGTCAGAATGAATCAAGGTTGCGTCACCGGCTCCTCCGCTCTTACCTTCCTTCTTTCTGCGGTGGAGGACTTTCTGCCTGTCCAACTCGGCAGCCTCCTTTAGAACTAGCCTGGAAACACATACATGTACTTGGCCCAGTTTGTAGTAATAGGGCATTCTATCTTCTCATAGCTCGGGCACCGTGTGAGACGGAAGTTGTGAGGGGAAGGCGAGGTAGGGTTGGGGGTGGAGGGGTTAACAGCTAAGACAATAATAGCAGGGGATGATTTCAAGTGAATAGCAACCCTGAGCATTCTTCTGCACTGGAGCACTGGTGGCCTTGGTCGTATGATCTCACGCTTGGTCTATTTAGATGAACACGCTTGCTTTTGAAACGAGGGAGATAGAGAGAGAGAGAGAGACGCCTTTGTTTCTGGCTTCATTAAAAGCTCAAACGCCTTTCCATTCTGCTGCTGTGTAAAGACAAGAGCAAGAAAAGAAAAGAAGGAAAAAAAACGAGCAGTGTAATTTAATCCCATTCTTCGGAGTGCGCCGAAGATCCACTGTGTCATCCTATCCCACAGCCAGAGGACGGAGCAGATGACTCGAGGCCTTTTTACGCCGCCTCACTGAAGCGCTAATGAAGTTTCAAGTGAAGCACAATTTCTCAAAGTGGGCTTGTGCCGGGAATAAGACAAATGCAAGCAGCTGTTAAGCATGACACGGAAGATGGCTACTGAAGGTGAGAAGGCTTCACAGAAACAAATGTGTTGCTGTTGTGCGTGCTGTCAAATGAAAGCAATGGATATGTGGTATTATATTTAGCTTACGCAGATCTCACATACACTGTCTCCTCACTGTGTTAGAGAGGTTGAAAATCATGAAAAATCATTGACTTATGTTGTAACAGCACTCATTCAGGCAGAGTGTGCAAACAAATGACAACAGAAGCCATCCACTTTATATCGTTCTGGAGGGAAATCAATATTTTCTGTGGCTACTTGAAGAAAATCAAAACACTGCACTGAACACTGAAGCAACTCAAAACACTGGAGTAAACATTTACATGGAGAATGATATGGTATATATTTGAAAGCCTGCAATGGTGTCGCAGTCATTCTCAACTCATTATCATTCTCAAATGTGACAGATCCTATTGTATTGAGGGACTGTACCTATCATCTAGCAGTTGTCAGGATGTAACAGCAAATATTGATGTTGATATTGATATTGATTCATTTTCCAGCACTTCTTTGAAATCCCACCCAAAATTAAGCAAACCAAGCCTGGATTACAAGCCGTTTACAAGTAACAGTTCAAACTCCGGCTTTGATAAATCCTACTTTGGAAAAGCCATATTTTTCTGGAAGTAATTATGCTTAAATTACCTGCATACTGCAGCTTTGCTTTGTATTGACCGCATTTTGGCTTCTTTGTGTCTTCCCAATTCTGTCCAGAAGCGTCAGCATTAAAACTGATTCCAGATTCCCGAAAGGGAAAATAACAACAGTGTATGTAGTCAAACTAAGCTTTATACAGGCCTGCATTCAAAAATTACTCATACTGTATCTTGGCCATATCATTAATATGTCCAACAGTGTTTTTATACGACTGCTGTAAATTAAACATACCCCCATTTTCTGTTAAATGCGTTTTAATTGAGTAATTTAGCTCTAGGCTAAACCCACAGGCAAATGACAGGTCCATAAAATGTTTGTTTTCATCTAGAGTTCATATTCATATTTGTTGTTTTTCTGCCACTTCTTGGCTGTCTTTTTTTAAATTCCATGAAAATAAACCATTGCAGATGTGTTCTTGAGTTTAATGATTGCAGGCGATTTTGCCACGACTATGAGAGACTATGAGCAACTACGAGGGGGTGTTTTGCTGCAACAGCATTCAGGCGAATACCCAAAGGCAGGCAGCTCAAGGTCGTCATCTCCATGTTGTTTAAACAGAAGTCAGTTTTTTGTTTTGTTTTTTTTTAGGTAAAGAAAAAATTTCACCTCAAAGCATGACTGTTTTCTAAATGAAGCAAAATAGGGTTCTCTGAACGTTCGCAACTCTGTCATCCAACTGTGCATTTGCCTATGCTCTGGCTCTCTGCACTGGCACTGAGTATTGTCCTGTGGGTGTAATTTAAGTGCAGAGGTCCTTCAGGAGCACATTAAAGAAATGAAAGTAATGGGTATTAGGCATCTGGCAACCTCTTATCGGCTGTAAATGAGCCATGGCATCCTTTATTTGTTTAGACAGCCGCAGAGATAAAGTAAAAGTAATTTTACGTTACTTGATCTCAGAGCCATGGTATCCATACCAGTCCCAGCTACCCCCCCCCCCCCCCCCCACACACACACACACACACACACACACACACACACACACACATACCTCCCCTTGACAGTGACAGGAGGTGAAACCAGTGGCGACCATCCAGTGAAGATCAGTGCCCTCTGGGCACGGCAGGAAGCCAAAGCCAAGATGGCAGGCAACCAAGCCCTCCTCATTAAACTTTAACATCTTCGTCTCTGTCATACAAAAGATGTAGTTAAGACACAGAGGTGATGTGCTGCCTTCATGTCCGTAACACACGGCGCTTGAGCTTTTGCTCAGGGTGGCATGTCAGGCCCCCTTTAATGAGTGTCTCAACTCCCCGGTCCCATTTCCCCTCTGAAAATTAAAGTGTTGTTAGGGGCCAGGCATTATAGAGATTGAAGAGTAACAGGATAAGCCGAGGCCGGAAAAGGCAATGATGTTCTCGGTGTTAAAGTTTCCAGTGAGCAATTAGTCATAATGAGGCATGATTAATTTAGATGTGCACGTTTTCTTTACACTTAAAAGCCCTGTCCCAGGAGAAGCATACAGCGAGCCGTGTAAGACCCCGAGGCTCAGCAGACTAAGCTGACTGCCTCACAACCACAAAGTGTACCATATAAAAACAGTCAGAGGCCATGTAGTATGTTAATGTGACGTGTTTGCTTTATTATCATCATGCTGGGGTAGTTTTACTTAAAAGTAGGGGGTAAAAAAACGGTTAGAGAGTGTTGTGGAAAATTTCATACAGCCCCCACCAACACATAAAAGCTCCGTGGATGGTGTTTCTGTGCCATAATCGCATGGCAAGAGCGAATGGAAACTCTTGGCTCGAAAGCACTCCCTCCTAAAAGCATTTCTCATGAAATGATTGATTTTATTTATTGCATCTGTATATTTGGTGTGGGTCAGCGAGATCCAGGAGACAGTAAAATAACACTCAGTAACTCCAACCTACTTTAATTAGGCGCTCAAGACAAGCCAGGTTTGACAGCATGTCCTCAATGCCCTGGCAGAGCAAGGACTGAAAATGAGGGGAATAACAAGTCTGACAGCAGGCAAGAAAGGGTCGAACATTCATGTAGCATAATTGGCTGATTCATCCTAGATGGTGATTCATCAACCAGTGGACCCAGTGGCACGGCATGGAGACTGTTGATGGAGTTAGTGGGTGGGGTGGGGTGAGGGGTCACTGTGACAGGAACCCTGTAGAGGCTTGCCTTGCTCATCTGCTGTTTCAGAGGCGTGAAAAAGACCACAGCTCTTCCCATCACTGTCTGCTTGCTCATGTAGACAGAATGACTAGACGGACGGGAAGGAGAGAAGTGCAGAGAGAGCGGGAAAACTTTTAATCCGCTGGACGCCTCCACATCACCTTACGTTGTAAATTCCCAGCCCTCTCCACCCCCTCCCTGACCACCACCCCTGCTCCTACCCCCCTCACCCCGTGGAAATTCTGAGCAAGGACGAATACCCGGAGTGTTTGTAATGGATTCTTCCGAGAAAGCCAGTGGAAGAATCATTTTTTGGTGTCCACTGCAAGACATGCTGTAACAATGTACAGGTGCAATTTGTTTTTGACAGGTCTCATGTTCAGTAGGTGAGCGGTGATCGTGTGGACTCACAGACAGCTTTAGGGTAATCCACTGATATTGCTGGAAGCAATTATTAATTATTCATTAATTATTTTTGCAATTATCAGCGGAAAGGCTTACCAAACTTGCTCGTGGCACCTGAGTAAGCCTTTTACTTGAGTGCACTCACATTTCTTGCTCTTGTTGCAAATCCTCTTTTGCAAATGATCTATTAATAAAGCATGTAGCCTAAATGTTCAGCCATTCTGCCTGTGAATCTCACAGTAGAGCTAATGAAATTCAGTGCATAAAAAAAAAAAAATTAAGTTTACATTAAACCCACAACAGAGGCCCTGACTCGTTAAAAAAAAAGAGTCGGTGTAAACAAGTACACACTCACACGCACACACACACACATATACTGTACATACACCATGCGTTTGGTCCATTTGTAAGTGTCAAATGTGATCAAATCAGGTCAGGGAACATGCTTCCATTTGCATAGTGAGGCATACTGTAACTGTGTGAGGCCTCGGCTGTCACATTCACTGGGACACTTCTGAATGGACGGTGCTGCTGTGCGCGAGTCTGTCTGGTCACGCCTTGGTCACACGAATGAGCAAACACCCTCGGCTGGTACTGGGATTGATGTTGTGCACTTTTCTATCTTTTCTATCTCACTCTCTCTCTCTCTCTCTCTCTCTCTCTCTCTCTCTCTCTCTCTCTCTCTCCCTCTCTCTCTGACTATCTGTCTCTCTCTTTTTCTTGTCTTTTTCTCTACTTCCTGACTTTGTTGAAGCATAACGCTTCTTTGTGGTGCTTTTATGTCCTTTATTTTTCAAGTGTATCTCATATGCTCATGTGTCCTAGGCGTACTGTATCAGACATGGTTGCTAGTTCACTTTTGCTGGTGAAAGCAGCCATTTTCTCTGCAGCATGCAAAAATACCCATGCAGATCTTCACTTGCACATACACCAGCACAAACACACACACACAAACTCACAAACTGTACATGCATGCACACACACACAATCACACACACACACACACACAAGCTTTTTGCTCTGGGGACAGAGCTGTGCACGAATCTATCCAAAGTCCCAGTGAGTTTTCTGTTTGTCACCCTGCAGCACTGTGTTTTTGTCTGCTCTTAATGACATGGCGTTAGCATGCTCTGTTGTAGAGTTTCTTTTTGTTTTTGATGAAACAACAGCAACAACAACAACAACAATGTATTAACTGCTGAAGTTAATATGTTGCTTTCAATAGAGGCACAATTTCAGATCGCTCAAAAAGCACAGACACACACACACACATTATATGCATCATGGCCTTTACACATCGATGAACACATCTGTTTATAAAGTTCTGTTCACACAATATTACTGCACACGACATCACACGACACATCACCACATACCACACAAAACCCCCTCCCTGTGTTCCACACATGCTCAGATGGATAATGAGCAAAGCTGTCAGAGTGGCAAATAGCCTAGGTGTGCTAGGCCCTGGCGTTAGGCTGGTGTCAGCTATGATTTACTGGGGCTTCAACCGAGTGATTCTCCTCTGCAGGAGCACTCCTATGCCCCCCCCCCACTCCTGTGTCAGTGGAGGATAGTCTGGATAGAGGATAAGCTGGCTGCCCTCATCTCTACAAAGCCCAAGGTCTCCTTGAGGTGTCGGGAGAGGCAAGAGACAACAGCATGCGGCCCAAGCCTGATGACCTGCTCCCTTGCATATTTTACTCCCAAAGGTTATTGGCTGCTGCTGCTGCTGCTACACAGGCTTCAGTTACACTTTAACGTGCAACACTGTAATGTAACAAACCCGCTTGAGTGTAGTGTGACATGACATGTGAAAATGAGTGAGTGTACAGTGTGCTTTCAGGAGATGAGCACACATGTAATGTAGTGAGAAGGTGTACTTACATTCTGGCGTTCTGTTTCACAAAAACTATTTGATACATCTGCTTGTAATACTAAGACAAGCCTCTAGGTTTAGTTACACAGACACAGACTGCAAGTACAGCTTGCTCCATAAAGAGCAAAAATATTAACATAATTTCACACCTCATTGGTTGCATTAATAGTGTTGGACCAGAATTAGTTTAAAACATTGTGCACTTTTGTGCAGTTTCATTACTTAAAGCCTATTGATCTGTTATTTGTTTTATTTTCTATGACTATGGTAAAACTCCTGAAGTAGAGGGACACACTTAACGAATTGACATAGAAAGTTAAATAAAAATCAGTCCAGAGCTTGTTTGAAACTCAGGTCTTTGAGCAGTCCTCTACATTATACCTTTTATATCATAACATGAGCAACTAAGCCTGTAATGCAGGCTGATGAGATGTGGGGAGGGGTCTAATCCTGCATGTCCCTGCAGTGAGTGCGGATAGGTCATCCGCAGGGGAAAATCCATGGCATAGACAGAGACTGCAGCCAGAGCCCAGCGAGCGAGTGAGCGAAGAGTGAGCGACCTTCCCGTTAAGCCCTAATTGCTCACTGAGCGAAATCCATTGCAGGCCATTTGTTTTATATCACGAGAATCAATGATGCCTCACCCCTCATGACACATTCCGCTTTTAGACGTAGGGAAAAATCAACATCCTCTACTCCAAACCACCACCTTCCATCCATACTACACACACACACTCTACACACACTCACACACTCCTCTCTGGAATCACTTCACAAATCAAACACTCTTCAAAAACCTCTATTTCATTGTGTCCTGATTGGAACAGTGCCTGCTATTGAAAGCTCCCCTTCTTTCATCTCCTTTTTTCTCCTCTCTCTCTCTATCTCTTCCTGTTCTTTTTGTTTGTTTTTCCCTATTTTCCTTCTTTTCTCTCTCTCTCTCTCACTCTCTCTCTTCTGTCTGTGTGATTGCTGTCCATGATGTGAGATTCAGTGTGAGAAATGAGCCTGATTGCATGGTTCATTTGTTCTCCTTTGTAGAGCCAAGCCGAGGCGCACTACAAAGGCAGTAAACATGCCAAGAAGCTCAAAGCACAGGAGTCCACGAAAAATAAGCAGAAAAGTGCCGCTGCCCCTGCCCCGGACAGCGCAAAGACAATCACCACCTCCTCCACCACCACCACCTCCTCCTCCACCGCTGTCACTGCCAGCAACTCTGACCAACCAGGTTAATGGCTTCTTTTGTTCTTGTTCAAATTCCTGCTCCTCGCGTGCTGGCTACCCCAATTCCCATTGCCTGTCCAACCGTCTTCTTCTACTGTACACTCACTCACACACACACACACACACACACACACACACACACACACAGACACAAACACACACATGTACACACACCACCCCTGTGAGCGATCTTGCATGCTACTGTACGTGTTGCTATTTTTTTACTCTGTCTCTCTCTCTCTCTCCCTCACACATGTGCGTGCGCGTACACGCATGCACTCGCGCACACCACACACCCACACACACACAGATACTCTCCTCCCTCCCTGCTCACACCTACAATTGGATGTCATTTGTCATATGTGCTGTTTGTACATGCTAGTTATGTTTGTGTCTGTCACTAGCCAATGCCCCTCTTCTGCTTCCTCTGTCGACAATGCCACCTGGCAGCCAAGGGGATCTCTTATTAAGAGACATTCCAAGGCATCATGGGGCCCAGGGGGTTAGGGGTGGGAGGTTGTTGAGCAGTCGCACTGAGTGTTTGGGTGGGGGGAGGGCTGTTGGGGGGGTAAGATTGTGCCATGCTCTGCTCATTATTGTGTTTGCTCTGTGGCAAATTGTGTGAGAGCTCACCTCCTGTCATGTTTGACAATATGCGCTTGCAGAGGTAAGTGTCTGCCATGCTATCTTTCCTAATCTCCCACACCTCCTTCGCCCCCTCTCCTCCTCTCCCCCTCTCCACCCTTCAAGTTGTAATCGTGTCAGGAAAGAGATCACTTTTCATCAAACTCACTCTGCCTTCTGCATTCTGAGAGAAAGCATTTGCTTTGTTTAAAGTCTGTTGCACCTCTTTGTGCGTAGAGATGTGTTAGAGTGTTGCATTACACTGCTAGCAACATAGAGAATCCCCCACAGCTACAGAGCATCTGTGCTTAAAGGCAAATGAGAGAGATCACTATCACTCTATCGTCATCTCTGCCTTCTAGCCTTTCAACATGAAATAGTCATGTCACGGTTGTTTTGAAAATGTTTTTTTTGTTTGTTTGTTTTTGTTGTTTTTGTTTATGTGCAGTGTATAGACAGTCAACTCCACAAAAGGCATGGAATTTCATCTGTTCCTTTGCAACCTAGGTCTGCGCATTTACCGAGATTACAACAGTAGCACCTTGCTGATGCATAATGCTGGCATCTTTTTTCGATTGTAGGCCATTTTCCTGCATTGGCACGATTCAAACATTAGCGTGAAGAGAAAATTCAATCACTAGCAGCCTAGCAGCCTAGTTTTGGCGTTGTTCATGTTTCCAATAAGTGAGCCTGGGGCTCTTGGGCAGACACACTAAAATCGTTATTTTTAAAACACTTGGAAGTCTCAACATCACATGACTCTGTGGGCCCAGTATTATCAGGTCTCTACACATGAACTTGAGCATAAAGAACATTGTTTGAGAACATTATTGGTGTACACAGAGTTTAGTAAAATGTATGTGTCTGAATACAGCACATTACCATCAGAATAAAAGTATACACAATTCCTATTACACAAAAATACACAAATTCCTATTAAATTGTCTCTGATTTAGTAGAGAAAAAATGTGGAGAGCTATTGAAAAGCTTGCCATGAACAGTTAAGTAGGCTAACCATGCTTTCTCTCCTCAATTCATTTGCTTTCATAGAAACTCATTCAAAGTCATTTGGCTGAAAACGCGAACAATGCTAAAACGATGTCTGAATCGCACCCATGCAGGGTGAAAGCAAAAAACGCCGGTGTTCCGCTTTAAGACAGTATTACACTCTTTCAAAAAGCCAAGTCCTTTTGCATTTCCCTCTCTTGGTTTTAAGGGTTTGTGTCTGGCCACATGGGGGAGGATGCAGCGGGGGGTCTCTGGGCTGTAGAGATTCCATTAATCCAGCCCCCCCATCTCCCTCCAGTGCCTGTACTGACGCTAACCCGGATGCTCTGGGTTTTCTTGACAGATCCGGGCATGGTGCTCTTATCAGGCTGGGACCTCGTCTCATCTGTATGCAGCATATTCCCCGCAAATCACCCCAAATGAACGTCAGGCCCGACGCACAGATGGCTTTGGGTGACCATGCTGCGATGGTGGCGTGTTCGTTAGCACAAGTTCTCCGTTCCGACCCCGCCATCCCAAACACACCCCCACCCACCCTTCTAACCTTCCCTCCACCCCCGACGTCTCTGTCAGGAGGGCTGCCGCAGCTCGGCAAAAAAGCCTGGCAGCAAAGGATGAAGTCAGCTTTAGTTTACACCAAGAAACTTGAGGGGGACTAAATCATTAAAATTGCCGGCTCCAGCGGTTTTTACGTAAGAGCCCCGCGCTTTTATGTAATGTCTTAAAACGCCACACACTGGATTATCCATATAAATGTGTGCGCTGTGAATCAACGCTAACTCTTTTTTTTCCCCTCCCCTGTTGACTTTTTTTTTCTCCTCTGAAGCTCGGCTCTTTATCCGTTCACTGCCCCCACGGGCGCTGCACGAGGAGTTAGCAAGGTCACTGCTTTAATGTTCACTTTGCGCTTGAAAATTCGGTTCAAAGCGTCCTAAAAACACCCAACACAAAATTGTCACGTTGCCTTCATTTTTTTCTTTTTTGCGCCCTCCCCTGCTCCAGGAGTAATTGAATGGATTGTGGCTGTGTTGTTAATGAAAAATGACAGCCAGGTCTCTGATCCTGGTTGCTTACAAACCTTCCATACATAGAATCACAGGGTCACTCTGAAATATGTAGGCCTTCTTTAAACATCATGTTTAGTTTTGCATTTTATTTTGTTGTGCATCAGAGCCCTTAGTGTACATCTTAAACCTCCTGTGGCAGCATCTCTCCATATGCTAATCTCACAGTGGCATTATATTGTGCATATGCAGCAAGAGAAAATCTTCCAGAGCTACGTGATAGTTCCTCTCTTCTCTAAAAAAAATAGAAATCCCACCAGAAAAAAAAGAGACAATATAATTTATGAGGAGTCGGACCCCTGCGGTTAGTAATTCAGTGATGTGTCAGTGCATGTCATGTCATTAGCTTATGGAGGCTAGACAGCTACCTCAAGGGAAAGGATCATGGACAGAGAGAGACATATATAAAAAGCTGCCTACAGTGGTGTCGGTGGTGTTTGTATGTGGGTCCCGTGGGGTCGCGGGGTGTGGTGGGGGTGGGTGAGGGGACGGTGTGGGCCGCTAGATATGAGAGGGTGAGACAAGAGCCCTTGTGGCGTTGGGTAGGCGAGCTTCACCATGACAAGGGCATGATTGGGTAAAGGGGCATCTCTGGCTGGCTGTTGTGTGGGAGCAGACGGAGTGAGGTTGGAGGGGGGCGGGGGGTGTTGGGGGATGACGGTTGACAGCCAAGGCGACTATGGGAGAGAGGACAACACGCAACAACTGGCCAGCGCAGACGCGGAGAGCTCAGCCTCCGAATCGGGAGCAACCGCCTCCAGATATCTCAGCTTACACAATACACAGAGAGAAACCCCCCCCCACCCCCCTGCACACAAGAAATGAGGAGGTGTCATGAAACAAAGAAGTGTTACACGCTCTCCCACACTCACTGTAAGATTTCTCTCTCCCTCTCTCTCTCTGTATCTCTCTGTCTCTTCCTCCTCTTTTCTTATTTCAACAGAGAAACCTCTGGAGTCTCCTAGTGCACAAGGTCTAGTATCTGTTCCTCCAAAAGCATTTGTGCCCGCATCGCCCCTGACGGCAACGGCAGCTGCCGCTGGATGTGGTGGTGCCACAGCAATAGCGGCGGCAGTGGCAGCAACCAGCTTCTGTAAGCCCGCTCTCGAGCCGACATCCGCCAGTTCCCCGCCGGAGACCGCTGCCGCACAGGGACCCACCCAGAAGCCTGCCGCCATCACCGTCGTCAAGCTCACGCCCGTCGCAACGACAGCGGCAGCAGCCACAGCCAACGCGGCAGACACTAGTACGGAGTCAGAGGAGGAGAAGGCCAAAAAGCTGCTCTACTGCTCCCTGTGCAAAGTGGCCGTCAACTCCCTCTCGCAGCTGGAAGCCCACAACACAGGTGTGCTGCACACCTGTCTGCTTTTCTGTGCCATGTTACTTATTACCCCCCAAAAGACCTCACGCCTGTTTGTTGTCCGTTCCACTCATCAGTGGCCACCACACTGAATGGCCACAAATATGGGCAGATTTATTTTTTGTTTTTTGTTTTTTTTTTCTGCTAGTTTGTCATTTACATATTAAGTGCTTGTTTTGTATGCACTGCAAGTGGTTGTGTGCCACACAGGCAGGAGGAAGTTATGGTCATGTGGTGCCCTTGTGATTTCCATCTGGTTTTGTGTCTGTGGGTACAGCTCACTAAATTTTCCTCTCCTCGTCTGTCATTTTAGGTTCAAAGCACAAAACGATGCTCGAGGCAAGAAGCGGAGCAGGCCCGATTAAAGCCTATCCCAGACCGGGATCCAAGCTCAAAGCACAAGCAGCCAACGCCGTCCTAAAGGGCTCGGGCTTACAGAACAAGACGTTCCACTGCGAAATCTGTGATGTCCATGTCAACTCAGAAATCCAGCTTAAACAGGTGGGATTACTCTCTCTCTCTCACCTCAGTTGTTTTCCCTCTGATTTGTCATGACTCAGTGACAAACACATATGACTTGAGCATCACTTGCATCATAGCAGAAAATAGCTAGCAAATTTTTGTAATGGTAAAAAAAAATAATTTAAAAAAAACCTGTTCTGTCATTCTTTTTATGCAATGCCACGGCTTAGGTTATTTGCTGAACATTATCCCCTTGCATTTGTTAGCATATTTCCAGTAGGAGGCATAAGGACCGCGTGGCAGGAAAGCCCCTGAAGCCTAAATACAGCCCTTACAACAAGCAGCAGCGAAGCTCCACTGCCCTCGCGGTAATGCATTATTTACTCTGCAAATAATCAAGTCGCTCTCACGAAAGCCGTTCTCAGATTTCAAGGATTAAAGACGCAAACGGCTAATACCTTACATGCTAATGGTGGTTAAAATGTGTCTGTGAGACAATAACACTGTGGCTGGCGCTGTCTTGTTGTACACTTCATTGCACTTTACTGTGTGGTGATACATTGTTATGCAACCTGCGTACTGCATTTGACCGAGTACATTATGCTTTATAAGTGCAATCTGTTTACTTTTTTGCATAATGTTTGCTGAGGATGCCAGAGCATTCATTTTCATTTCAGTGATACTCTCAGTCATATTCAATGAGCCATTTATCTAAAATAATTGTGGTAATATAGTCATGGCTTATATAATGAATCAGGATGACAGGATAATCAATAGTGTGTTGGTGTTGGTGATCCTGTTATTGCTTTATCCTTAATCATGAATTTGCTGTCTGTCACTCCCTCCCCCAACTCTCTCTCTCTCTCTCTCTCTCTCTCTCTCTCTCTCTCTCTCTCTCTCTCTCTCTCTCTGTGTCTCTGTGTCTCTCTCTCTCACTGGCATCTCCTCTCCTTGCAGGCAAAGTTGGCTCTGCAGAAAGACCTGGTGAAGCCCATCACCCCAGCGTTCATTTCCAGCCCGTTCTCCCCGACCACAGTGCCCTCCATCTCCCTGCACCCGCGGCCCAACACCTCCATCTTTCAGACTGCCACCCTGCCCCCATCCTTTCTGCGGGCTGCCCCAGGGCCTATTCGGCCCACGACGGGATCGATTCTCTTTGCGCCATACTGACCCCTCCAACCCCACCCCCCTCCTTACATATATACACAAACACATACAAACCAACACACACACACTGGCCATTACCATCCCCACATCATCAATGTGTCTACTGGAATGCCAGTAGCAATATGGAGGAGAAGCTAACAGAAAGCAGAGCGAACTGCCCCTCTGACCTTCCTCTGGAAGACAGACACACACACGCACACGCACAGACACAGTCTTTGCAACTGCGTGGTGTGCTTCATATCTCATGTCCCATCCATGCCACCTCTGCCTCTCTCTCTCTGCCTCTCTCTCTCTCTCTCTCTCTCTCTCTCTCTCTCTCTCTGCTGACAGGACTGCGATGGCTGGAATAGCCCTGTATTTATTGAGCCTGTGTAGTCGTGACTGTCTGCATCACCATCAACCCCGCCAGGACAGCATCCACTTGCCGAGGACTCTCCATGACAGAAATCCTGAAACAAAAAAACTAACAAAAAAAAGAAATGAAATGGAAAAAAAGCACCGAACTGCTTCCTGAACGACTTGAATTATCATGGTCTTCCTATTAAATTTAATAGACAAACTCTGGATACACATTTGTAAATGTGTTGGAATAAGTCACAGAGAAGAAAAACCCTTATCATGTGGGACAGTGCACATTTTCAATGGCTTGATGTCGTCAGGGAGTGTGTAACACAGTTTTGGCCTCCGTGCTGTCTTGTATTGTGCTGTCAATCACTTGTAGATGATGCTTCTCATGCCCACTTTCCCGCCCCTCCACCTCCCCCAGCAGTCTGGTTTCCAGGCTTGTTCTGATGTCGTGCTATACTTCTCATCCTATGCCTCAGAAGAGATCGACATGGATAGCCATACCTGTTCACCTGTTTACCAAACAAGTCAGACAAACAAATGTTTTATAACGAAGACAAATCACATTTTACAGGTTTTACAGGAGGAAAAGATTATCAAAAGTTTGTTTTGAAAAAGCAACAAAGTGAAGTTAGTGTTTTTCTGTTTCAACCCGTTGTCGTTGTCCAGCAGGAGAATCCTGGGCCTTTCATCTACTTCAATCCCTCAGTTCTTATGAGGCTGCATCACTGGGCAGCTCTGTGAGGCAATAATGTACAGAATGTTGACTATTGTTATTCTACATAGTGTATTTAATGTTTACCTAACGAGTTGCAATACTAGTTGTATTTTATGAAAATGGAGGGGGTGCTAAGAGGAATAGCAACAATTATTTGTATTTTTAGAATATGAGAGAGAAATCCACATTCACAGAGACAGAGGCCTCTTTATTAGACTGTGGAACATCTCCGTAGTCCATAGTATATATGTGTGTGAGTCTGTACAGTCCGTAAGAAATTAACATTTTCAATAAAATAATATATTTAAATGATTTGTTCCCATATTATACTGTACATTGCTTTTTTCATGATTAAAATGCATATTTGAATTAGAAAGCAAAGATTTTAAAAATTATAGTTTATTATAGGGCAGACCTGCTGAAGATTAAAGGCATGCTAAATAAAAATCAGAGTTAATTTCATAAAGGCTTCTGTGTGAGATGTACAGTATTTATTTTCGGAAACATTTTTTTATGATGCAATTGGTGCAGGTATTTCATTCATTCAGCTTATTAGAGTTTGTGTGGGTTTGATTTGTTTGTCAAAGTATGTTTGTTTTTATTAAATCTCCCAGCTGTATGCCTCTCTGTGTGAGTGCTTCATCACAACTGTAACCTCACGAGCTGGTCCATCATTCAAACCCATCAAACCCACAGAAGGTATGAGCAGGCATTTGAAGGATTGGTCCCATCTGTGGTCCTCGCTCTCTTTCTCTCTCTCTCTCTCTCTCACATATATACACACACACACACATGCATACAAATACACATGGGCACACAATCAAGTAAGTTCCAAAAATCAATGAATGTCCTGTGTAAAAATACCAGAATATGGTTATTCATTTTGTGTGGTTTCAGTTGGTGACACTTAAAATATACAGAATACCATGTAATTCACGGTTTTCAAAACAGCTACCATTATATTAGGATTCAGAGGGAACATTTTTTCACTCAAGGATGTTGGAAGTCTAAAGCAATGGAAAGATCACATCATTACATTTTTTTTGTCAGTGTAATTATTTATTTTGAGTTGCAGAATGATACAGTTGATTGATACACTGATGTGGTGTAGTTGACATGTTTTTGAATCATTAAATGCAGCGACTGATTCTTTATTTTTCTTTTGTGGGCTGTTTTATTAAATTGAGCAAGTATTTGTAGAGTGACTTATTTCCACGAAACCCAAATTGGAAACATGTGTTGTAGGTTATCATGTGATTCACATTATGCCGTTTTCCAAACAACAACTTGCCCAGGATCCAAGGACTTACATAAAGATACCTCATTTGTCTTGTCATGTTGTCACCACACCTTGAACAAAAGGAAGGATTCAGTCCATCTGTCCATCTGTATACAGCTCCGACATTCAGTGTGTTTATATTCCCTATAGTTTCTTTCCTGGTGATGCACAACAGAGACTTCCAGGATTTTTTAAAATTGATGCTTTATTGATGAATTCATTTACTATAAATATCCAGGCTGTCCAGACTTTCCAGGTGATCTGTTTCCCATTAGTAAAACTGTGGTGTGTTTTAGATTTGCAAAAACATGAACAACAAGAACAGGAGAAGTGGATAGTCAGGGAAAATTGTCGCCAGCGTTTGGACTCGGTGTCTGTAGATGTAGCTTAATGCATGCTGGCGTGAAGTGTATTCCCAGGTCAATCACTACTACAACAGTCACTGTCCATTATGAGATATGGGCTTACATATACAGATTTAAATGAAGTGGCTTTGCAAAGAGCTGTGAAAAACATCATCATTAGAGAAATAGGTTGACTAGTTTGTTGGTTGCCATCCACTTTTGATGACACGTTTTCTTGTACAGTTGTGGGTAGAAGACTGTTTGCCACCAGTTTTTCTTTTAATGTCCTTACGCATTTACTTCTTTTGATGTTCTGTTTCAAATTACAGCCACCTTGTCATTCCTAGTTGCAAATTGCATGTATGAAAAGAAGCGACAAATATACATATCTGGTTTGTGTAAGTGTAGGAGTTTCTTCCCGACCATCTTGCACATGTTCATCAGGAAATTAATCAGACACATTATTCCCTTTAAATACTATAATGACGTCCATGGTAATTTCCCAGCAATGCAATCAGGTATGGCTTTCAAAGCATACATGATTTGATTGGATGATCAGCCTTGATTAGGTCTCTAGGCTTTTCAACAAAAGTGGCAAAGTCCTTAGGAAAAGGCAAGGCCACTGGTTGTTCACAGGCACATGTTTTGCTTGAGGTAACCGGGATGCAGTTCCTCATGAGCAGGCACTAAGAGTCAACTACTGAGGATAGTACAGACCTGCAACACACAGTCGTTTTTCCACTGGTGAGGATCAACACTCATTTCAAAGTCAAATGGGGATTCATCTGAATAAGGCTATTGAAAGCTGCAAGTCAATAAAACTCCAATGCCTAAAGCGTATACCAACACGGCGGCTGATGAAAACTGTCACCCCGCCGAAGGGCCATCAGAACACAATGATGCGTGTATTAGCAAAGATGTGGGTCCAATCAAATTCAAATGAGTTTCCCTCTACTTGGAGCAAGCTGCACAGCCACTGCGAGTCAATAAATCACATATCCCATAAGCATAACTGTTCATCAAAATGACAGTCAATGAGGACGATTTAGTTGTGTTCAAGGCCAGATCAGAGAGAAGTAATCAGATGCATCCACTGTTGTCATGGACAATTTGCTTTTATGTGTTCTCAGACAGATTTTATAGACTTGGTCTCAGGTATGCTAATGTGAAACGTTATAAAACAACAGCACCCATATCACTGCCTTTCTTTTAACTGCTTCATCTGCTTAGAAGCAAACTTCAGGTGAAAGAGAATGATTAGACTACAAGAGATAGTGTGTCTGCATATGCATGCATGTATGTGTGTTGTGTGCATCATGTGCATGTGTTGTGTGTTGTTCAATGATGTCTCTATATCACTGAGCTGCCAGACCAGTCCCAGACATGTAACACCTCGTCCGAGAATATGCATGACACATTTGTCATCACTCTTGTGTAATGTTATACAAAGAAAATTCAGAAATGTCAGTGTGTGCTGGTTGTAAATTAGGCTGATGGACAGGAAGATAGATGTCAACTGCAAAATTATATCTTGACAGTTACACACACAGACACACACACACACAGAGACTCTCTCTCTCTCTCTCTCTCTCTCTCTCTCTCTAAGTCTGGGCTTTTGAAGTCCTGAGCTCTCCCTGAAGAGCTGCGTCGGAGGAATACAACAACTTGAGGTTAGAAGTAGCACTGCAGAGGAAATTCAAGTGAAAACCTCAAGGAGCATGAACCAAAACACCCACCGCCAGAGCAGGCAGGGGACCTGCAGATATTTGTGCGCAACCACAGCCTAACCACACCACTAACTAAACAGGCACAGAAACACTAGTCCCAGCTGTTTGCCTTGCCTAGCGAGAGAGAATGGAAAGGGTAGTGTATTGTCTCCAGTTGAGATCTACAAGCAGTTCTGACTATTACTCATCTCATCTGTACTACCCACTGTGGCTCGCTTAAAAACACCTCTGAATCCTTCTTATTTAACTGATCCCAGGACAGGACAACCCCCGCGCCAGCCTAACCTCCAACGTGGCCCCATAGCGAGATGTGTGAGCCGTCGGCCCACACACAACATGAGAGCCGTTGTTTCCAAGCCTACTGTGCCACTGTGTTTCTAGACCTTGCTGTTTGATGAGTAGCCTGGAAGTGTAGTCCTATTCCTGCAGTTGTCTATGTATGGGGGAAAAGACTTTTTTTTGTAGCTCATTTAATTCATTATTTCATTTCAAAGCAGCAGTTACCTGTATTTTTTTAAGGCATTTGTATGCAGTGTGTGGGACTGAATCCTTCCTTTTGTTCAAGGTGTGGTAATTTTCCATTTCACATTCTAATGTGTCTTTTTAACATCTGAAGTCTCATTGTTGTGCTCACAAATATCCTTGCTTGAATTCTAATGACGATTTCAAAAGGTTTCTCGGCTACATACTGTACAAAAAACCTTCAATTTAATCCTCCTTCTTGACAAAAAGAACATTTAATCCTTCAGATCCCCCTTCATCCTCCTTGCTCATAAATTCAAACAATTCATACAAGACTTGTTTAAGAACTTTCTCCAATTCAATTTGGAAAATTAGATCTACTTTGTAATACATCTCATGGGACTGATTACCTCAACATTGAATTTAGTCTGTCTGGGGTTAATCGTCACTTGAACGACATAATGAAAAGACTCTCAAAAGCAGAAAAAGATCTACATGCTTTATTATAAATCTTATGATATACTTTCTGGGAGGGATAGAATCCTTAAACTATTACCAACAAGTGTGAGTGTTTTCCTTGACCCTAATAATGAAATGACTCTCCTTGAATAAGATAATGATTGTTTTTTTGTTTTTTTTTAACTTGTTTTATGTGCATGTAAACTAATGATTTGAATTCTAATTTGGCAGATTTTTTGCTTCAATATAATTTCTATGTTTTACAATATTCTTAATTTCCATTGAACAACTGAGAAGCAAATGGTTCTATTGTCATTAAACCACAACAAAGAGCTCTATGATTTCCAATGAACTGAGCATAATGGCATTTAATGAGTCAGTGTATGGTCTCACTTTGTGAACTAATCAGAGACAAATGTAAACCACATCAGAGTTGTTATTAGTGGCCATTAAAAAGCTGCTAATGACTTAGCCAGGCTACAAGCAGAGTAGCGCCCCCTGATGGCCATCATTCCAACTGATTTAGGGGTCAGCTGGGGAAGACATGTCAAGGTAAATGGCTTTGGTTGGGAGTACATTTCGACCATTGCAGGAATTGGTGTGTGTGTGTGGTCAAAGGGTCAGCTGGTGCCCAAAGTGTTGGTGATCACTTTGACTATCTGAACATATACAGCCATTCAATACCAATGGCATGTGCATGATGTGTTCATGAGAATCATTCCAGATATAGTGTGCGCGGACCTCTCCTTTGCTCTCACTAAAGTTATGAGCTGCTACAACAGCATCATACTTGTCTTGAATAGCATACTTCCAAACCAGGCATATGTTTACTTTGTTTGGACTTTAGAACTACTGGGGCTGTCTTCAATCACTTGCAACTGTTTGGTTGTGACACGTTATGCTCAAGCCTCTTTCAAATTTTACAGTTGTGATCTCAGCCACTCCCTCTGTTTGCTGATTGGATGAGAGTTTTTCTACTGGTTTGGCTCCAATGTCTGTCAAGTGTATGCAACCGAAGTGCTGAAGTGAAATATATAATGTGTACCCTTATCTTAAGTGTTACCATTAATCTGAATGGAGTATTCTACCCTGGCAGAGCAAGCCTACAGGCATTAGGTGACCTTGGAAAGAGTAGAAATACACAAAAGGTAGCCTGGTAATAAAACCTGCCCCTCGTGTGTACACTTTCTTTCGCACAGTGTCTGGACATTCAGTAGTGAGAAATGTTTGCTCACTGGATGAGTTGAAGTTTAAAAAGACTTGATCGGCCCTTGACTGATAGCATTCTAGCTCAGTGCTCACAACTATGGAACTGATGGAGGGATGGAACGATTCATAACAATGAAATCAAATCCAGACTAGCACTATAGGGAGAAGCTAAAATGGAAGTGTCCAAAGTTCACAGTGATGTATGGGAACATACAGTTTGTTAGCTACAATATTAATCATGTCTTCGAGTTACGTGACTGTCCAGGATGTTCTTTTTTGACAACTACACATTTAATTATTACAAATGCTTACAGTATTGACTGTGTGGCAGTACAGGAGCATCAGAATTTGCTATTTTGTGCGGCACACATATCAGGAGACTGCAGGAAGCAACCCCAGATGTCTCTTTCTTTTGCAGTGGAAAAAAAGAGCTTTCTTTCCTTTGGCTAACCCCGAGGGGAAAATGCTATATTCACGTCAGATTCCCTCTCTCTCTCTCTCTCTCTCTCTCTCTGAGGCCCTTCAGCAGCATGCTGCATTATGTTTCCATTCAGACACGCTCAAAAGGTTGCTTACCTCACGTATACAACAGCCGAGAGGCCACCCAGGTGCAAAAGGTTACGCTAACTGGCCTCCCTTTCCACACCAACTGCCTCTGAAACGCAAAGAGATAGAGGAGGAGAGTCGCTTATTTCTCTCAGTTGCTTGAAGTGTGTTCAGAATCCAGTGTGAATGCATCTTTCAGTTTTTCTTTCTTTTCTTTTTTTCCTTTGACACATACCAGTCCATCAAGAAATAGAGGGTCTCTAAGGTCCAAGAACCAGTAATTACTCACACACACACACACACTGACATGCAAACAAAAAGATCAGAGAACACTTTTATCTCTGCATCTGCTCTTTCACTTCCATGACTCCTGTGCTGTAGGTATGGCTGCCTTGCTTCAACTGGAGCAGAGAAAAGTAGATGAGGAGTAGATTATGGCTATCAGTCCAGACAGATTACCAGTCGGGAGCTGCTGCAGGATTTGTTAAAGATGCTTTAGATTTCAAGATTTCAGTGTCAGAGATGGTAGTCAAGGAACTGTCAAATTAGGCAAGCAATCTGTTTCAATTTATCTGTCATTAACTGTGTTCCTATATTTGAATATCACGTTTGCATATATAGGGACTTAGATTCCCCAGCAAGAAAGTGATGTGGCATTTGTCCTCTTTTGGGTATCACTACTCTTGACTACTTTGGCAAACAGAGACATCTAGTGGACACATTTTAAAACCCTCATCATTCAAATTAGATGTTCAGCTGATAACTAAATATTACCATAGCAACTGCATATATTCAGCAGCATGTCTATTTCTAGCTTTGGAAATGAAAATCAGAGAACCCTCTCATGTTCAGTCCAGTATAAACACACAGTCTTAATGACATGCTCAAAAACGCTCAAATTTAATTGCAAAATGAAGATATGTTTTTTCTTCTCTTTTGACCTCTTAACAAGAGGGAGGGATCAAATTTTATTTGCATGTGCTTATTTAGAAATTATTTATCATTATTAGCTGAAATGTCTCCACTATGGACATGTTACAATTTCACCTTCATCTCATGGTGCTCTCATGTTTTTGCTCTCTGCCATATGCAATCAAGTATAACTTATCTGCGCTGAGTGGGTTTACATTATTACTGTAGTTCGAACAGCCTGCCCTTGATTTTGAATTAAACAAGAAATGTAATACAGCACAAATATATGAGGGCTGGCTAAAAGAAGCTTGTTTTCATTAAAAGTGAGAAATAAAGGTGCATTTCTATCAATTTCATGAGATGTGCATAAAAATCAATAGAAACCAGACTAATAGAAAACTGACACTGTATCCAGTGCAAACACCTCATGACCTTTAAGAATGTTTGTTAAGAATCAATGCTTGCTGAGAAAGCCCAGACGGCAGACGCTGCAGTGCAAGACCCGTCTGATAAACCTCTTAATCAGAAATTTCATTGAGTGATAAGATTTTGATCTTCCTTTTTGGCAGAAAAACTGTGGGTCATCAGGCAAGATTAGGACAAGGGGATGAACACGATTTGAAAGTCTTAAAAGAGACCACCAATCAGTTCATCTCATGGCTGTGTCTGGATTTTTAACTCTGGCCTTTGCACAGAACTTCAAAGGATTCCCAGGCCTTTGGTCTTCACTTAGTAAATCTCCTACATAAACATCTCTGCTGGATTGTTTGCTGTGTTGTGTGTTTATTTGATAGTTGCTTGTTTTGTGTAGTCTACCTCTTTTATCTAATTTAAAATGTGTCCTTGTTGGCAGGGTAATGTTACAAGGGATCCTCAACAGTTTCCAGTGTTTGAAAGATCTCTGTTTGCTTATCGTTGACTCACCTATGAGTGCATTTGTCTGTGTCACACCATTTCTGTGCGTGCGTGTGTGCGCGCATGTGTGTGTGTGTTAATACCTATGTTTCAAATATGTATGTGGGTTTGTGAGCATGCACACACGTGTGTCTATGTGTGGTGTGGTTTTCCCTTGGAATATCCTGGCACATCCTGGGCTGTGTTCCATCCATTTCCCCTCAAATCTGGGGCAATCAGTCCCTGCCTATGCTTCCCGCCGAGCTCCCCAATGACAGCAGGCTGCCAGGCCTCTGACTGACAGCAGACATGATGTTGGCAGCATCACTCACACATTATTTTTAAACACAATGCTGGGCAGATTCTCCACCAAAAAAGTCCCTAATGCACAATTTCATTGTGCGAGATGATTTCAAGGGAATCTTTTTTTTTTCCAGTGGCTGTACTTTAGGTCACACTTTGTATTATCAGGTAAATTTAATTACTAGGTGAAATCATTTTGCTAATTTAATATCTGTGCATGATCCAACATGCAGACATGAGTGGAACAGTGCACTGCGTGGAGATGTGTCCATGCACAAATGAAGAGGCAAAAATATATCTCAAAATAGATTCATGCCATTTTCAGAACACGTCTTAAAAAATACCCATTCAAATGCGTAATACTAATTATTCAGCCCAGTAACGTTTCTTTGCACCCTCTGCTGCATCAATAAATGCACAAATATTGCATTCTCACAGCGCTGAAGTCTGTTTGAGCTGCCATTTCAAATGAGAGCCCATATTCTTGATGATTAATGATTAAGCATTGTGTTTAAAAAGGAAACAAGGAACTATTTGTAACAGTATCCAAACTGAAGAAGGCATGTTGGGAACCCACCCTCACAGCTCTAAATGGAGACTAATTCAATTTAATACTGCTTTGAATGTATTCAAAGGCATTAAAAGGGACTTATCAGAGAGCCTGATTCATCTGTGTTATTGGTCTGACGAGGGGTGTGATCACCGTGGTAATCGGTTGTTATAAATAACGTCTGTACAGCATACATGGTTACCTTTTATTTCCATGTACGGCGGATATCACGAGGATATATGTAGACATATTTGAATGATCACGTGACATCTAATGATGGGGTTGCTATTTAACCAGTGTCTGTGAATGGTGTGGTTTTGTCTCTTCCTGACTGCTGGGTGTATGAGTCATATGTTCTTGTTGTATGCAGCAATCAACAGTGGCCATTTAAACCCATTCTGATTTGAAAATGATGATAATCGCCATAAAAAGTTAATTAGTGTCTCTTTATCATATGATAGTACAAAATATATGACATAAAGTGACTCCCTGTGGAAAATGTGCAATGCTATATAAGATGTGTAGGATTTGGGGAGAGGAGATTGGACTGCCAAGACATATGAAAGCAACAGCAAGAGTTCTTGCAGATTTAGCACTTTTGCAATTGCTGCACTTTTACTGGATTGATGGTACAGGTACTTGCCTATTGCAAGTCTCTAGGCCAGAGACCTAATATGGAGAGCTTATGTAAAGAAAAAAAATTCTCTAGGTGTAGAAGTACCAATTTGTATGAATATTCAATGAATCTCCTAAACTGTTCCTAGACCTGTACGGGCTAATATGGGCATAGTTATATGCCTATATAGGCATAGGCTCATTAAATACGTGAGACAAGTCTCACTAGTCTGTAACAAGATAAACAACTGGTATGACAGAGAAGGGCATGACTCGACGACTGAACGTACCTGAAATTATACCACAAACATCTTAAAGTGCAAAATAAACACTACCTAGTACCTCTGCTCAGTATAAATTTCACTTTAGCATATTCAGGGTACTCTCCAAAGGCTTTGATTTCCCTCACTTGGTTTTAGCATTCAACTGGTGTACAGAAACCAGAATCGATGGGTTTGAAGTTCAAACAAAGTGCCTATCAATTGCGGAGTAAGTAAAAGTTATGTTGTCAATAGATCACTGTTTGAGAAAGTATAAAACTGATCTACAAGCCCTCTAGCTTTTAAAGCTAAACGTTAAAAAGTTTTTGAACCAATTTATTGTCCTTTCTGTTTGTATCAGGGGCACAAACACTCTACTCATACGACCCTGCCACAAGGAAGGACACACACACCATTACAGTATGGCAGCCGTCCTTAGAAATGACACACAGGGGAGAGCAGAGCCATTCTCTCATGAAAAAGTCCATGCACTAATGACTAATAAATAGACGCTGAAATGGCTGTTCAGACACCTCTCAAGTGCTTGATGGGGTTCACATGGGGATTGACAGGGCCGTGACATGGGGTTGACACTCATCAAACAAGAGCCACATTGTCATCCGACAAGACCCCAGGTCACCCACCTCTGCTGTGCTGCTGACCTTGCCGTCTCGCCAAGTGAGCATGCCCGACCACCCACCCCAACACATCTACTCCATTATCTGACACAGAAGGACCGGTGCCAGATCTGTGCCTTGTCTGGCTCACAGCTGAGGCCATGAGTGAATGCCACCGAAGAAACATTTCCACCACATTAAAGGCCATAGGCTTGTGCCAGGGTCCCGAGTTAATGTTACAAACTGTTGTACAACCAAAAAAAAAAATTATGGGCTGGTAGTTGTACAGGACTTATGCTTAAGGGTAATCAATATGCACAAGATGCTGAGAGAGCATACTATGCCAAAAACAGTCTGTGAATTGGCAACAAACTGAAACTTGTGAATCAGTTCTTTGGCTTGGCCAAAGTGCTGTTCTTTTCAGCTGTCTTAATGAAATTTGTTCTCTAGACTACATACCTCCTAAATGTTCATTATTTGCCAGGAGTGTACTAGTCCCTCTGAAATGTAATTAGACATATTGATTTAAGGGAAACAAAAAGGAATTCAAGGCACGTTTTTCTTACATAACCTAATGGACCCTATTGGACAGAAATTACAACAGAAACGACATAGTGCATTTGTGGAGGGTAAAACGATGTAACGTTGATTAAAAACAGATATGCATGGCTTTACTTGCAGGAGGACACAGTAGCGTTAGAAGTCAAGTGATCAAGTGAGAATTTGTGGATTGTGAGTGGATGGCCACATCGGGACATTGCTGCCTACTGAGTATATTGTGGGAAGTCTGAAATACTCGTGTTTCACCAGATAGAAATATGTCAGATGGACCTACCAGACAGCGATGGATGAGAGAAATGGAGGAGTGATATAGGCTTGGCGTTTCTCTGCTGGTTGCTTTCATTTAAGCAAAGCACTGCTGGAAAGACAAGACCACAAAGGAAACAAAATACATCTGACCTTAAAAAACTACATGTGATTCTTTTGGGGTAAATTTATGAAAACAGATAGATTTTTTGTGGGCACAAACCTACAGCAGTAAGAGTGATGCGCACAGGTTTGAAAAGCCAATTCATGAAAATTTTCCTTGGAGAACATCCTGTTTTCTCAGTCTGCAGCTGAGGGTGGATGAATCCAAAGAATGACATTTGGCGAGTCAAATTTGTTGTTCTGCAAACTCATCCAACTTAAGTCATGAGCAGTTTTTCTGGAAGAACAATGGACTAGTGCAATGCAGTCCAGATGTAAAAAAATCTATCCAAGCAGTAGTAGGTCTGCCAGTGCCACGTAGTCCTTTACGAGGTACTCTGTGAGATGTTAAGACATCTTTCTTAGAATAAAGTAACCATTTTCTCAAGCTCTGCTTTGCTGAACACAAGGAATTAAACTCTGCATGACAGCACTGCTCCTTAGCTGCCAACATTGCTTCTGTCCAATCAAACCCGCCTGTATGATTAAGTTTTCATTCTCCAGTTAAATCTAAGACTACTATGACCACTAACAACTATAGGACCATGACCTGACACTGAACAGATACATCACAAAGGATGCCACTAAAAGGATAGTATTCTTTAGGTGAACTTGTTCAGATGTGTATGCCTTAGGTCGGTGTACTTAAACCAAAATTTCATTTGCATGGACCCAATTACCTGATTAAGAGTCTTCACATGCTTTTATTAGTTCTGCAGTGCTGCGCTCTAGTGTGACATGGCACAGATGCACAGCTCAAAACAAATCTTAACATTGCTTGAAGCAAAATGCAATCCCCTCAAAAACTCAGTTAAATAAATTCATAACCTGAGGTGCTCTCAGCGTCACTGTAGCAGAAAAGAGCTTTACGCAGAGAAAATCAAAAGACCCAAGTCCTTTGAGCAAGCGAGCTGAAATACAGCCAGTTGAAATACAGGTCTTCTCTATTTTGGGATACCCAGCCTAAAAAACTACCACAGGACGGCTTTTTCAAATTGAGGCCAGTGGACCAGTGCTGAGGCCAGTGGACCACTGAACTTTGCACTGCCTCAACAGATATTGTCATGACAAGACAAGCAGACATGATTTTTAGCCATTCATTTGAAGACATGATTCCCCTTTCACGCTTGTTATGTGCACAGGGTTAGAGCTCAATTAACTTCCAACTGAAGCACGTTATCTTCAATTGAATGAATAAAAGATTAGTAAGGTGGTGGTGGTGGTGTGTGTGTGTGTGGGGGGGGGGGGGGGGGATAACGAATCAGGCTCTGAAACACGTTGAAACTGTCAGTGGACTGGGCTGAAACAGGTGGTGCATTCCATACGGCAGAAACCCGTGGCGCATCCCAAAATTTTCAGTTTTAACATTCATATTCACATTCAGCAAGGCCAGAGCTTTCAAAATTGGGAGGGTTTGAGGGGAGGGCGTGTCACTCGCGGCCTATATGTGACGAAGCCGCAACAAGCTAACCAATGTAATATCTGTTCAGTGTTATTTTCATTTCAATTCACAACCATTTGACAATATAATTTTGAATCGGCACGACTACATAAGTGTAGTGGGGATTTTTTGGTGGGGGTACACAATATAATTTTATTAATGAATGCCTAATAATAAAATGTGAGAAATTTAAAATGTGAGCCTCTGTTCCAAAAAATGGGGGGGCTCCGTACACCCCCTGCATGGCTACAAAAATAATAACAGTATTAATCCTACCTTCTATGCATGATTTAAAACTTTTTTTTCTTCTGACTGGATACTAAGCTAGGCTGCAACGGTCCTAAACACACCCACTTGGATAACAGTTCCTTTGCTGTACATATCCACTTGGGAGTGGCTACGATGTCCCGAACCAGCCCACTCAAAACAAAACAATTGCAGTGAGTAACTTATCTGACGTTAATTTTCTATCGATGTAATTTTTTTGCCCCACCAATAAATACATTTGATCATCTCTCCCAAGACGAAAAGTAAGGAAATTATTGGGCAACTTTGCGCAATCTCGGTACGAAATCTTCCCAGGGATCTATTCAACTATAACTGTAAATGCACAGCTGCCAGACGCAAAGTCAACCATCCAAGACCTTTATCCACAAAGAGCGTCCACGTCTGTTTAAGGTACGTATCCTCCAGTCAAATAGCCTACATCATCTGATTAGTTTAGCATGGTCAGTTAGTTACAGTGGCGATGCGGCGTACTAGTTTCAAAGAAATAGGTCATTGTGTCGACACACTGCAAAAGCGTAACATTATTGCCTCTCTTGCTTGCTGTGACGCTCATGCTAACTGCTACTGTAGCATACAGGGGAAACTAGGGAAAACCGCGTGCTGGTGTAGCTGTATTCATACGTGAATGGGTAAGGCTTGTTATTTCAACTCTGTACTGTGGTACCATCTTAACGCGACGGTAAAGAGCATGTATTGTCTTACGTTTACTAATTTTGGGGGAAATGCGCTTGTTTTAGTAGGCCATAGTGGTGGGTGCCGATCAGTTTGCTGGCTTTGTTTTGTGGCCACGGATCCAGTGAATCCAGGCAAGCAGGAACAGCAGCTTTCCACTTGGATTCGCCACCTATGTTAACACGCTAGCTCTTAAAAATATGGTCGATTTCAGTACATGCTGTTCGTTAAATTGTCAAACATTTATGTCGCTGACGTTGACATTCATTCATACATTCAGTTCTGGTGAGGTATTTTGTGAGGGATCAGGAGCACCCGATAATGATCGGTGAGTAGCAGCCTCCCTTTTGAAAGTAGCCCAACAAAGGCATCATCAACAGTAAACGTGCTTTTACCCTTTTTTTGCACGCATTATAATCTAAAACTAGGCAGTTCACCCTGAAAGCCCACACCATAAAGCCTACTTGTGATTGACTTTTGGAAACGCGAATAAGCAGTGAAATGGTTATCATGCTACATAACGTCAGTTATATGGACTTATCTGTGGTTTTATGTTTTAAAGGCATTAGAGACGAGTTAAATAGCGTTGAATAATCTCTAGAAATAGCTATATTATAATGTCTGCCCTCCCCTCTCGTTTTCCTCACCATCAGTAGGTTATAGTACCGGAAGTGATCGGTTGTTCATTCACCACCACGTCAGAAATAGCAACTCATTTCAGTAGTTCTGGAAGTACAGGGTAGCACTGTCTCTCTTTAAAAATGCTCAGGCGATACTGCGAGAAAAGTCGATCAAAAACATTGGTGACATGACACTGCTTCAACTCAGGATTCTGCTGCCCTGCCATGATTGTGTGTAATATAAAGAGATGTAGTGGATCATCTTATAATCTGTCATTTTTGGCTGTTTAGAGCATTATTTGATTTTGCTACAGTTCAATATGGATTATCCCAACTTCACTCTCCATTCCTCCCTGTCTCTGCAGACCTTCTACAGAAAGTCTGTGAAGTTCATAGACTACTGGGCTTTATGGTCCCCATTCCTTGGACATGCAGTAAATGTAGTGATATGCTAGATGGAATGACAGTGGGCAAAATGGGTTCGAAGTGGAGTGCAGGGTGATTATTGGATGCTTAGGCGAGAATTTTCACCCTAAGCAGTTTATCTGGAACTGCCCTCCCCTGCTTAATAAATCACTACGCTCCACATATCAGGGTGATTGCTTCCCCAATTCCATAAGCACCCTTTAGGCAAGAGATTGGGCTTGGTTGGATTGTGATGCGAGTCCACGAATTCCTCTGTAGGCATAATTGCAAACAGAGAGATAGAGAGAGAGATACTGTGTTCACTTGTTCTTATTTATAAATTTTGATTTGCCCTCCTTGCAGAACATGGACAAGGAAGGATACGTGTGAAGAGGAAGACAACAGAGATTTTCTCTCATTTTCATTGTGAAGGTAGGAGACAGCTTGTGTATGTATGTGGACAGACTTGTCAGTCAGCACTTCTTAGGACATGACCTAGTCAAGCATCCTGGAAATAGTCAAGAGTATTTTTATCTATCATTCCCAGTCAGACACTGAACAGTGTTAAAGGGGTGAAGTGTCTTGCAGTAAGTAGCCTATGTGCTGTGGCTTGTGGTTGAAAGAAGATACACAGAAGGTATTGCAGAAATATAAGTCAACAGAACGTCGGTGTTTCTCAGGACTTGGATTTTGCACTAATATAATATCATATAGGATAGAAACAAATAGTTTGTAGGATCATTTGTACAGACAGATGTCAGACCTGTTAGAATAGAATAGAATAGAATAGAATAGAGAGCCTTTATTGTCATTATACACAGTATAATGAGATTTAAAGCAACTCCTTAAAAGTGCACACTGTGCAAAGTGTAAATATGTCCTATACAAAAACTACTATACAATAAAAGAAAAAAAAAACACTCATGTAAAGTTATTATGTATGTTAGTTCTGCTCAACCATTGTATTGTCTATTGATGAAGTCCGATATATCTTTTCTTTTTCCTAATTTTTTTTTTTTTTATTGTTATAAACAGAATTTTCTTTGATTTTGAGTTGCCAGATTTTTTTTCCTGACCTCTAGAGAGATAACTTACAGGGCCAGTTATCTTAAATAGGTTGTGGCTATGGCACCATGCTCTGAAAGCACATTTTCTGGCTCCAATTCTAGTGCTTTATGCAGACAAACTGCACACATTTGACATGTTGCACTAATATTGTGTTGGTTCTGTTGCTTTTACCCACTTAAATGCCCTGAACTTACAGCTGTATTTTCTCTCAAGTTTCAGATCCTGTGACACAATGAGCACCTCCAACATGGAAGCCACAACCATCCTGCCAGTCCTGAAAAAGAAACTGGCATTTTTGTCAGGTAATAACATGCTCCTTTCTCAGTAAGTTCTATTTTTGGGCCTGTATTTAACAGGACCATAAGGAAATGACAGGAAATGTATCAGTGGGTGAGGTGAGGTGTGGGAAAACCTCAACCTCACAAACCTGTGTCTCTGTGGCCACTGAAGGCATTCTTAGCACAGGAAGCTAACGCAGTGCCCTTGCACACTACCGAAGCTAACTGGCTGATGTGCACATTATTGCATCATAGACTGCGCCAACCAGGACAGTCTGAGCTTCACAGATGGCTGTTTCTTCCATTGTTTTGTGTGCCAAAAAAAGTCACTCAACCTGCAAACCAGCTTAAAAGAATGCATGCACCACCAATCCAGAGTTGTGTATTAATTCTATATAAAGTGTTCTAAATGCACTAAATGCTGTTCTAAATGAATGAATTACCATAATGTTCCCATCAGGCCTCAGAGATAGTCACAGGGTTTCTGGGCCTTGGGGTCTCTCAGGCTCTAAAAGCAGTGGAGTTAACAGTGGTGGTCCTGTAACTGATATGCTGCCTTGCAGAGGCTTCTATCTGCAGCACCCTGGCGCAAGATGTCTCTTTACTGGTGGCTGCCCTCCCCTACTGAGGCCATGAGCCAGTAGTGAAGGTCAGAGTATTCCGCCACAGGCTTGTCTCCAGAGGTGCTGAGTCTCACCATACGCCCACTCACTCTGAAGGACACTTTACTAACAGCATCACAATACAAAGAGGTGCATCTTGGGCAGTGAATGACTGTATGAATGGAGTCTCTTATTTGGTGCAGATGTGTCAGACACTGTAATTGTTTGGAAAAATTGTCGACTTGTCTTTAGCTGTTTTTGTGTAGTTGTGTCAGTTACTGTAATTGTCAAACATTTGGTGACCGTTATATTTTTGAATTCAGCTATTTGCTGTAGTTTAATATGGTATATAAAGTGATGTTTTTGAGCTGAAATCATAGCCTAATTAGATTGAATGTTCCACATGAAGCAGTACTGACAGCAGGCAATCAGCGATGTCTCAGCCTAACATTTAAGGCTGTAAAATCTAACAACCAGAAAACGTGTCTCATTATCCTTGAGGAATGCAGTCTGGTCTTTTTTAGCGACGCCACTCTTGGCATCTCAGTGACTCTACAGCCAGAGTGGCAGAGTGAGATAGCAGGCTCGAGAGTGTCTGTGGGACACGTTTTCTTCGAACGCTTTGGCGTGGTTTTTTGGAATGTTTAAGCGCGGCTGTTATGACAGGGTTTTTCCTCTGGTCTCTCTCTCTCTCTCTTTCTTTCTCTCTCTCTCTCTCTCGGTCTCCCTTTCTCTCAGTGGTCTCTGTAAGCCACTGGCTCATGTTGCGCATATTTCCTGACGTGTTCTTCGGCCCTTGTTGTTTTTCCAGGAGGCAAGGACCGACGCAGCGGTCTCATCCTCACCATCCCACTGTGCACGGAGCAGACTAGTATGGAGGAGCTGAGTGCCACACTGGACTATCTTCTCGGCATCCCCAGGTCAGGTGACCGCAGGTTTCTCCCAGAAAGCCCCACTTCACCCTCCACAGCACCGATATAACATTGTTGCCCATATTCCACAGTAAATCAGGCTCTCTATTAAAGCGTATCAGCTTATAGAGAAAACACCATTTGTTTTACTTAATGCACCTCTACCATATTCATTTGCTTTATTTGTCTCTCCCCCCAACCGTATTAACAAATGGAACAAGAGCTGCACTAATACTTAATCATGCTGACATTAAAATATGGTCATATTGATTCCCCGTGCCTCTGAAAGACTTTTTGGCTCCACTGTGGTTGCAGGGCCTTTGATAGCAATGACAGATTGCTCTCCCAGGGACGGCTAGGCTCTGTTTGTATTGAACTGGTTATTGCATGCATCGGAGACAGCTGAATTGATGCGGGCCACCCCAGTGCCCATTGGCTCAAATAGTTCTGGCTTGTTAGGCAGAAAATGGCTGCAAGCCTCAAATATCGCTTATGGTGACTTTGGACATTTTAGTTTTGGCTCCGTTTCGCCGCATTTCATTGAAATGTTTGATGAGCTGCTGACTTGAGTGTTCTCCAGTGGGCTTTTGGGTAGTCACACATTTTTTGTTATTCCTTGAACCAAGTTGGTCATCCTCATTGCATTTGGGCTTCCTGTCAAACTTCATAGCCCCCTTCACCTAACTAAACAGTTAGGTTAAAGGGAAGTGACATTAATTTGCCCCCTACACACATGCATGCACACACACACACACACACACACACACACACACACACACACACACACAGACACATGCAGACACATGCAGGCACACACCCATCTCTCTCTTCTTGCAGCTGAAACTGATGCCCCTACTTATATTTAGCTTTGTTTGGGTTGGGTTGCTTGGTCAGCTGAAAATGGACATAAATCTGTCCGGCAGTCTGCTCTCCAGGGATTACTGGTCACCTAATTCGGGGAGAGCTCCATTGTACTTGCTGACCAAACATTTGTCCCCATATCAGAATGTGTTGGACAGCTTAAATGCCAACAGGAAGGCATATTTTCAGCATGTGACTCCAAGCTATTTCCAGTGTTGTAGCTCACAACATTGATTCCTGGTATTTAACAGTTGCTTATCATCCTCCTTGGACTGTTTTCTCTCTCTGTCTCTGTCTCTGTTCCCCTTAACCAGTGAGAAGTGTAAAGCACGAGGATTCACCGTCATTGTGGATGGGAGGAAGTCCCAGTGGAATGTTGTGAAAACGGTGGTACTGATGCTGCAGGTAAGACGGTGGAGTTGATTCCCTTAAAGTCAGAATGGTGCACTGTGTTTGGCTCCCACTCAGGTTGGGTAGTGCTGATGGTGCGAAGTAAGCTGATTGTTTGGGTTAATGACTCCCTGGTGGCTTCTCCACAGTATGCCAGGGAGACACTTCCAGCTGCTGATGCCATTTGACTAATTAATTATCCAATTTATGAATATTCACAGTGGTCCGAGGAGCAGGGCCTTAAGAGTAATCTGATTCACACAACTTGAAATAAAGAAGGATCTTCATGGGAAAGCCAAAGTGCCATGGAGACCGATCTTATCCTGGAAAAAGCGGCTCATTTTCGAATATCTGTCTCGTCTAGTCTTGACTGGGAACGAGAGAAAGGCAGTCTTGCCTTCTTATTTTTCCCACCATTCGTGGGAATGTGGAGCACAGGGCAGAACAACTGCAATAAACTCCTTTGTCTTTGACCTACTTGAGTTGTTCTCCCAGCTCAAAGCCATTCTGGCTCTGTTTTTTTTCATTATGTTCTCCATGCTGTTTCGAGGACAAGAGTGTCGCCACACGTCACAGGGTAAAACAGTTTTAGCTTTTTGTTATGACCACGCTGGTGTGTGGGAAGGCAAAGTCAGAGATGCAATTAAGGGAAACTGATTTAATCGGTAAGGTCTTGAATGCGATTAGATAACTCCATTAGTGCTCGATTCCCGCTGCAGATTATTTGCGAAGTTATTTTTCGTTGTGACATTTAGCGTTTCCTCTGTAAAAGGGTCTCCTCGGCCATCCTAGGGAATTCTCTCTCTCTCTCTCTCTCTCTCTCTCTCTCTCTCTCTCTCTTTCTGTTGACCCGCAGTCCAGTGCCAACCATGGTAGTTGGGATTGTGCTGTGGCTGTGACCTGATTTTGTCGATGCAGATTGAGAGCACTGTGCAAATGCATTTGGCAGATAGCTAACTCGTCACTCTTTTAGCTTGAGCTCTGAGATAGGATTGAATGGTTGTATATTTAAAAGAGAGAGAGAGAAGGGGGTGGGGGGCTTTCCACACCAAAGCCCTAATCTACCCTCAGTCTGTTTGGTTTTAAAAACATGGAGTCATGACTCACAGCTGACTTTAATAGTGACAAAGAGAAAACAAATGAATCAACCACAGTGACCCGCCAGTGAAGTCTTAGCACAGTTGTGTTTAGTGTTTCTGGCCTGTACTTCTTGGCTTGTTGCGCAATGCTTCCAAATATGATGAAAGGGTTGGTGGCGTAGTCGAGCAGTCGATTAGTCGATAGCACATTTGGGAGCCATCATACTCTTATCTAAAGTTGCTCAAGCAAGGGCTCGAAAATGCTGGTGTAGCAAATAGAAAACCACTTTTTCCATCACATTTTAAGTCGCATCCAAAACACGGACAAGGATTTGAAAGAAGGAGCAGACCAAAGCCTGAAATCTTGGATCTGTTTACCAGGTGTAATGGACAATGTCTGTTTCAGAATGTCATTCCTGCCGAGGTGTCCTTGGTGTGCGTGGTGAAGCCTGATGAATTCTGGGACAAGAAAGTCACCCACTTCTGTTTCTGGAAGGAAAAGGATCGTCTAGGCTTTGAGGTAAGCACTATAAGACCCCCCCCTCCCCCAACCCTGGCAGTCCCAGTGCAGCTCATCCTTAGGCAGTTCATGTCTGCAGCCCTGGCTGCATGTCGAAGGATGTACAGCGGAAATGCAATCATGTCTTCATTGGAATGAACTTATGTGTTTGCTGATGTTTTTGCATGCAGTCAAATAAATTGATTCCATTGTTTTGCAAATCACAGGTTCAGCAATCTTGCTCTGAAGTCATTGTGTGTGTGTGTGTGTGTGTGTGTGTGTGTGTGTGTGTGTGTGTGTGTGTGTGTGTGTGTGTGTGTGTGTGTGTGTGTGTGTGTGTACTCTCTTCCTAGAGATTCCCTCTCTAAACCCTAATCTTTTTAAATGTCACCTCCGTCTTTGTTCCAGTAACAACAATTGATGTTTGCTATAGTTCCCCAGCGCAGAACAAGAGAGCAGCTCTACTTCTAAGTGAAAGGAAGCAGCACAAAGCTATGAGGCTAGTTACGTCCCAGAGGTCTCTTGTATGGATGTCAGTAATTGGCTTTATAGTTTAGGATTAATGGCGCTCCTCGTAATGAAATTACGCATCTTCATTTACAGAGGTCTGGGACCTGGTAGCGACGCTAATGCCTTTAGGTTGCGATTTGAAATTCCTAGGGCAAATTGCCCTAGATAGTGGCTAGCATTGACTAGCTCATCATGTCTAATGTGACTGGAAGGGTGAGGGTAGGAGGGTGGATTGGGGGGTGGTGGAGGTGGGGTGATATTTCTTCCTCTCATTGCTGTGCTGACGTTGATCTTTTTGTGCCGGCACTTGGATCTGCAGTGGTGCGTGTCCAGAGACGCTTGCTTGGAGAGCGCTGCCGCAGACGGATTGTGCTGTGCAGTCAGATCCCACAGCTCTTTGGGGAGGGACCTTCCGCGATTGTGGCTGCTAAACTAGGTGAAGGGGGAAAATTGATCCGGGCAACCCTGGATTATCATACAGCGCCTGAATAGCTGGGTCCAGAATATTTCTGTTTGGCTTTATGAAGTCTGTTGCTGTACTACCTAAGCAGATTGTAGCAGAGTCTTGGTCCCCAATTAGGTTCTGACTGATGATGTGGAATTAAATAACCATTTTTAAACAAGTTTGGGAGTGTGTATGTGTGTGTGTGTGTGTGTGTGTGTGTGTGTGCATGCGTGTGTGCGTGCGCGTGTGTGCGTGCGTGCGTGCGTGCGTGCGTGCGCGCGCGTATTCCTGCAAAGCCCACTATGTTTGTGAGTAGCTATTGCATTACCGAGTGTGATGAGACCCAAATAACCCCCTCTGATCTCCCTAGCTGTGTGAGATGACTAAAGATGCTATCAGCATGCAACATTCAGCTGTAGGAATGCTTTGCTTTCCTGCAGTGATGGTCTCCACTAGTCAGTCGAAGGCTCCCTGAGTGATGACTCACTGAACTAACTTTAGCAGAGTTAGAATAATGATACCCACTCACGCACGATGCATCACCTCTACACTGCTGTTGCTGCTGTCTTCTGCCTCATTCCTATTATGGCCTGACTAAGAGTGCATCATTGTGGTTTGGACTATGAATCTGGAGTCTCAAAGCGTGAAGCTGTTGATTATCCATGGAGTACTTTAGGTTTTGAGTGTTCTTGAACACAGTTTTGCATTCGCTTGAGTTCCAATCAGTACAGCAGCCACACATGGTAAAATGTAATACAATATTATAGGAGAGTTGGCTGGTCACTTGTTGGTTTGCATGCTACCTTCAGAGGACATGTGGACAGTGCAGTGCTTAAGGTTTTTTACATTAACGTCAATATAGTGGTTCTTCAAATTAAGTTGGGGATTGGGGGTGGGTCTGCCTCAGACAGTAAGGGCCAAGGTAAATGGGCATGAGAGGCCAAGAAGACCAGGCTCGTTTGTCTGACTGTCTGCCCCTCACCACGCTCTGTTTCAGCATGAACTAATAATGTCATGTTGCCTGGCAACAGTAATGTGCATCCAGACGAACAGGCGGGTGATGCGTCCACAGAAGGACAGTCACACTACTGTCTCTGGCATAAAGTCCCCAGTGTGTCTGTGTTTGGGTCTGTGTGCATGTGTGTGTTTCTGTGTTTGCTCATGCTTTCTTATTTGTTTGCACCCGTGTGTGTGTGTGTGTGTGTGTGTGTGTGTGTGTGTGTGTGTGTGTGTGTGTGTGTGTGTGTGTGTGTGTGTGTGTGTGTGTGTGTGTGTGTGAGACAGCATTTGAAAGAGATGGAGCATGTGTATGTGTGTGTCCTGACACTGATTTTTCTCGGCTGCACTGTTCAGATTTGTTTGTGCTCCAACTGTTCCTCCAGTGATCTGGGCCAGCCGTCCCCTCCAGCCTTACCCCCCCCTCCCCATAACAAGCTTTCGTGAAACCAGATGGCACAGTTTTGGCAGAATAGGTCAATTTATCCCGGACTTGTAGAGGATAAGGGGAGAAAAGGGGGTCTCTAGAATGGGGATTCTTGTGAAAGCAGCCGCTCATTAACGCACTCTTGACCTACTAAAGGACCCGGAGTGATGAATGGGCGTTTTCTACTGGTGTGACTGACGAGGTATGTGAGCGGGTTTGTGGGCATTTCGAGCTTCCTGGTCGGCTTGGAAGCATTTGATCTTGAAACCCGTCACCAGAAGCCAATCTGGCACTAATGGGAGAGCATATGGAAATGCCGGCCTGACCTGGAAACCCCTAGCAAGGAAATGGACTTTTCCTGTTTGTCGTTTAGATCTCAGGACGTTCCAACTATTTTTAAGAGGGCACACAGTTTCGTTAATTTAACAGCATGATTTAATTAACTTAGAAACTGTAGCCTACAAGGGGATTGTCTTTAGTGTGTTGTGGACCCAAGCTGCAGGGCTGTTACTGCATGAAGCAATATCTTCTTCCAAAACTTCCCAAGCCAAGCTCAATCTGAGAATGATTAAAAGTGTATCAGGCCAAGGGAAAGATGTGGGTATAACTTGTAAGTGTGGGTTAAGTGTACAAATGTCATGATTCAGCAGTAATTTGATTGAATGCTACGCTGCGGAGGAGGGGTGGTGATGGTGCTGATGGCGAGAGTGGAAGGGGCTCAGTTTTCGTTTATGTGCTTCTCGTGCCTCCCTGCTGGAGGTCGTGCCTAATCTTCCATCCAAATAATGTTTTATACCTTCAAGCCACATTTCTTCTTCCCCGATTGGCCAGATGAAAGCCTGGATGGCGTTACCAAGAACAACACCTCCCCCCAGCCTCCCACCCCCCTAATCTCTAACATCCTCTCTTTTTTTCTTTTGAGGAAGTCTCTGTTCCGTTCACTGAAGCACAGCCATGAATATGTATACAGGCGGGAACGTGTTGCGAAACGTTAATAACCCCAAATGAGCACTTTCATTGTTTCCCGGTGCTGCAGCAGCAGCAGCTGCTGTAGTAGCAGTGGTGCCAGGATGACATTGCGTTGCACCGCGACCACGGAGATAAGGCACGGCTAAATATAATTCTCTTTTCTTGCTGGCTGCAGCACTGAGAGAGAATTCTGGGGCGTCCTGGTCTCCTGTCCCCGTGTGAAAGTGGGAGTGTTTAGCATCCTACAGTTAACCTTGTGCAAGTGAGAAACCAGGCTGGCAGCCTCCCAAGGCGCTGCTGCTGATGCCTACCTGCAACACATGGGGAGCTCAGGGTCAAACGCCTGAGGTGATTCAGAAAGTTGCCGTCTTAAAAAGACCTACCTTTTAAAATAGATGCCAGAGCACTGGATGGCTTCCAGAGGAGAGGAGCCAAGCAAAGAGAGAGAGAGAGAGAGAGAGAGTTTAGCCAAAGTCTTGTGGTTAGGGGCACTTTTTTCCCTTTTTCTTTTGGTTCTCTTTGAAAGGAAAGCAGGGTAATAATGCCTCTTTATGTAGTTGAGCAAAAAACTGAACTTAAAAACAGAACTAGTCTTTTCTTTACACACACACGTATCTGGAAGTTTTCTCAGCCTTCTCACCATGCCACTGACAACATTCAGGAGGAGACAGATCAGTGTGGTTGTTTTGGCTTGGCATCATTACTTCTTCAGAGACATTCTTTCTAGTTCTCTGCATGAATAATTCAAGGAACATCTTTATTTAGTGGTTTAGTTATGGAGAGAGAGAGAAAGTGAGAAAAAAAGAGAGAGGGAGAGATGGCCAAAACAGAGATGAAGCCAAAAAACACAGACAGAGTGAACACACAGAGCAGGTCCCACTTCCCCTCCCATGCATTATTTGGCCTGAGCGCTGCAGCAGGTCTGGTTAGCGTGTTTAGAGGCGTTCAGAGAGGTGCATGTGGGGATAGGGGTGCAGCTGCTGGTGACAGTGTCTACCGGCCTGTGTGTTGACTCAGCTGGGATGGTCTGCAGGGGGGTGTGTGTGTGTGTGTGTGTGTGTGTGTGTGTGTGTGTGTGTGTGTGTGTGTGTGTGTGTGTGTGTGTGGGGTGGGGTTGGGTTGGGTGGGGGGAGAGGCGATGAGGGTGAGGGGGTGTCAGCTGTTGACTCCCATCCTCTGGTTGCTACACCCATCAGAACATTCCTGGGCCTAGAATCAGGAGAGAGGAAGTGTGACTCAGAGACACGAACGTCAGACAGCTGGGGCCCCAGGGAGAGGAGAGGGCTTAGGAAGAGTAGGGAGGGGCTGGTGTGTGTGTGTGTCAGTGTGTGTGCGCGTGCATGTACATGTGACACACCCCTCTGTGGCTCCATCGTCCGCACCATTCTTCTATCTGTATGACCGTCTTTCACTCCCTGTGTGCATCATTTTGCCCTCTCCATCATTCTCTCTCCATCCTCCATCCTTTTTTCTATCTGTTTGTCTTCACTTTTCCCCATCTCTCTGTTTGCGGTCTCACCTTTTCTGTCTGCCTCTTTCATTCTGCCATTCTCTACCTCTTTTTGTGGTTCTTCCCCCCTCCCCCCCTTCTCTCTCTCTCTCTCTCTCTCTCTCTCTCTCTCTCTCTCTCTCTACCCTCCCTCTCTCCCTCTGTCTCTTGTACATGGTGCACATGGGTGATCAGTGTTGGTGACATTTAGTGCTGGGCTGTAATTTTGTCTGGGCGGGAAGGCCACCTCACCTGCTGAGTTTATCCCCAGCCTTGCTTGAGTGCAAATGGAAATATCAAATAAATTATTCATAGACGATTAACCTTAGGTGACATTTCTGTCACAGGGGGAGGGGGAGGGAGGGGAGGGGGATGTTGTTCCACCTGGCCAGACTGGGAAATCGTGCATCATGGCGTGGAGACATTTCAGCTGAATTGGACCATTAACCCTCTTTCATGGCTTTCAGGCTTTTTCTGTCTTTTGAATGAGGTTTCTGTTGTTTGTTGAACTTCTTTAAGCACCTGGGGAGTTGTGTGTGTAGGGGGGGTGTTTTTTAATCTGCACAGCAGGCTTCTCATCCTCCGCTCCTCTCTGCTTCAGGTCATCCTGGTGTCGGCCAACAAACTGACGCGCTACATTGAGCCGTGTCAGCTGACGGAAGAGTTTGGGGGGAGTCTGTTATATGACCACATGGACTGGGTCAACAAGAGACTGGTGAGTCAGAGGCTGGAGAAAAGCTGCATCCTGCAACTTTTAAAGCAAGGAGAACACACACACACACATACACACACACACACACACACTCATTCCACATTTTTGTGGAAGCTCAGCTTTCTACTCTATTATTTTTTTCTACAGCAGCTTATCAAGTTAGCATGAGCTTAACTTAACTTTGATATTCCTCAGCAAAACATTTTTAGAGATTTTTAGAGAATTTCACACACTGCCTTTGCGACATTTAAAAGCAACATTTAATAGCTCACAAATTGGCATCCGGTTGCTGTTTTGATGCGCAGTAGATTAAGTGTAATGAAGAATCAATATAGTTTGAACTGTAATTTTTGGATGTTAAATGCAGGGTCTGCGCTGTTCAGCCTTTTTCAAAAGTGGAAAATGCCAAATGGAAAGCATAGGCAAATGATTCACAGGATGGAATGCTTTCATATGGCAGAATTCCATCCAGTCAAAGCCAGTGTGCCTGTAATCAGAGATGTCGATGATGGCATCGTCATCAAAGAACTTTCTGTTCTGTTTCAAACAATTACCCAGTTTAGCCACAGTTGCTCTGAATATTTTAACACGACGGCTGTTTTTCCTCAGCTTCTTGGAGTCTGTTTCTGTTTTTTTAGTTGGCTTCTGGTCGCCTGCTCTTATTGATATCATTTTCGTGTGGCTGTTGAAATGAAACAATCATTTCGCACGTATTACAATTAGAAGTAATTCAAGGTGCAGGCTCTGCTTTAAGAACAGATCTAAGTTCACCTTCTTTCATTTGTAATCATCCTCACTTAACAAATTATTTGCATGCTTACAGCACCCTGACAGATTGCTTTTAGTAATCTTAGTGAGAACAGTGGTAAAATGATTTAGCAAAAGATTGCCTTGAGTTTAGAAAGTAGATCTTGTAATATCCTATGGGGAATAATGAAGTCGTGCAGTCTCATCCTCATCTTTATGCTCGCTTGATATATTTTTGGCTTTGCTCAGGTCTTTGAGAAATTCACCAAGGAGTCCACCTCCCTTTTGGACGAGTTAGCGGTTATCAATGAGAACGAGAAATCCACCCAGCCTGACAAAGATAGGTGTGTATCATCTCAACCACAACTATGCCAGGAGTTTCAGCTATTTTTTCAACCATCTTATTTATTTCTTTTTTTATCCATTTATTTATGCCAGTCATTTAAAAAAAAGGTTCTTTAAACAGCTTGCTGTTTTTACAATCCTTAATTTAAACCTTTTTCCTACTGTGTGTGAACTACTCAAAACAAATCAGATGCTCTCTGAGATGCTTTTAAGAGACTGACATTTTTGTTTTTCCAGCGTAGCAACAAAGTAGTTATCTCTTTCTGAGTGTCTTGACTTTTCTGTTGATCTGCCCTGTCAAACCCCATCATTAACCCTCACTTCTTTTTTCCAAACAGACCACCAGATTGTAACGCCTTGCCGTCCTTCGACCCAGAAACGGTTTTACAAACAGGTGAGCAGTGCCAGTTCTTGAGTCACTCTCCACCACAGACAAGCACAGCACTTCGTAGCTGTACAGCAGACGCCTTGGTGAACTTTGGCTAATCTCCAACTCCCAGTTGCCCGTAAAACTTGCCACTGTGGCTTCTTAGCCCTACCATGTGTCAGCGGTAAAGCTATTTTTCCACTCAGCCCTGGGTTCCTCAGTTTTTTGGAACTGGGGTGGGATGGGGGGTGTCTTCAGCATATTACTCGAGCTGTTTTACTGCACTGAAAATATTTACCCAGGACGGCAAGAAAAGGCAGCCTGGTGCTGGCTGTTGAAAAGACCCATTGTCTGGGAATTGGTGGTCAGTGTGAATCTCTTGGAACAGGACTGCCCACTGAGGACATGGCAGAGGTGCCCCCCCCCCCCCCCCAGTATATTATAATGAATTTAGTGAGAAATCCCTTCTCTCTCTCTTTCTCTCTCTCTCTCTTTTTCTTTCTCTCTTCCCCCTCTCTCTCTTCCCCTCTGTCTGTTAGTCTGTTATTGTCACTGTCTTTACGTTTTGTCACAGAACAGATGGGACTCCAGAACAAATGTGAAATCAAACAAGAGCGTCCTGACAAGCAGGAGTTCTCTGCGGTGCTGTTTTGTGTTCCGTTGCATTTTTGGAGGTGCTTGTTGGGGCTTCTAAAAAAAAAAAAAAAAAATCAAATGTAACGTGGTGACAGTGCCGACCCAGATTCACTGAAATATGTGAACAAATAAGGAGTGAGCTTCTGATCCAACACCCCCCCCCCCCCCCCAACACACACACACACACACACACACACACACACACACACACACACACATCACCCCCGGCCCCAGAAGAACTCTTCTCAGCGCGGCCCTCGTGTGACAGCTTTGTAGCTGAAATAATCTTGTCGAGCAGGAGTGTTTTGCCATCCCTCACATTTGCATCTGTCACACTAACACCTTTGCCATACGACTGCTTCTGTCTCTACCAGAGAGCCTCTCCTCTCCCTCCTCTTCTCTTCTCTTCTCTTCTCTTTCCTTCTCTCCTCTCCTCTCCTCTCCTCTGCACTCTTCTCCTCTTCTCTTCTCTCCTTTGCCTTCCCTTTTTTTATTCTCATGCGGTGTTTCCCTGCCACTGCTTCCTCCATTCTCATTGCTTGTTTTTTTGGGCCCCCGCCTTTATCTTACCGGAGTTCTGCCGCATGGTATTCAAACCTTCCCATCAGTATTAATGTGCTTAAATCTTCCCCACTGCTCCTTCTCTCTCTCTCTCTCTTACACACACAGACACACACACACACAGACACACAGAACCCAGCGTCTCTGAGAAACAGCAGTGTGGCGGTGCAGAGCTCTAAAGCATGCCTCATGTCAGACTCAATCTCCTCTCCAGACTGTCCCGACAGACTCTGTGCCAGATGCTGGGCTTGTTCTCTTCTCACAGACAGTACAGTAAAGCCAGCTTGTGTTTGTACACTCAGAGTATTGGACCTTGGTGGTGATGTTTGTTGTTGTTGTTGTTGTTGTTGTTGTGAGTACCATGCTCTATTAGGTCAACCACAGGAGCAGCCGCTGCATTTGGCCCCTCTGATTTATCACCCCTCCTGACCTTGTCTCATTTTCTAACTCTGCTCTCTCTCTTCCCACTTTGTCTCTTCTCTTCTCTTCTGCTCCTTGCTCTTCCTCCTTTCCTCTCCTCTGTCGTGTCTTTTATCTCTCCTGTCTCTTCAGGCCATGAGCTGCTGTCGGAGCTGCAGCAGCGGCGCTTCAACGGCTCGGAGGGTGGGGGCGGCGGTGGTGGCGGGGGCACGGCCTGGTCTCCCATGGACGATGAGCTGCTCGCCCAGCCGCAGGTGATGAAGCTGCTGGACTCGCTGCGGGAGGAGTACACCAAGTACCAGGAGGTGTGCCGTCAACGGAGCAAGCGCTCACAGCTGGAGGAGATCCAGACCAAGGTCATGCAGGTAGGGGAGAGGATGATGCTCATGACTGAATGGATTCTCTCGGTGGTGGGGAGTGTGTGTGTGGGGGGGTGTGTGTGTTTGGGCGGGGTGTGTGTGTGGCGGGGGGTGTGTGTGTGTATGGGTTTGTGTGTGTATGGGGTTTGTGTGTGTGTGTCGGACTAAAAGTACCATCAACAACATTGTGGCAGTGAAACAGAATGAGAGCACAAATGATGACCAGAAATGAAATGGCTGATGAGGTGCAGCTCCAGAGTCAAAGACAATGGACTGTGTGACTAGTAGAAACCCAACCTGTGTGGGAAAATGGATAACATTGTGCATTATAGCCCCTTTAAGGACATGGGACCAAATGCAGTGAAAGATGATCTGAACTAAAAGCTGTACCTGAAGCTGTTTGGAAAATGCTCTAGTGTCATGGCTGCCCACAGTACAAGCTCCTCAATGTCATGGCTGCCCACAGTACAAGCTCCTCAATGTCATGGCTGCCTGCAGTACTAGCTCCTCAATGTCATGGCTGCCTGCAGCACTAACTGCTCAATGTCATGGCTGCCTGCATTACTAGCTCCTCAATGTCATGGCTGCCTGCAGTACTAGCTCCTCAATGTCATGGCTGCCTGCAGTACTAGCTCCTGAGTGTCATGGCTGCCTGCAGTACTAGTCCCTCAATGTCATGGCTGCCTGCATTACTAGCCCCTCAATGTCATGGCTGCCTGCATTACTAGCTCCTCAGTGTCATGGCTGCCTGCATTACTAGCTCCTCAGTGTCATGGCTGCCTGCATTACTAGCTCCTCAATATCATGGCTGCCTGCAGTACTAGCTCCTGAGTGTCATGGCTGCCTGCAGTACTACCTTGTAAGCGTCTGGGCTGAGTGCTATTAGGAGCTCTTCTGCCAGCCTTTGAGCTGTTCCTCGCACGAAGGATGTGGTTAGCCTTCATCTGAAGGCCGTGGCGATTTGGTCATTTGAGAACTCAAGGAATGGGACCCGCAAAGGATAAACATGAAACCAAAAGTCCTTGAGCTGCGAGGCAGTGAGAAGGAGGAGGAGCCCATGAGGCTGCTTCCTGAATTCAGCAAAGGCTTTCAGGCAGTGTTGAGAAATGCTCGCCGAACTCCATGTTAACCTAAACAAACCGTTTAGTTGAAGTATCTATCAGGAGAAAAAAAAAAAAACGAGTCATCTGGGGGACTCAACAGCAAAGCCAGCTAAGGTAGTTTGGGACAGGTCCTCAAGGTTCAACTGCAGCAAAACATGCTGGTGTGAGCCAGCCCTCAGATGGCAAGAAGTGCTGAGGCATTCGCCACCTTCCCCCAAAAACAAGAACCTCTCCTCCCCTTTAGACAACACTAAGTGAATCTGTTTCGCTCCGATTAGACACTATATTAGTGTGAAAACTGTCATCAGATGCCCCTAACCATCTGTTATTATGCCCACTTTGTGGGCACGCAATGTTTTGCAAATTCTTCAGAGTTTGTGTGTGTCTGTGTGTGTGTGTGTGTATGCGTGCGCGTCTGTGTGCATCTGTGTGTGTGGCAGTGTCCACCGAGAAGCCATTTGATTTATCATTGCTTGGTGTGACCTTGGTCTTACGGATGTCTGTGCTAACTCGGCATTTATAGAGATTACTGTGTCCATTCCCACAAGATTGTTCATTCTCAAAGCACTTCCTCCCTGCCAGGATGCCTTACTGAATGTAAGACATTAGCTGTTATTACTGTTGTTTTTTTGTTGGTCTGACAGCGTTTGCCCGTGGGTGGGAGTTATGTGGCATGCTTCTTTTCAAAGGTTTTCTCATTTCATGGCCCTCCACTGTGTGTGTGTGTGTATGTGTCCTTGAGGAGAAAAGAACCAGTTGATTTGAGTGTGTGAGCCACACTTCAAGAGGAATGTCATCAACAGAGTGTTTTTTTCCCCCCGTTCTCCCTGATGCCATGCTCTCAAAAGCAGCCACCCCCGCCAACAGAGTCAGCTTCAGCTCTGCTACAGATAAGATGGCAGTATTTGCCGTTGTCATGTTATCTCATGTTGAGAAGTGTGTCAAATGTGAGACAGTTTTTTTTTTTTTGCCTCTTCCCCCCCTTAAAAAGAGAAATCCAGTCAATCTAAATTGAATGTCTGTTACCATGGCGACAGGGATGTCAGGCGGTAGTAGCGAAGCTTTGGTGTGAGCGAACTAAACAGCGTTTTTTTTTTTTTGTTTTTTTCGGCGAAGGAGTTTGGCCTAGTTCTTATCTGCAGTGGGGGAAAAAAATGCCACCATGGAGTGTTGGATTGGGGATATGTGTGTGTGTGTGTGTGTGTGTGTGTGTGTATGGTCTGTGTGTTTGTGTGTGTATGGTCTGTGTGTTTGTGTGTGTGGTTGTGGTGGGTGTTCCATTTTCTAAGCCTAATAGCTTGGAGCTGTTGGCGATGGGAGCGAGAACTCGCCTTGCTTCACCAGGGCAAAAGGAGAAGGGGTGGGGGTGTTGAGGTTGGGATAACGCGACGCAACGTGCCCCAAGAAACGGCTCTGTCATCCGCCAACAATGAGCAGCTTCATGGCCCTCTCCTCCCTCCCCTTCTAGTGTCCAGTGCTCCCAGCTGCTTCCCCAGTCAGCGCCAAACGCTCCACTTATTTGTGTCACGCCTCGAGTGAGACGAATCGCTCCCTCAGAGGTGCAATACCTACATTCATGTTGCCACAGACGCCTGTTCCAAGGCACAAAGCAAGCTAATTAAAGCCCCTTGGTATCATGCAGTATGTGCACTGATGACTTGCTATTTGCGTGTTGCTTTGCTATGTTTATTTATGTATGTATGTATTATTTATTTATTTATTTAGAATTTTGGTTGGCACTGTTGCATGCTATTATGAAGACCTCCAGTGTTTGTCATTGAATGTCTAATTCCAAGTGAGTCTGTGTGGGAGTTTGCAGTTGAGTGTTTCTCAAGGCGTCTTGCAGTTTCTCCCATCTGATTTCCCTGATATCATCTCCTCCTGATTTTAATGATGTCCAATTAGGACTCCCTCCTGGTTCACCTGCAGGGGGGTCTGTGTGTGTGTGTGTGTGTGTGTGTGTGTGTGTGTGTGCGTGTGTGTGTCTGAAGGTGGTAATTAAGAGTGAGTGTGTGGTTTTGTGTGTGTGTGCAGGTGGTGAACTGGCTGGAGGGTCCGGGCACTGATCAGCTCCGTGCCCAGTGGGGGATCGGGGACTCCATCCGCGCATCACAGGCCCTGCAGCAGAAGCATGAGGAGATTGAGAGCCAACACAGCGTAAGACACCAGTCTCTCTCTCTCTGTCTCTCTTTCTCTGTCTCTCTCTCTCTCTCCCTCCCTCTCCCTCTCTCTCTATCTCTCTCTCCCCCTCTCCCCCCCCCCTTTCTCTCTCTCTCTCCTTCTCTCTCTCACTCACTCTCCGTCTCTCCCTCTCTCTCTTTCTCTCCCTCTCCCTTTCAGTTCCTCCCATCCCTCCTGTCCTGCACTGTGTCTCTGTGTGACCAGGACACAAAACCAAACCCAAACCAGCATGTTAATAAAACACTTACAATAGGTAACCTTATGAATTAAACAATAGATTGAATACATAAATACAATAAATGCATTTTACTAATAAAATCTCATACTAAATCTCATATTAAAATATGAATTTTAATTTAAATGAAATTTCATGAAAACAAAAAGTGTATGTGAGACTGTGTTGGCCCTGCACTGTTATTGGCAGCAACATGGGGTAGTGCGCAACTGGGCTCTGTGGCTCTAGTGTAGATGGAGGACTTTCAGTCCTTTGCTGCCAGGGCTCTGGCTCATCCAGCTGGAGCTCCCAAATACTGCAGTTGTGTGCACCAGCTAATACACTTAGTGGACACAGCAATATACCTGAGTAGCTTGAGAGACCTGCTGACTTTTTCCTTCTGGTCTGTGCCGAGATGTTTTTTTGTTTGTTTGTTTTTCCTCAGTGCAGTGCTGCTTGCCTGTGGAGCTGCTGGTCATTTGGACCAGGACAGACCCATTCCATTAGCACTATGAGATTATATCGGCTAGCGTGCCAGCGCTCTATGCATAGGCTCGGGGGTGGAGACGTTTTGTCTCTCAGCCCCCCACCCCCACACACACACACACACACACACACACACACACACACACACACACACCCCCACACACACACACACACCACACACACACACACACACACACACACACACAACACACACACTCACTCTCCTTAGCTCTGGCTGGCTTACCTTTCACTTTTCCTCTGTGCATCCCGTAAGCATGATTTAATTAAAATAGAAGCGAACGGGAAAGGCCAGTAATGGCAAAAACACACGGCACAAAAAATTGAATCACATGCGCAGGATCATTAGATTTCATTGGCCCATGCCACACATTTTTTTTTTTTTTTTTTTTTTTTTTTGTGCCCTATGCTTCCAGTAGGGGGCAGTGTTCCTTAATGTCTTAATTGGGAGAAAGTTCAGCTGGTGCAGTAGACTTGATGCTCTCAGCAGGCAGGCCAGAAAGTAATTAACACTCAGTGTATCCACGCGCCAGCAGGTTCCTTAACGGGTGGGAATGGCCCATTTTAATTCCGGATAAAGCAGCTCTTTTCTTGGCAGTGTTCAGAAAACCGTCAGAAAGAGCTTCCAGATTCCTCAGATTTAGTTAAATCATGTGTAATAATGCACAGAAACTCTGCTTGCCGGAATGCTCTGTAATGCTTTGTGCAGTTGGTGAGATAATGCTTTAAATGACTTCAAAGGATTTACTCCATACTTAGTCATTCTCACGCCTATGTGGAGTGCAGTGGTCTGTAATGGCCAAAGTACTTGCTCTCTGACAGTGGCTTGCAGTGTTTAGTGCCTTTTCCATTGGTGAATTAGTTGGATGAGATGCACCACCGTGGCGCAGACTGTCTCACATGACAGTGAAGTGTAATGAGATTTAGCTGCTACTTTTATCCAGAGGAACACAGATATGTAATTATCTGGTATCAAAACCAAGACATGCCATCCCAGCCCTAGCAGTGGCTCTTCTGTAGTCTTTAAGCTGTTTTATTTCTCTGCTCGATGCACCGCTGTGCTATAACAAACTTTGACAAAGGTCTTCTCACAAGAGTGGCTTTGTGCTGTAGTGTAATGATGTGTTTTATTTTTTTGTGAAGTTTTTTTTTTTAATTATAGAAAGTTGGAGAAGGCTTTGTAAGAGTCTTCTTTTGTCTGAAATATGGCCTCATTATGCTGCAAAATGTCCCCATTTGGTCAGACATGTCTCTCATCCAATCAGAAAATAAGTCCTTCAAATGGCCTAAATTGTTGTGTAACAATATGTAATGGATGACTTGCTGCTGGTGTCTTGCAGGAGTGGTTTGCAGTGTACGTGGAGCTGAACCAGCAGATTGCTGCTCTGCTGAGCGCCGGTGACGAGGAGGACCTGCTGGAGCTGAAGGCCCTGCAGCAGCAGCTGAGTGATGTCTGCTACCGGCAGGCTAGTCAGCTGGAGTCCCGGCAGAACGTGCTGCAGTCTGCCCACGAGTTCCACGGCACCGCCCAGGACGTAGGTCTCACAGATCCTGACTACGCACTCCCCTGCAAAGTGGCCTTTCTGTTGTGAACAGATAGAGTAGTAGAGTAGAGTAGAGTCCAAATTAGACTGTAACTGATGTACTGCAGTATAATTAATCCAGAATGGATGGTACATTAAAGGAAAGGTGGGGGCATTTTGTCCCAGTAATTCCCAGTGGGACGGTACCCCCATTTTAAATTAGTCCTGTTTATTGTAAATGGAAACTGTGCATAAATCAAATGCATTTGGTTGACTTTAATTAAAATTGGTATCAAGTAAACTGCAATTAGGTAGTACTATGGTGAAAGAGTTTGTTTTTTCTTCCCCAGTGTGCTGGGACCAATGATTTCACTGTGATTAGCCTAACCTCTTGGCTGGCAAAATGACACTAATTAGCAGATGATTATTATTACTGATGCAGCCTGCTGTGGGAGGACCACTTCCTCTCTGTCCTCATTATCAACCACTTCCATAGCCCTTGTAAACACTGCGCACAGCAGGGCACATCCATAAACACTCTCACTCTGTCTTTTGAATTGATACGATTAAGAATGCAACGGTGGCACTGGCTCACATTGTGGTCCCTTTCTGTCCTTCTTTCTCCCTCACCCCACCCCCCATCCCCTCTCTCCAGCTGTCCCAGCAGCTGGACGGGCTGCTCGGCATGCTCTGTGCCGACGTGGCCCCTGCGGACGGCGCCGCCATCCAGCAGACCCTCAAGCATCTGGAGGAGAAGCTGAAGAGCGTTGGTGAGGAGGAGATGCATGTTTTGGCAGCATTTGCCTGCATTCTCTAGGCCCCTCGTCACAGCTGCCCCTTGCCGGGAATAGCAATGATCACCTGTCTAGTGTTACTGTATGGCATTGGAATAGTTATTTAAAATAGATAGAATAGAAAGCCTTTATTGTCATTATACACAGTATAATGAGATTTAAAGCAACTCCTTAAAAGTGCACACAGCGCAAAGTATAAATATGTCCTATGCAAAACTACTGTACAAAACTACTATGCAATAAAAGAGAAAGCAAAACACCTATGTAAAGCCACTGAGTACCCAGACAGACAATAAGACAGATACGACAGACATGAGTACAAACTGGCAAGCAGCATACAGTGTGTTGAAGTAGAATACTGGTGGAGGTAATAAAACAAATATATAACAATCAGTGCAAATATGGATCGGGGGCGGGGGCTAGGCAGCTGTACAGGGATGCACATGGGGATGGTGTGTCAGCGCGGTTCCCCTGGTTTCACACTACAGACACTCACCCACATACAAAATCTAACATTGACACGTCAGTAAGGTGAATTGGAGGTGTTTTATTGTTTTCATAAACCTCTGTCAGAGATTAACATCAGTGTGAATACTTTTATTACCTGCTGTTTGGGATGTGTGGGGTTTTTTTTTTTTTTTTTTTTTGGTTCTCTGCACTCTCTTGATGCACATATGCTTGGTGTGCACTTTCTTCAGACTTTAAACCTGTTGGTTGTTCCATTCATTTCTGTTCACTGATTGGTTGCTAGAAAATCTAGTCGAGCAAATGTGCTGTGGCGATGCTATACTGGCGTGTTTTTGCTGCTCTTTTATCAGATGAGTCCTCAAAGTGCAGACGTTTTTGACCTTTTTCGAAAGAATTATTTTTTTCTTAATTAATTTCTTAATTATAGAAATGGAGTAGTTTTAGTGCCTTTTTGTTTGTTTGTTGTTTGTTTTTTGTTTTGGGTACTGTTGGATTTATTGTGGTCCATTGGTCTCAAATCCACCCATAGATGGCGCCCTGCAGGGCCTCAAGGAGAAGGGTCAGGTTCTACTGGAGCAAATGTCCAATCAGGCATCCTGGACGTATGGAAAAGAAGCTCCACTAGAGAACAAGGAAAATGTCGACCACATCCACAGCGTCATGGAGGACATGCAGCTCCGTAAACAAAGGTCAGTTAGTTGGCATTGTTGACAAGGAAATACATGTAAGATGAGCTTAGTGTCCATTTCCACAGTAGCAGAATTGACAGTGTATTCTGTTCATGTGTTCTCAGTGCACAGTGGGACACAGTGGAAGAAAGATTTAAAAAAATGAAAAAGTTCCATGTGTAAGGTCTGTGTGTAGATAATGCTGTTGTCACCCTCCTAGGTGTGAAGATATGGTGGATGTCCGGAGACTGAAGATGCTTCAGATGGTCCAGCTCTTCAAGTGTGAAGAGGATGCTTCACAAGTCAGTTTCCATTTGACTCCCACTTTCTCACTGGTGAAGAATGTACATATATATATATATATATTTAGTTTAATGTTGGGCTTTGAAGCTGAACCTTTGAGCTCTTCCTCTTTGGCCAGGCGGTGGAATGGCTGGGCGAACTGCTGGATGCTCTGCTGAAGACTCACCTGAGACTAGGAGATGACTCACAGGAGACCAAAGTGCTTCTGGAGAAGCACAAAAAGTTTGTCGATGTTGCACAGGTATGGCATTAAATGCAAGTGTCTCTGTTCAGTAACCTTATTAATGATTAATTAATGATTACTGATTAATACTATTTTATCAATATTAATGGTGAAGCTGAATCTGTAAGATGAGCATAAAAACCCATGCATGCATGCATGTCTTTGCATTATCAATTTGACCTCCATGATTGATGTATTTCACCTCTGACCTCCTTATGCATACACATTTAACAATCTTGTGGATGCTGTTTTGACATCTGGGAACATAAATCAGTGAAAGAGCATACTGTCAAATTGCTTTATACTGTTTCTGCTTGAGGTGTGTAGGTGAAAAGTGGTTATTTGTGTGCTCATACATCATTAGAATACTTGGGCATCCAGTGGTAGACATGATGGTATATTCCAGAAGAAGTTCAGAGAAGTTGTATAATATACTAATTTCAGCTTAACAGAGCTCTTAATATAGTACGGTGACTGTGACTTTGGTGAGCACTGTTGCCTTTAAAAGAAAAGGTAACAGTTTATTTGAAGGGGTCTACACAGGGGTGACATGAGCCTGTTATAAGCATGACATGACGCGTATCATGAACGTTTTTAATGACACTTAATTCATTGTCATTAAGTGTCATTTGGTTTTTGAAAGGCAGACTTTGGGATGCAGACCTTACAAAAACCGAATGACCCTTAACGACAACACTCATAAACATCAGTATAGTGTCATTAATGTTCACGATACACGTCATGTCATGTTTACAACAGTCACCTTTATGTAGACCGCTTCTAATAAAGTGTTGCCAAAGAGAAATCAGCTGTGAATCAGTCAATAGCCCTGTTATTCAAGGTCATTAAGTGCTGTCGGTTGGAAAAAGAGCAAGAGAATTTGATACAGAATAGACAGAATAGTGAACTGGCAGCTAATACTGACTGAATGGGGCATAGAAACTCATTTTCAGTTTTATTTTCCTATGCATCATTTAGTTAATATTAGCAGTTTCTTTGTTATTTGGTCTATGTTGTATCAATGTTTTTGTTTTTTTTTCCCTACAGACAGCACTTGGTGACCTCAGACAATAGAGCTACGGAGTGAATCACACCAGATTTCTCCTTTAATGTGGATGTAGCTACAGCTTGTGATTCTTTGTAGACTCACCTTGTATTTCCTCTTAGCACACTAGAGAACCTTTGGTTATAATTCTAGATTCTACACAGCTGCTGAACTTCATCTTATAGTCTGTAGCAGAATAATCCTTGACATTTTGTGTCTCTCTCTCTGTGTTTATGTTTTGGTGTGTTTTGTGTCTTCATCTATGTGTGTGTGGTGTGTGTGTGTCAATGTGTTTATGTTTCGGTGTGTTTGTCTTCCTCTGGGTCTGTGTGTTTGTGTGTTCTTGTCTGCGTCTGCGTGTCTCCCAGAGCACCTATGATTACGGCCGGCAGCTGCTCCAAGCGACGGTGGTCCTGTGCCAGTCACTGCGCTGCACCACCCGTTCCTCTGGCGACACACTGCCCCGGCTGAACCGCGTGTGGAAGCAGTTCTCCGTCACGTCCGAGGAGCGCGTGCATCGCCTGGAAATGGCCAGCTCCTTCCATGTCGCTGCTGAGAAGGTGCATGCAGCACAAATGCAGTGTAGTTTTAATTATTGATGTGAAATGTTCAGAGATGTTTCATCATTCATAATTTTTTTCATTACCAGATGATATTTAGTATTGATGTCATGGCGCTAACGATGCTGGTCACAGATAAGCTTCGTTGTCTCATGACAACTGAAATGAAGATTGCATGCCTGCAAAAAGTCCGAGATCTCAACAGGACTTACAGCTGGCAATTGCAGGACTCTTTTGTGCAGTCCTCCTCAAACCTGAACAAAAGCACTCAATACTTATCCTGTTGGAATTGCCTTTGCTGTTTGAATCTGCACACATTTCTTAGTGTTTGATTTTGCTTTTGCAAAGCGATTCACTTGTACAGTTCACTCTGCTAGTCTTTTCAACCAGTGAGATTCAATTAGACAATTTCCAACACTCTAATCAGTCCTCGCCAAATATAGTTCTCAATTTTCCACTCTATTGTACAGCCAGTCTCGCAGTGAGGACACCTACTGGCAATTGATCCTCTAATAGCAGATGTGTTGCAGTTATTACACTTACGTTTGAAGACAGAGTGAAAATTGCAGAACAAAGCAGCAGTGTGAGGCCATATTGATTTGAATACCTCTGTTTCCTCGCTTTTCCTTTACAACTTAGCAGAATTTTGGAGCCAGTTATTATGTCTGATGTCTGTCTCTAGACAGCTGGCAGAAGGAGGCTGAGGCGGAGGGGGTAGCATTTCACAAAGGCAGATTCATCTCCGGGCAAAATAAAGGGAAAATTGTCGTCATGAAGCGCAACAAAATGTATTGTTGTTGTTTGCAGATGTCCTTGTTTGTTTTCAAGTCCTTTATCTGCTTGGCCTCCATTGTGTGTTGTTTTAATGTTGTTTTATTTACGGATATGGATTTTGTTGCTCTTGTCGGCAAATTGCCTCATGTACTTAAGAAAAACTTGAAACCTCAACTTAAAGCTGTGTGTCTGTAAAGGCCGTCTCTCCTCTACATGGGGGAAGAACACAGAAAGGGGAACCTACATTATTTAGATAAAGGGCCTACGGAATGTGCTCTGGCCTTCAAAGTGTCTGAAATTCTCCAGCCTTTGCACTCTGTGATGCTGAGCGCCTGTGAAGTCTCAAACATTAAACATCTCCCCCCCTTTTTCCCTCTCCCTTTTTTTTCTTCCTCCCTACCTGCTCCCTCTTCTTCTCTTTTCTCCTCCGTTTCTCCTCTCTCTGTCTGGTTCTCTCTCCCTCTTGTTCTTTTTCTCTTTCCTTTTTACCTTTCTCTTTCTCTCATTTTCTTTTTCTTCCTCCTCTTATTTCTCTCCCTCTCTCTCTCTTTCTCTCTCTCTCTCTCACTCTCTCTGTCTCTCTCTCTCTCTCCTTTTTTTTTCCTCGGGTTTCCATTACCTCGGGACTCCGTAATCTTAGCTGCTGAAAGAGAGCCCGGAGCAAGCAGAGCTCATGCTGGACTTGGAGTCGTGTGTGGAGGTGATGGCGCTGGGGAAGTCTCTCCTGGACCGCCTCACTGTGCCTGTCATATTCCCCGATGGGTAAGAGAGCCAAGAGCGGGGGGAGGTGGTGGGGTGAGGTGGGTGGGGGTGGGACTAAGAACTCTGTGCTGAGCCCCATCAAGCTTTTTAATCCTCTGGATGTGCTCCTCTCCACGGCTGTGGATTCACTCAGCCGCTCACCCACTAACTCACACCATTACGTTTCGTTTGAAATGTATCAGCAACACACACACTCTCTTTTTTTCCCTCTCTCTCTCCTCCTCTGTGTTAACAAAAGTGTTCCCTCGTTTCCTCTGCCTATTTTTATCACAGCGTAGCATTTCTTGAGAAAGCATAGGAGCATGTTTGCCAAATGCTAATGAGCTTGCCATGAAGAAATCTGCTGTTAATTAGCTATAGTTAGATTGGTTGATGTTTTCATTTCAACACTTTCCCACACATATTATATGTGCTGTTGAATTTCAAGGAGTATGTGTTATGCTGACCTCAGTCATTGTCTGTGTGAGTTTTTCAATTGCGTAACAATGTAATCTGTCTCTAGTTAAACACAATAGTAGCAACTCAAGAGGTGTTCAGGCAAACACAAAGCCATTCAACACGACTTTCTTTTTTTCCCCTCTTGTTCCCTTTCTGTTCCTGCCTTCCTCTCTCTCTGTGTCCCTCTCTCCAATTCTGTGTTCTTTCTTTGTCTTACTGTTCATTACCATGTCTTCCCTCTCTCTCTCTCTCTCTCTCTCTCTCTCTCCCCCCCTTCTCTCTCTCTCTCTCTCTCTCTCTCTCTCTCTCTCTCTCTCTCTCTCTCTCTCTCTCTCTCTCTTTTGCTCACTCACTCTCACTCATTCACTCTCTTTTTCTTTTTCTCTCCACTCTCCTCTCTCTCTCTCTCTCTCCTCTCTCGCCTCTCTCTCTATCTCTATCACTCGCTCACACACTCACTCTCTTCTCACTCACTCACTCTAACTCTCTCTCTCTGTCTCTCCCCCCCCCTCTCTCTCTCACTCGTTCACTCTAACTCTCTTTTTCTGTTTCTCTTCTCTCTCCTCTCTCTGTCTCTCTCTCTCTCTCTCTCTTTCTTTCTCCCTTGCTCTCCTCTCTCTGTCTGTCTCTCTCCCCTCTCCTCTCTCTCTCTTTCTTTCTTTGTCTCTCTCTCCTGCTTTCCTCCTATCTGTTTCACCATTTTTATTACCTCCTGTGTGTACCTTTACCTCCCACCCTTTTTCCTCTCTCACCCCTTGGCCCCCTGTATGTCTCCTGCCGGAGCAGGAGCGAGCACTTCTTTGGCAGCCCTGGTGACATGGCGTCGTCGGCGGAGAGCGTCCGGGACAAGATGAAGCTAGTGGAGGAGAAGCGCTTCCAGCTGGAGGAGGTTGAGCAGCTGCAGCATGACGAGGAGGAGGAGGTGGAGGAGGGGGGGAGGGGGAGGAGGAGGAGGAGGAAGAGGCACTAGAGACTGGCTCGCAGGAGAGCTAATGCAGCCTCTCAGTCACACATCATAGTGACCCATGCACTACCCCCACTCCCCCCACCTCCTCTCCTCTCCTCCTCTATCCCCCCCGACCGGGGCCTGGGCAACCCCCTTCCGGAATATTCCTTCCATCGCCTCATCCTCACATGCTCCTAAGTTTATTTTGTTGGAGGTGGCGGTGGGGTGAGGGGTGGGGGTGCAGGTGGTGGTGGTGGTGCAATGGCGTCGGTGCGCTCACAGTCCTACCATCTCAGTTCGACACTGCCTCTGCCAGCTCATCTTAACTTACCAAGTGCTGTTAAAGATAGACAGCTTGCCGAAATCCCCTTACACTGCTACAGAACATGAGGAGACGAGAGAGAGAGAGAGAGAGAGAGAGAGACATCCAAAACAAACTGAAAAAAATAGAGAAGCAACAGAAAAAGACTGCTGAACTTCTTCCCCCTATAAAGCTTTATCTTTGCTTACTGGCACTTGTCCTTCATAGGATGGTGACGCAAGCTTTTTTGTTTTTACGGTGCTACTAAACCTGTAGAATGTACCGGAAGCACCACATTTGGCTCTGTTTCAACATGGTGCTGCAGTTTCATGGCCTCTTGGCAGACCTTATGATTGAGCGTCAGCAATGTATTTTGTATTTCTGTTCTGTTCTTTCCTGTTTTGCTGTACTTCAATGTATTTGAGTACTAAAACAGGACTCTTCTATTGATTTATTTTTTATTGTGCCAATGCAAGAACATGAGGCCTTTAAATTGGACACAAACTGCCAAACCAACAGTTCAGACAGCTATGGTAGTCATGGAAGACATCAACCAGCCCATAAAGATATTTAGCAGGCAACATTAGTTGTGTGTATCAAGGTACAATATAAAAACAAAGCCTTGTCAAATTCCTAGTCTAGAACTGTGGCTTCAAGCTTTGTTTTAATAAATAAAATGTGAAACAAATTATGTTGCATCTCATAATTGTCCTTTTAATATGTCCTTTTCCAGCTTATGAAGGCATGCTGTTATAGTAATTCCATATTTATTTTGTTTTGTATTTTAATTGACTTGCCATTACATTTGTACAAAACTTGGCATTGTTACATTTTAAGCTAATTATGTGTTTTATGACCACAGAGGTCACACAAAATAAATTGGCAGATTAACAGCAAAATGGGGAGAAAGATGCTTTTGTGTTTACTTGGTCTGTGTGTACTTTCTTACGGTACGTACAGACAAATAATGACCTCTTTCAGCATTTTGTTGGGTGATGAGAGTTTGGGGAGCATATATCAGATCCACTATATGCATTACCTTCATCTCTGAAATAATGTAACAGTCTTCATTCCTGGCGATTCAGACCAATAGCAGCTCTTCTCCAAGTCTAGATGTGGGACTATGTAGATAATAGGGTAGTTATTAATTTGATTTTTCTGTTTGATTGGGATGCATGGTAATTGGGTTGAAAGATGCCTATCTCATTTTCATGCAAACCCAGAGACTAATGGAATATTTTGAAGGGCTTTGCTATATGTAAATGACATCTAATTAATATTAAGCTGATTCTTGTTTGAATGTGAATTCGGCAAGCTTATAATTGAGTCAGAGAGGAATTATTATGTTTTACCGAAACGTTTTCTTTTTCTGAAAGTTTCTTTTTCTTTGCCCTTCTCCAGCTTAATGCCATATTTTGTAACAGAGCGAATATTGATTTTTATGGTCAAGTAAGACCATTGTGTGGAATGTGGAGCACAATGCAAAGTCATTTTGTCAGTGACTGTTACTCAACTTATTATACAAATTATATCTCTACAGTTTGTTTTTCAGTATTTCCATGAAATGTTATATAATAGTTTACCCTTGCCATTCTAATCCTCAAGGGCCCACCAACTATACAGTGTTGTATAACAATAATAAAACACAGATACATCTGGACTTGAGGCACCTCTGTTAGACTTTTTTTGGCTGTGTTGCTTGGTTACGTTCCCACGTCTGTTGGCAGTATTGATTTGGAAACGTAAGTGTGTGTTTGTGTGTAGATGTCTTTCTGTGTGTGATTCCCCTTGTTTATCCCGAGCTGGCAGGTGGCTGTAATAGGTTTCTCTGCTCATGTTTCTGCCTCAAGAGAAACTCCATTTGGGGACATGTTGACTGAAGAAAGGACAAACCACGTGGTAGTGTGGTACTTCAACGTGGGTGTTGTGTTTGTGTGTTTGCGCCCTTTGTTTCTCTGCACATGTACCCCCCCCCCCCCCACACACACACACACACACACACACAAACTCTGTGTGCTGTAATACCCTGTCTTGTTGCCCAGTTGAGCTAGGGCCAAGGTACGTGTGGTATGGTGCTGCAGTCAGTGGCTGTGTAACTGGGTGTGATCTGCCCTTTGCAGATATGTCCATGTAGTCTTTCTCCGCCGTACATGCAGCAGTTTCCTGTAGTAAGTGAACTACAGAGCTTGTGCTTAGCTGCAGTACCCAACGTTTGTGCTTTTTATAGCCCCACTCCTTTGTTTAAAGGCCACTGATGGGCCTGTTGAATAACATGTGCCACTCTGACATCTATTGGCAAAGCCCTGGGTAGCGTGTCAAAAATAGCCTGCCCTGTCCTCCCTAATGAAATTAGTTGCATTTAATATTGCGCTCCTTTTGAGACTAAAGCCCAGCCTCGAGGAATAATGAACTGTAATTCTGGATGATAGACAGATTTAACTTGAAAACTTGCCTGCCAAATTACATAATATAATGACAAATGTTCTTCTGAACTGTATTTAATTAGAGGCTTAATGACCTAAAGATAGATTAGATTCCTGTCAATGTTTCACGATCTGAAAGAATTCATGGATTTATGTGTGTTGATGCACTTGTATACATGTACGTATGCATGTCTTTACTGAAAGTTGCTGCATATACACACTGTGCGTGCGTGCGTGCGTGTGTGAGGAAAGAGAGGGAGAGAATGAATGTATACAATTTTTATATGAGTGTGTACACAGGCCCATTGCACATGTGCCGTCCAGTGTGGGTACTGGTCAGTGGGTTTTTAATCCGTGCTTGGGCGCCTGACGTGCCGCTCGGCTCGTGAGACTCAGAGACTAATTATAACCCTTGTGATTTAGCAGGGGCCACTCGGCGACACGCTGCCTGATTTATCAGGAGACCCCTCTCCTCCTCCCCTTCCTCCATCTAAACAGATGGCCCGTGTGGCTGGGGCCTGCCAGGACCTCGGCTATCCCTGGCTCGCTCCAACTTCTAAGGGCCCTCTACTTTCTCAGCTGTTCTGCCAAGTTTGCAGCTGCCATTGCCTCGAGCTTCGGGGTGGGGGGGGGTGGCATGGCATGTCTATCACAATCACAAACAGGAGGGAAAAAAATGAAAGAGTAAACAGAAATGTGGTGGTATCAGTGCTAATGTGAATACATCTATCTCCAGTGCAATCTCAATGCAAACAATGTGAGGTAGTGCTATGGCTGCTGTGTTTGCTCAAGGGAGTGGACAGGCATCAGCCTGTTACGGTATTTTCTTTCCCGATAAAATGACAGGCATGTCCTTTGGGAGAACAGTGTCACAACTCATTGTGTGTGACCTCAACTGAACCCTTTGCATGAAGCATGAAACAGATAAGGTGATGAGCTAAAGCATTTGTGTTATTACTGTCATTGGTTTACTTTGCCTGCAGACTTTAAACAAAAGACTTTTGTCCTGTTTTTCCATGTCTCAAAGAGATTGTTAGCTGCAGTGAAAATGCTCACAATCTGTCTTTCAAGCCATTCACTGTGTTTCAAGCCATTGAAATTCATACAAATACTTACAAACCATCTCTGTGGGGGGGCTGGTGAAGTAAGATGTATTCAATAAAACATCCAGAAAATCTAGGCATCTTTTTCATTATTTCTGCCGAGCATTATGTAAGCTATTTGAGTGTGATGTATTTGTATTGTCACAACAGGACTCCTCTCAATATCAGAAAAGCAGGAGATTGATTCTCCATCCCAGTATTTGTAAAACTAGGGCTCTTAGAGTCACCAGGCAGTTTGCTTCCTCAGAACGCAACAATACAGCCTTATGTCCTTGTGCTGTAGATGTTTGTGAAGGCACACTTCTCATTGCTAATATGTGGCGCTTTGCAGCCTGTCACAACATTGAGTCCATTAATACGTAGCTCAAGGCTCTTTTCTGTCAAGTGTGAAAACATGCCATGACGGTGAGATTGTGTTACTGAGACCTCAGGGGATGAAAGGCCATCTGATTTCTCATTGTCTCTCTACCCCGTGCAGTTCCCTGACATTTTCTCTCGGTTGCGTGGTATATACCAGATGTGACCTATAGCTGATTCGAGAGCATCCTGAAAAACGCCTGGGCTTTGATGGCTAAGCCACTGGCAGAGTAGGGACTTGCATAAATCATGAACACGTTTGCTATTGTCAGTGTCTTGTCATTTGAAAGCCGCAGCAGCAATGTTTGAAAAGCTGGGTTCAGAAACAGCATATGTTGTGTTTGATGTGTGAAGAGTGAAAGAGAGCGAGAGCAAGAGGGGAAAATAAAAGCTTAAATGTCTGTTATCAGGAAACCAGGGAGCTGGTTGCATTTCCCTGCAGAGTTAAGTATCAAATTGTCTCTGTGGGCTTTTCCTTCCATTGTGCTGTTGTCAGGGAATCAGCGTTTTATTAGGACAATACCCCCCTCGCTCCCGCGCCCAAACACACCGCCTTGTTTCTTACTTCAATGGCTTTTTCTTTGAACAAGATGTTCTCTGGGGATTGCATCAAATCCCAAGAGAATGCATTGAAGTTCCAAATATATATTTCTGAGGGAGTTGCTAAAAACAACTTTTTAAGGATGACTTCATGTCTTCAGCATTCACAGCATTCATAGACCCTTCTAGAGATCACTGCTGGCTATGCTGTTGGTCTTTAACTGGCCTTGCAAACAGTGGTATGCCAGTGTGAGGGGAAGCTTGGCCACTAAGGTGACAGCAACTATTCCTCTCGAGAGACTAGGGAAGTGTTTTTTTGTGTTGTTTTGTTTTTTTGAGGGGGTGGAGTACACATCAGTGACGCTTGGCTCTTTTAGTGTTCCCTCTCTCCATCTGATCGTCACACTGTGTTCTTTGCTTGGGCCAAAACCTGTGCGGGTGTCCCTTCAACCTTCCCGTACATGTGGACCAAGTGGTGACCAGGAGAGACAGACGCCACCGATAGACAGCAAGACTGGCAGGCAGGCAGACAGACAGAGAAAAGGAGGGAGTGTGGGAGAGAGAGGGAGGGATGTAGTGAGTGAGAGAGAGAGAGAGAGAGAGTAAGTGAGTGAGTGGTGTGGAGAGAGCAGAGCCACCAAACTAGGGGTGTGTCAAATGGCTCTCAGGGCTGTGTGATAAACCTACTGGATATTACTATTTTTAGCACGCTGTGCTCTGCCCTGTCAACTTGTGCGCTGGGTTTGGAGCCGAGTGTTCATCCTAGCCAGTTGTCACAGCAAGAGACTGTTTGGTGGACACTAATGCAGAGCCTCTTATTCTCTCTCTCTCTCTCCTCTTAACAAGCTGGATTTTACCTGTTGACTGGAGGACTACAGGCTATTGGAGTGTACAGTCAAGGAGCATGTGCTGAATAGCCATTTTTGGATTCTTGGATGTGGGAACAAGAGCTGGATAAAGTAAACTGTGTGTGTGTGTGTGTGTGTTAAAGTGGGGGTTCCGTCAGGTCCCCCCCCCCCCCCCCAGTGTTGGACTTGGTGGACCTGAGGAAGAATGTCTGAGGAAGGTGATGTTGGAGGTCAACCCTCCACAACAACAATCAGCACAGTGGCCGTGCAGGCTGGGGACTCCCAGATACTTATAACAGTACTGAAGGTACTTGGTCTATATATTCTGTTATCTTGGTTTGCTCAAAGTAAACATCAATAGATTTCATGATGTTTTGAGTTTGCTTAGCTTATGCCAACTTTGGGTTTGGCCTTGATGTGGTAGGTGTTGTAGGTCTAGAGGTTTAGTAATTGTTTACATTCTCTTTTGTACTGCTGTATATCCCATTGATAGATCTGTAGTTCCTGTTCTTGTGTCAGCAGATCTCCCACATCAATACATACTTTGATGAAGTAATGATTTGACAGGGTTTCGGTAGAGACGACTAGTTCTTTTACATCTCAATAGCACCTTAGTATGACTTTGCTCTGACCCCCACAGCCCCGAGTTAGGCACTATTGATCCGTCTACAATCGGTAGACACTGTCCCTACAGCATCTGGCATCTGTATCGATTAATCCAAAGAGCAGTCTCGAAACAGAACAGAGTAAATTGTTTGTGCTCAATGATGTCTCAAACACACGGTTCCCAGTATTGGACTGTTGGATCGTCAATAAACCTCTTTGTTTTTCCACTGGGCTTGCATATAACAAAGTCCTGTTCCAAAGCTTTCACTTTATCCCATGGTCAGATGTATAGAAGCCGGACTGTAGAGAACATCAGTGTCTTGTGTAGGACAGCAGCAGAGCGTACAAAGAGCACTCTGCTGTTGCTGTGCTGAGATATCATCATATAGGCCTTTAGTATTAATAGCCTTTAACTGTAAACTGTGGAGTGAAGGAGTGCGGCAGTTTTTCCTCAAGCCCTTCAGACCTTCATGCACAGGATCTGCCACAATGCCCGGCACGCAGGAGTGGGCAAAGGCCACTGCACGCCTGCCAAGTAATCGGCCTCCTAATGCGCTAGCATCAGAGTCCACTTGTGTTTAAATGCATTTCTTCACATTTACATTACAATTGAGACAAGCCAGAACAGCTGCCAGCACTCCTTAAGTTTCAGACAGCCATCTCTGCCTCTCTCTCTCTCTCTCTCTCTCTCATTCCTCGAATGTGTTCTTTAAGCTTTTTGATTGGCTCATTTGCATTGCCGAGGACGAGGTCCGTGGGCAGTATGTGGAACAATTTTATTCGATAGTGTGAGACTGCATTGCTGGAGACCAGATCCGTGGGCGACCATTCATAGAGTAGCTTAATTAAGAAGCGTGAAACTGCTCTCCAAAGTTTTTCCTTGAGGTGATCTTTGGCTGAATGCCAGAGAAGGGGTGAGTGAGCAAACGGGGAGTGGTGGTCCCCCCCCCCCCCCCCCCCCCCCAGGACTATTTGTGCGGTTTGTTTACGGACCATGAAATGTGTGCTGCACCATGTGGGCGTGTGTAGCGTGTTTGCAGGTATAAGGTTTCCACCAGCCCACGTCTACACATAAACATGTCCTTGGTTTGTCTGTATGTGTGTGTTGTGTACTATATGTCGTGTGTTTGTGTGTGTGTGTGTGTGTGTGTGTGTGTTTTAATTTCCCCCCAGTGTGGCACACTTGTGGAGTTGCAGCTGACAGAGGCTGTGCCCAACCTGCTGGAAATTGGCGCCAACCAAGAGGAGACTAAGAAACTCCTAGCTGAGCATGAGCAGCTCTTGGTGAAACTCAAGGTTGTATTCTCAGGCAGCCCAGAACCCTGTAAAGCTGTCCTATGATTGTTAATGTAATTGAAAGTGACATGCTTGCCTTCATCTGACAATGATTTGTTATCAGCCCCTCATGTTCTTTTCTAATCTCAGCTAACAATTTATCTTTAAATATCTTTACTGGTGTGTTTGTCTGTGCAAAGTGACCTCACTTCACGCTGGCCATAGCTGTTGATTTATTTTATTTCCACACAGTATTTTTTCCATCTCTCGTTATAGGCCCCTCCAGTTCAGTGGCTATTTCAGTGCTGGGCTGCCCAATACACTGCATTGGGCTTTTGAAAAAGAACAGTACTTAGCCTCTGTCTCCATAATGAGAGCAGAAATGCAGAGCAGCAGGATGCACACTTCATATTTGCACTGACAGCTCACACACAAAAAAAACATTTCATTAAATTTGAACAAAAGTAGGAGTGTGTTTGAGTATTGCTTGCTGTTTCCTTGCTGAATGATCATGTTGAAAAGTTCATTCAGTCTTAAATGTGATTAGTCACCTGTAAGTGTGTCACTGACCCCACACAGCAAGTTTAGTTTAGTATTTAAGTTTATTTGTTATATAATAATACATGTACCGGTATATAAGGTTCATTTATTCAGAATTCATGGATTAACAGTGAGTGTCTCACATTCACATCTGAATTGCATCATCCACAGTCTGTTCCCAGTAATGGAAATCAGGCAGGAGCACCAAGTTTGATATTTTACATATGCCAAACACAGCCCCCCTTTTCAGCTTGGAGAGAACATTTCACTCCCAACTCTTAGTTGTACCACAAGGAAAAGAGTTCTCAATTCAACTTCAACAATGGCTTTCTTGTAAACCATTTTGTTATGGAATATTGTGAATTCAAAATAAAGTCCCATGGATTGTTAAACAACCATTCACTCATCAGAAAAGAGGCAAGAGTAAACTGTTCTCGGTGCATACAGCAGTTTAACTATAGACTTGAACTCACAGAGGCCTCTCAGCCTTCTAATTAAAAAGGACCCATGCCACATTGAAAAACAGCACTAAAAACAGATCAGCACAACTGCGCTTGGTTAACCTAGCATGATAACCATTTCTACATGCCAGTTTCGGAAACAGCTTCAAAGCCAGTGTTACAGTCTTACTGTTATCACAAAATTGATGGGGGGCGGAGGGCAGGGGTGCTTGTGATCTGGAGGTCGTCTCCTGGATCGTCTAATCTGAACCTCATTTCCAACTTGGCCCAGCTATGTTACTCAAGTTGAATACTTCCAGATAGTTGGGACCCACTGATTTTTTATTAGTTTCTGTGTGCACCATGTGAAGTAAGTCGCTTGAGGTCCTACTGCGGCATAAGACAGACATAGATCAGCACTCGAAATGATGTATCATATCTTTTGAGTTGCTGGGGTATTAAAAATGTGTTAGAGTACAAATTGCAGAGAAAATTTGCTTTACAGCATTTTTGATTATACTGCCTTTGGATATCTCAGGACTGAATATTTGATGAAAGAAATGGTGTCCTACTGTTTTTAACTTTAGTGGGGGGTTTTTTCCACAGAAACATGAGGCAGGGGTGCTGGCTTTGTTGGCAAAAGCAGACCGAACAGCAGAGGAGAGAGTTGAGGAGAAGGTGGTGTATGAGGCCATGGCAGACACCCTCAGCGACGCCTGGGGGACCCTCATCGCCCATTTGGAGAGGCGTAGGTTGCTCCTCCAGCACGCCTCTGAGTTCTTTGACAGGGCCCTAGAGGTAAATGCCAAAGTGGTGCAGAGCCCTCCAATTTTCATTCAGTTGCTCTTGTTTTTCCCACCTCTCTTTGAAATGGCAGGTTACAACCAACACTGCCAAACTCCCTTTGAGCTTGTCACTGTGTATGTTTTTATTAAAACAGTGTGGATGGTTTTTTTCCAGTCTGTTTTGTTTTATTTTATTTTCAAAACACAAAAGCATGCTCTGTGTTTGTGCAGCTTTTATGGTAGGAAATGTGATGCTGCTCGATACTGTTAGGAAGTACAAAGGCCTGTGAATTTTAGATCCGCTCAGTTCAGAGAAGAGAGACAGAGAGAGAGAGAGAGAGGAGGCAGCACCTGCTTCCTTCCAGGTGTTTGCTGTCTAAAGGCATCACACAGTCTGCGCAGTAATTGGATCAGATTCCAACCTTTGATGTCAATGTAGTGTCACCGACTATTTCCCTGCTCTCTTCTGTACAGTGGCAAAATAATGGCCAACAATTTGTAGCTCCTGCCATTCAAGGTCATCTTCATAGAAAACTGAAGTGAGAGATGGGGACTGAGCTGAAGCTGGCCATGTGTGTATTATTCTACAGAAGTGCCCAGATAGTTCTCGGATGGCCGTTGTCATCGAAAGTATAATCAAAATCAGTCGTAAGGGTGCAAAAGCTCAGAAATAGGAGAGTCTTTATGGTGACGCAAGATTCACCATACGTTTCACACTGCACTCTGATGTCAGCAAACAGCTGCCAACTCGGCCTAACTGACGTCAGAGCTGTAGCCATTTGACTGCATGTCATTTAGACCTGAATCACTAAAGGGTTCTATGAGTCATCAGGTGCTAGTGTATGTGTAATGATGCGTGTGTGAGATATGACTTGACATTCCTTTTGATAATTTGTGCGTGTGTACGCGTGCGAAGCAAGGTGTGTGTGTGTGTGTGTGTGTGTGTGTGTGTGTGTGTGTGTGTGTGTGTGTGTGTGAGCTGACTAAGATGAGAACATTATCTGCTCTGTTTTAGTTTGCCATCAAAATCGACGATGCAGAGGATTTCCAACGCGTTGGCCAGGAGGTTATGGACACCGACTCCCTCAGCAAGCTCATCCAGAGGCACAGTGATATTAAACGAGGTGAGTGGCTGGCCCAGATCTGGCCCGGATGCACCCCAGATGTACCCCAGATGCACCACTGCTATATGGGAGAGCTAATCCAACCTCTCCTCCTGCTTGTCCTTTTCTTTCTAAACCGTGACCTTTTCACAGCCATGCTGTGGGTCTCTTGGACACGACCCCCAGAGAGCAGTGACATCATGTCCCATATGTGTTTACTGACCGGGGCCTGAACTGGCTGTTCTCTCACAGCCTCTCGTGTTCTCTCTTGAGCATCCGTCTCTCTCGCTTAGATGAGTTTGAGCGAAATAACAACTTGCTCTTGCACAGGCCTTTCTACCAAGCCTCAAAGGCACTGAGCCTACATTTGAATATCTTTCAGATGTGATCAAGCCTGTAAGAACACTACTGAAAGCCCTTGGCTGCAACAGATATGAACATAGTTGAAGACAAAGTGAAAACCATGTCTTGCATGCAAATGTGATGGGCTGCATTTGTTTGTTGTTGGGCAAGGTCAGCTTGTTCAGGGACTTCTGGAATTTGCTAGTGCTTCTCATTAATCATTCACAGATTCCACTGATTGCACAAAAGTATTTTGGTTCTTAAACAAATATTTTACTTTGTCATAGAAATGAGGGTAAAGATATGTTTTGTTCCTTTAGTGTAGAATTTAGGTTTCCTTATTTAAGCAGTAAATCCAGGTTCTTAGACGTATGATCATTCAGGTTCTTAAATATGTGACCGTATTTGAATGCTGTGTGTAAGTACATGAATATGTGTTGGCAATGAGAATGGGAAATATCTAACTTCAGTGTACAAAAGGAAACCTATTCGGTGACCTCACACTTTGTATCTTGTCTTATTCACATCAGGTCTTCTTGAAAAGTCAATGCTTGTTCTGATCAAGAGTCGCGAGTTACTCGACTACCTGAGCGTATTCCAGGAGGATGAGGCCCTGCGTCAATCTGATGCGCTGTACGGCGCACTCTCCACCTGCAGTAAAGTGGAACGTCTGATGGAGCTCTTGCAGGACCGACGCAGGCAGGTGGACCTTGATATGAGACGGCAGCAACACAGACTGGAGGTCATCCAGAACATCTGCCAGTGGGAGCAACAAGAGCAGGAAGTGAGTGTGTGTGTGTGTGTGTGTTTGGTGGTGATGGAAAGCTCGTCACTAAAATAACAGAAAAAAGGACAAACGTAATGGAGGCTTTGGAGTAATAACAAGGATTGGAATGTATAGTTCTCCAGCACTGTTTCCTTTTGCTGTTATGAATTATGGGTGTTGTTATTGAGTTATTACATTTCAGCAACTGCTCAGTGGGATTCCCCTTCAATTTGGTGGAAACACGTTCAAGTGCTGCTGTATTAATAATTGACAGTCTAATTGAGTTTGTGACTTTTCATTTGGCGTTGCGGAGTTTAAACATGGCTTGAAGTATTTCCCAGCGTTTTTCGGTAATTTACAACGCAGTGACTTGAATAACATTTCTGTTATTTCGGAGCTTGTAAAGCAATTCATGATGGAGTGGTACCAGCTGGTCGGGTTTCATCTACCCCGTGTTTGATGGCTTATTCTTAGTTGACGTGCACGAGGGCCGAATGCAATGAAAGTGGCAAGTGCTGTCTGGCTCTGTGCCATGAAGGTGTCTCAGATGTGATATTCAATCTCAGACTTTGGCAAAGTGTCAAGGGGTGAATATCACAGATGAGCGACTGCCTTGTCTTCAGGCTCTGTGAGGGTCGAGCCAAGCTTGGCTTTATTAATTTAATGTTCTTTTAATGTTAAAGGCAACATATTCTTAAAGTAGTATTTAGGCCACTTTTTTATTTTTCTTATTTTCTGTCTGTCTGTCTTTTTCCCCAAGGTTAAGCACTGGTTCAAGACCAATGCAGATTTGTATTTGGAGAAAGATCAGTTTGGCTCATCTCTGTCAGAAAGTGAAGACCTACTGCGGGAGTACAGAGAGTTTGAGCAGAAAGTCAAGGTGAGATTAAATGCTTTGCGTCTACCAAAGATCGGAGCGGAGTGTAGTGCTCTGGAATCTTTAGTGTCTACTTTCTTCACATTCGAATAATGCAGAGAGAGAGATGACCCATATATCCGCCGGAAGCACAGATCGCATGGGAAAAGAAGTGTGTCCCACAGCTTTAAATCCCAACCAACAGATTTTGTAAACTAAACGGTTACAAACTCCCCGCTGGCTTAAGAGTCTTGAGATGGGCCAGTGTTGACTTTTTCACTCACACACTAGTGGAATGTATGCATCTTTTAGCAGCAGGCCACATGTAGGCTTCATGTTTTCACAATGATTTAAAACTAAACACCAGAAACATTGTCTGGGATTCTGAGTCAATTTGTGCATAATTCCAACATAAAACAGAAGGTTAACTATGATTGTTGTAAGTGCCTGGTTGTTTGCTGTTGTCATGCAGTGTGATGCCTCATCAGATGAATCTATTTCATACACATAATAGTTGCCCATTCCCCCAGTCAAATAAGATCTGATTCAGGACAAAACAACTCGCTAGAATTATCATTAATGCATGAACTCCTATGAAATGAATCTTTCCCCATGTGACACGAATGTGGGTTGTTTTTCCTCCCTCTGATACATCCATTTTTCAGTCTGCCTAATTGTAATAGGGATGCAGTCAGGGGGGTCAGTTACATGGTTCTGTAAGATGACCAGTAATGCATGAGCAGCATGAAATTAATCCCCCCCCCGCACACGCACACACACACACACACACACACACACACATACACCCACCCCTTTCTGGACATGTGACGCAAACCTTGATTGCTTCAGGACTGGAGCCTGTTGGTGGAGAAGCTCCTTGCTCGAGCGACTGAAATGCAGGCATCCCAGAATATGAGGGAGGAGGATGACAGGGAGAACTACGAAGGAGATGAGTGCCCGGAGATGGAGCGTGTGACAAAGAAGAGTCAGGAGACGCGAGCGCTTCACGAGCGCTTCTGGAGTTTGATGATGGACCGCCTGGTGCGCCTCCAGGAGGGACAGGCTTTCTTCAGCAGCGCTAATGAGGTAGCCATATCGTGTCCACTCATGTGCTAGCTTGCTCACCAGCATGTGACACCAGCCAAGGAGCCCTAGAGATGAGCAGGCATCTTAAAGATCTCACCCCAGGGGATTCAGAGGGCCCCCTCTCCGAACACAGTCAGAGTGCAGAGTAGCTGCCTGGTTCATTTGGGCAATATTGCCCTCTAGTGCTAGCACAGGTCACGGCAGGTTATTCCTCACAAGTAAATTAGTAATGAGTACTTTTACCTTCACAAGTTCTAAAATTCTTAAAGTACTTTGAACACCAATAATCAAATGCAAGATATGGCTGAGATGTGGATGTCATTAAGTGTGCCTCTACCCATAAAGAGCTAATTCTATATCCATGTGCTGGTCTTGTGAAGGCATTCGAGGCATTGGGGACCATTGAGAGCCGCCTGAAGAGCTTGAGGAATCAGTCGCTTACATTATCAGAAATGGCCAAGAGGCACGAGGAACTGCACCGCAGCATCAAAGAGGCAACAGCAAACCCCCAGCAAAGAGGCCAGCTTCTCTTGCAAAAGGCTACGCCAAACAGGTAAGCGACTTCCCATGTACTGAGAGAAGACGGAGTGCCATTCTGGGGGACATTGCTTGCACATGCATCATCTCACAGCACATCAGCATTGTTGCTAGCCAGGTTAAAATGCCTCCTGAGACAACAAGCTCAATGGGATCAAATTCAGACTAGCACTGTAGGGAGATGATGATCAAGTGGAAGTACTATAAAAGCATAGCTAGGCTATATTGTTGCTATTGCCTCTCAACTCTGCCTCCATTTTGAGATTAAATTTAGCCTTACACTCTCTTAGTTGTGGATTTGTGTGAGCTGATCAAAATACTGACACATTGTCCTTGACAGTCTGCAAGTGTCAGAGGTGCAGAGGATGCTGGGATACATCAAAGACAGGACGGAGGCTCTGAGCCAAGAGTGCAGTGCCCATAGAGAACTGGCAGCAAAGAGACAGCAGTTGGTGTCCACATTTGAAGACCATGTGGATAAGGTACTTAAAGAAGGGCTTCAGTTGTATGCAAATTTAGAGCCATTGTTTTTATTTTCATGATGTCCTTACGGTATTTGTTAAGATGGCACTGAAACATGACCTCGCACAAGCTGTGGGTGAGGCATTTCAATGTTTTTAGCAGATAATTGTTGCTTTTAGAAATGATGACCTCGTCCACTGTGAATATAATTAACCTGACATCAACTAAAACAAACTCCCACCTACTACCATTTTAGCAAGACCCAAAATAATGTGATTTGTGGATTTCAACATGATAGAAAAAATAGGAGAGTATTGGAAAGTAGTGAATTGGACCACTGTACTTTATTGTCAGTCCACCTGCAATTGGATTGGTATAGCTGGATTTGTTTTCACTTAATAGTAACATTCAAATTGCAGTTTGATAATTACTTGGGCATCGTTATTAAAAACAACTTTTGCCTATTTCATAAGATGGACTTGGAGGGTTTTGCGTCTGATGTCTTCGTATATACATACATACATAGTAAGACTATTCCGGGCCTATATGAGGCTTATTTTAGAGGTGGTTACCGGTAATCGAATTTGAACATTGCTAAACCAATTTAATGTTCTTATTTAAAAGCATGAAGAAATGTAGCTCTAAATTTGAGAATGAGTTGTGTAGGATTTTATAAGGCAACACATCCGCATCCACAAGCACGACATGTTCTCAAAATCTGTTCTCACGTTTTAAAGACAAAACCAATTTTACCTCTGGCTTTGTGAAACCGAGTATTTAAAAACAGCCCCCACAGTTGGGTAGGGAAATAATGAAGTAAACTATTATAAAGTACCTATCTGTTTTTCACAGGTGGGAAGACTTCCAAACTCTGAAAGCTCTCCCAAATGGTCTCTATCAGTAGTCTTTGAAGACTTAGCCATAAATGTATTCTAAGGGAATATGGTAGAATATAAATCAGCCACATGTCTCTAAAGACATTTGAAGTGCATCATGGTTGGTATTCAGTTGCCTTCAGGGAAACATGATTGTGCTGGAAATTGTAATTTCTCATTTGCTTTTGCAGTGTACCTCCAGTTATTCTCAGTGAAACTATAAAAGCCTCTTTTTCCTCTTTCAGATCTCAGCATGGATTAAGAACGCCAACACTATCCTCTCTAACAATACCCTTCCGGGTGATTCAGTCTCCGAGGCCGAGGGTGTCCTCAACAAGCACACAGAGTTGTCCTCCCAGACAGTGGTAAATGACAACTAACTCTCCCTGATTGGTTCGGGTCCAACTATTTATTTGAATTACTTTTTTGTGGACTTCTTGCTTGGACCCAATATGATCTGGTAAATTTTACATTTACAAGTGGGTGGCCGCCTTTGAATGAGCTTTAAAAGTTGACCTTCATAATTATGTTCTCAAAGTCAAGTAGCAGTCTTGTTGGGTAAAGTGTTGAATTCTCAACCTCGCTGTGTATGTTGCTGCACTGGCTCAGGATGTCACAACCGAATCAGAAGCAATCGGCGAGCTCACCAAGGAGCTAAGAGCTCTGGACTGGCAGGAGGGGGTGGAGTTCTCCAACAAAGCCAAGCTCTTGAAGGAGGAGTTGAAGACGGTCACAAGGAACATCTTGGCTCGTGTTGAGACCCTTCGGCCTTACGTGGGCTTCCTGCATTCAGCACAAGAGGTGGCTGTTTTCTCTTTTATGGTGTCACACGATGGCTAGCATATGGGTCAGTGAATCTAGCCAGCTCTGAGCAGTTGACTTGGGCCTTAACTGAATTTAACAATTAAAGACGGTTTGCATCATATGTCAGGAAAAAGTTTCATCAACATGGGCACCGGACATTGATCAGTAGAAGCAGCTACTTGACAAGAGAGAGAGGTTGCTATAGTAACACCCTTATCACACCCATGTCATCTTCTCTGTCTAATATATTTATTTTGATATATCTTATGTATTTGTGTCAACAATGTTGCCTTGACACTCCGACTCACATTTTTCCAAATGAATCTTAGGTAGCATAGCTTATATGTGCATGTTCTTTTGTCCCCAAAGTTGTATCTTTTTAGACAATGTCTCTCTAAGTGCATCTCAGTCACCGTAGCTCAGTCTGAACAGCAGTGCTGTGCTGGTATCCAGGTTGAAGAGCACATAAAGAACCTGCAAGAGGTCTTCAATAGTAAACCTGTTGAGGAGGAGGAGAATGAGGAGGCTGGCTCGGCTCTCAAGGAGCTGGCTGATACTAAATGGCAGTCGCTGCTGGAGAGATTTCTCACCATGCAGGACCTTGGGAACAATTTCATCAATTCCACAAACATGGTGAGAGACACTGTAAGGCTGTGAGCCTCACACTGTTAACAATGTGTAGTGCACCAATCTCTGGCAAGATGATTCTGTTGTGGCATACATCAGCTCTGAAACTAGCCATCTGAAAATGTGGAGTGTATAAAGTGTTGTTGATTAAATTTTCTGTATTCTATGAAATGTGGTATACACCATGAACAGCTGACATATTTTAACAGAGTCAAGTTGTCTCATTTCAGCAATTTACTATATAGATGTGTACTTTGCCTTAATGTCTTTGGGGAAATTCTGTACTGCATCTGCTGTCCCTTGACAGGTGAGTGAGAAGATGGACCTGCATGTGAAGGCAGCAGTCTGTGTAGTGGAGAGGACCATGGAGACCCTGAGTAAGAAGAAGGCCGATCTGTCAGAGATGTGGACCTCCTGGCAACTCCATGTCAGTCAGATGAAGTCTGCCAAGAAGCAGTGGAAGAAGTTTAAAGAGCAGATAAAAAAGGTAACAGAAAAACTGCCCAGCTGAATTGCACGGAGGTGTCAGACAGCATCCTTCCTCCCAGTCTGGCTGTGGGCAGACTGCTGAAAAAAGTTAATGAGATGATATCTAGTCCAGCTCATGCGCTAGTTCAGAAGTAGAGCCACTGCCATCAGATAGGAGATTTAGTAAATAACATTTAAAAAAGTCATCACAAAACACTGGTAAGTAGTTTAGGCAAATTATTTTTGTGTGAGCGCTAATTATGTGTTCAAACTAAATCATTCAAAATGCAGTACAATAACACAGAAAATAGTATAAAGGGGAAAAAAAACATTATGTGAGGCAATTTTGGTTCTGTTTTGGGTATTCAGAAATCACTGTCTGTGTGGATTTATACTTAAATTCTCTTAAATGTTTGCCTCACACTGTTTGTGGGGCAGAAATGTTCTTGGGATTTGAAATGGCATTATGGTGCACAAAGAAATCCATCACAGTAATTGTCAGTGCTTGCTGTTCCAAGGTAGTTCATGACCTTCGAGCCCTGGAGGAGGTCCTCGCTCCAGCCTCCCAGGTCGATTTGGGGAGTGATCTGTCTTCTGTGGCCAAACTGCAAGAGAACTTCAACTCAGCAAAACCCCAGTTTCTGGTGGGTTGCTACATCAGTCATCTGGCTGCTGCCTTTTCAAAACATCTCCTCCCATCCATTCCTCTTCCTCCTCATTGCATGCGATAATGGCTCCTTAAGTATGGATAGTCTGCCTGTCTGTCTGCCTTCACACTGGGGGGGATGAAATAGAGCACCATCTGGCTCTTCACTAATCAGAGAGAGACACCGTGAGAATAGACTTATGTTCAAAAGTTATTTATTGTCTGTGTTTGTTCGGTGTGTCTTCTCAGCAACTGAATGCGGAGGTGGAATACTTGGTGAAGACCTCTGAATTGCTGGCTCTGAAAGGGATTCCTACGAAGGAGAAGACAGAGAGAGTCGCCGAGCTTCTTCAGCTGCACCAGCGGGTGAAAGACAAAATCAAGGAGTACGAAAGTGTTCTCAGTATGGCTGTCAAATTCAATCAACTCTGTGAGGAGGTAAACTGCTTTCTATGCACTTTTGTCTCCCTAATTGAATACCAATGCCAGGGGAAAAAAAACTTTTGGTGAAAGTGTTCAAAACTTTGTTATTCAACAACTTTAGAAAAAAAAAAAGAAAAACAGATAGAACGTGGAAGATCATAAAGGTGCAGACAAGTAGCGTCTGGCACAGGCTGCCGATCTGACAGATGGCACGATGGCAACTGTCGCCAAACATTGTGTGGGGGAGAACGCACGCTGATTGTTTCGAGCGCCACTCGATTATGCCCCAGCTAATCAAACACTAATTCGGTAATTGCCTCTTCGCAGCTGCATAGCCTGCTGATGGCGGAGCCGGTGACTGTTTTCAACGATGCCAGCCAGGCCAGGATCCAGCTGTCACAGCACCAGGAGCGCCAGAGCCACTTCAGGCACTTGTACAAACTTGCCATCTCGCTGGGGGCTGATATCACCACCACAGTGCAGCAGTCGGTAAGGGCGCAGTATGAACCATGGCAGAGACTGGAACATCACAATACCCATTAAGTGAAGCCATCCAAAATGGCTCCATGGCAAAAGGGCGGCCTAGCAGTCTCTGTGCTGATATATGTTCCATATGAATTGGAATGGTGTTGTTTGCCACCCTTGTGCTCTGTTGGAAACTGTGTTGAGAGGAAAGTAAACAAATACAGAAAAAAAGAAATAATTCCCAAAAAGACACTTATTTCCATATTTCATGTTCTGGCTTTTTTTTGGTCGTGATTTAGTACGGTTTTGTTGCTGTTGAATAAAACATTTGAATGCTAATGGAACAGAACTAAATTGCACTTCTGTTTTTCTGATGCGCTACTTCACTGTTGTTTGCACAGTACATCCCACTGTTAGATTTATTACCAACGGGTCCTCCTGTTTCCCAGCATGCTTTGGGGTTCTCAGTGCTGCGGCTGCAGGAGAAACTGGAGCGCTTGGAGCGGAGCGGCGCAAGCTGGAACGCCGAGGCCAACAAGTGTGAGGAGAGCTTGATGAGCAACTTGCATTACTGTGTGTTCAAGGAGGAGATCAGTGAGGTGAGTCCCATTCTCTCCCTAGTGTAACACAGCCACGGTGTCCAATAACCCACTTTTTCTGCCCCTGATCAAGGGCTCCGAGAGCACAGGTGGAGCCGTTTCATTAAAACTCTCTCTTGCTTTTTGTCCCTCACCCCCCCCCCCTCCTCTAGCCACCACAAAACCTCATGCATTATTTATAGCCTGGCAGCCCTTGTTAAATTTAGTTTGTGGAGTGTGATCTTTGTCTCGAGCTTTGCCTCTCCCCTAAGTGACACTCGGATCCTGCCATTTGTCTCCTGTCACTCGAGGCGGGGGTGCTGGAGCTGGTGGGGGTGGGGTGTGTGGGGCGGTGGGGGGGGGGGGAGCGTTCCTGCCTTATCACACACTTAGCAGCCAGAAGAGTGGGATCCCTGAGATTAAGAGTCCTCTTGGGGCTATGGTAACATGGTGGCCTAGGCGCTTCAGAGAGTAGTTCACCAATTTATTTATTAGCAAATATATTTATAGACATACATGAGATGCACTCACATTTACAGACACATCTTTAAAGTTTATTTGGTTTTTGAGGCGTGCAGTAGCTGCAAATAACAACAAATCTGGCAGTTATCCCAGTGCATTCACTGGCATATGCCAGTATCAGTAGATTCATATGCCACCGTTTATATATACAGGTTCATAGCTCAACTATATCAATTCTGACCATAGTTAATTTTTGTCACAACCATCAGTGTCTCTGTGCGTTTTTAGGTTTATCTTTGCCTCCCCCTAGTGGCTGGTTAGTAGAATTTGGCTTTAGAATAATCCTGCTCTTGTTAGACAGTAGAAAACTGTACAAACAGTCTAGTATCTGTGTGAGTACAGCAAGTACTTCAGAAACAGGGTTACGAATGGTAGAGCTGTGAAGGGGCCAACATGTAATCACTTAAGGCAGCATGCTGCTCTTGTGACATATTGTGCCTCTGCTGATTGAGTTTCCACCTGATCCTATCACATCAGCAGTGGAGCTAACAGTTAAGAAGCAGCAGGGGACCTGTGCCAAGTTAATATTAGATGCACAGTGGCTTTAGCCTCTGTTTTTATGTATGTGAATTAACCATGCCCAGCAATTCATTACCTGTAGGAAGTGTACCAATGTAACTGCTCAACAACTCACTTGTTCTCACAGTGTGGTGATTTATCTTCATTGCAATATCTGTTCTGATAATTTGGAGTTCAGTGTAGACATAACCAGATGCCATCAGTTTTGTTTTGTTAGGTGTCAGTAGTGTTTTAGAGATTGCTAGCCATGACTTCATCCTATTGTTAGCTCCACTGTTAGTCAGTTGGGTCAACTCACTAGTCTGTCTGTGAAACTGTATAGCAATTTTGTTTAACTTCTTGACCACTAGAGGGTGGTAAAGTGCAAAATGCAAGTTAAGGTCACTCTGAATGTCCATGACACTCAAATTTATCACCTCAATACACTACAAGATATCTATTTCTGCTTGGAGGACTAAGAGGCATGCTCCTTATAGATAGTAACATATGTGTATGTATCAACTGAGTACATCTTTACATTTATTTGACAGACTCATGCTAGTAGTTCGTATATTGTAGCTCAAAGGTGTTGGGTAACACTTTGATTCTTCACACCTTTGTGAAGAGGGCTCTGGAGTTGTTGACTCCCATGTATTTGGAAAGGCTATAAGAGTGAAGGGGACAACTTTGCTTGCTAAAAAGAGAGCTCAGAGCAGTACTGGCTCAAAATGTAATCAGGCCTCACGGCGTATGTATCAACATCAATTTGTTAACCAATGCTTCATCTTCACTGCATTTCTGTATTCTGTCGTGGATGTGATATTATCTTTTTTTCCTTTTCAATATTGTTTGTGTTGGATGTGACTCAACAAATCTGCTTATCTTGTCATTGGATAAGTCATGCATTTGTCTGTGATGCATGTGGCCGTGGTCATCTAGCTAACACCCCGCCATCAATATGCATGAGTAAACAGGCTGACATTTCAGCCGGGGCAGTTGCTGCTGCTCGTCAGGGGCCGTCTGGTGTGACAGCAGCATTTGTGCTTCACAGGCCTCCACGGCCCTGAACAGAACCAAAGGCCCCAAACAATTTGGTTTGTTTTGACATTTCCAACCCCAAATACATCCTTGTTTGATATTTTATCCTGCAAATTTATAGTTGCTGTTGACTCCTTGACCTTTTGCAGAAGTAGATTTAGTAATGAAATGATATTGAATATTAATTTTAATAATAATAATACCGCTTGAAAGGTTTACACTTAGTAATGTGGCCATCAGTGGCTCTGGGAGTCTTCTTGGTAAAGTGAGAAAACAGTTGTGTAGCTGTTTTATAGTTTATGTTTACAAAGCTACCTCACTTTAGTCAACCTAATTACCCATCAAAGGAGAGACACAGGAGCAGCTGCTGCTTAAAGTTACCCCTTAGCACAACATGAGGAAGGTGATGAGGTAGGGGATCGCCTTGGGCCTCCTCCACCCCTTTTCCAACACACGGTCATCCTGTATTTTTGGGGTTTGAGCTCCCTTATGTACGCATCCATATGTCTCCTAGGGCTCCAAAAGAGAGAGTCTCTGTTCCCCATGGGTGTGTGTCCATGAATTGGAAAAATCCAGTGCGAGGGTTACGAGCGGCTCCCAAAACGGGATCCGGGATCCAGGCCGCAGCTGTCCTTGACTGACACTTGAGCTAGTCATCCGGAGACTCCGCACCGCGGCAAAAGCCCGACAGGCTGGACAAAAATGGCCCCTCCATATAAATCACCCCCTGCCCACAGCATTAAGATTGCTAAAATAATCCCCTCTGACTAAATCCAACCCATGCTCTGTTTTCATGCCAAAGAGCTCAGATGCTAGCCACCCTCCCCCCCTCACACCATCCATGGTCATATAACTTGTCCGCCATGTTGGATTTACACAAATAACATTTATGTTCAAAAACATGCATTTACTAACTGATTAACATGTTTTTTGTTATAGTAGCCAAACCTGGAAATGGCATATAATTATTTATCTTCATTATAATTATTTATCCTTTTTTCTGTTCATTTCAGTTGAGAGAATCTTTCAAAGACCTGAAGAAGAAGTTCAACAACATGAAGTTTAATTACATGAAGAAAAATGACAAATCAAGACACCTGAAGGCAGTCAGAAATCAAATTCAGCAAATTGAAATATACATTGAGAAACTTGTGGTAAGCAGAAAAAAGTTTTGGTTTTATTACTTGTAGTGTCTGTCCCAGGCTCTGGACATGTGGGTACAAGGTACAAGGTACAAGGTATAAGGTACAAGTTATCTGTCAGTCTGTGAAAGCTCTAAGTGCAGAGAGTTATGTTAGGGGTATGAATAAACACTCCATTCTTCTGTGCAGGTGCTGAAGAAGAAGATGCAGACTTTACAACGAAGGTGTCCTCTAGTTCTGAGAGGCATCTGATTGGCAGCAGCCCCAGGGAGATCGAGGATGTCGTGAATGAGTTGCAGCGACAGCTGGACGACTTTGACAGGACGGTGGAGGAGTACAAGCAGAATCTAGACATGACTGTTAAGCTGCAGCAGGCTGTAGAAGAGGTGGGGTTTGGCCATGAGGGAACTCTTAAAACACATGATATCCACTTCTGCCTGTCTATACCATTGGATGTAATATAGCAGAGGAGAAATGTCACGAGTTTTAATGTACTGATGCCATCAGTTAACTGAATGAGAAATGTTTCCTATGAGACATATACTAAAACAGCTATCAAAGAATTAGATTATGGCCTTCTTAGTTTTGCACCAAGCTTGGTTTCTTGGTTTTCCAATCCAATTAGGGCGTTTAAGCATTTACTTCAAACTAGTGAAAAATATTCAGAAATTAAAAAAAAAAAAACACTTCAGAAACCCACTCGGAAAACACATTTTGTTACCCCCTAATAAAACCCTTGTTGAACTCTCCTTCAGTACCAGTTCTGGTGCGATGAAGCAAGTGCCACCATTGTCCGAGTGGGAAAGTATTCATCCCAGTGCAAAACCAAGGAGGCGGTGAGTGTACTCTACAAGCAGTTTGAGAAGTACGTCTGGCCCACCGTGCCCCAACAGGAGGAGAGAATAAGCCAGATCACAGAGCTGGCCATCCGCTTGCATGGTGAGACGTGACTCACACAGTTCAAGTTACAGACAGACTGTATATGTCAGTGACACAGCTATGTGTGTGTCTGCTAGCATGCAACATACATCACGCACACTGAAATAGGGTAAAAATAATTGCAATTCCATGCAAAGTGGATTTTTGTCACATTCATAGCACCAGATAACGTCGTGTGTTGTTTTGATGTATATGATTACTGTATAAGTAAGATGAGGACTTGCAATAGTTAGCTCCTGAGGCAGCACTGAAAAATACAAAATAATTCAATTACACTGCTTGCCTCGCTTGTTTTCCGTCAACTCCATGACACTAAATGTTCACCAACAAACTCTCTAGGTCTTTTTGTTTTCTTATTAGGACCTGATGAGGGAAAAAAGTATGTCGACAAGACGGTTTCCAAGCACAATGAGATTGTTGAGTCCATAAAGGAATTATGTAATGGGCTGATAGACCTGGAGGCTAAACTAGAGGTCAGTATAACAGATTGCGCTGTCATACTTAATGATGTGCTTTGTTGTGGGGGGGGCAGTAATTTTATAATCACAATTATTTACATGCCGTTTTAGGCAGAGGCTTCAAAGGAATCACCCGACCTAATAGAGCGTGACGTTCCTATACAAGTGGAACAATCAAAGCAAACATCAGAGAATAACAAATCACAACAGCGAGACACTATCGATGTGGTAAGAAAATCTGTTTCTGTTGTTTCCTACAAGGATAAATACATGAAAGTAACAATTGATATGCCATGTGGTATTGACACTGTTGTCACAGGAACAGACAGAGCCGAAAGAAAGTGGACACACACCCGAGATCACCACACCAGGACATGAGAAAGAGAAAGAGAAAGAGAAAGAAAAAGAGAAAGATGCTCCACCATGTAAGAAACCAGAGGTCAAAAGGCCACATCTCCGTAAGAGCAGGAGCCAGGACTTGCCAGACAAAACAGCTCCAGCACAGGGAAAAGTGCTGTCTGAGACCAGGACCTACACTCATGAGGCCTATTCCTCCAGCAGCAGAGTGGAAACTATCACGGGGAAGTCCACTGTGGAGCGGAAAGAGAAGCATCACTCAACAGTCACCCACAAACACACGTTCAACGTATCCAGCTCACCAGTGGACCGGGACAGGAAGATTCACATCCTAAGCCAATCACGAAGCAGCTCTCAAGAGACCCCTCCCCCGAGTGCTCCAACAGCCCCAAGCTTCTCAGACATCCAGAGAGAGTTCCAGATCCCCAGGAAGGACAGGGCAGGGTTGGCACAGAGGGCCCCACAGGAGAGTGGGCACACTGGCTCACAGGTTTGTCAATTTGTTAATGTGTGGCAGTCTATATTGTTTATGGATCCCAGATACAAGATGTGGCATTGTTTGTGACTTCCAACCATAGTCCTGTTGTACAAACTCGCTGAGTGCTGTCAGTAGGAAGAAGAATGGCAGAATTTGGTACAATGTAGACAATAGCAAACCGGCAGATTATGCTAAGTCAGTGGTTGTCAAACTGGGGTACTGGGGTTCCTGGGGGTTCCCCTGGGGATACCTTGATCGACTTTCAGGGGTACGCAAAATAAATGTGTTCATGAGTACTCAGCTCTCACCAGCATTAAGACATACAACTCCATATAACCATATAATGTGATCACAGTTTTTTTATGCAGCATTTTGTATGCAAAATATTGATTGATATAGCAAGATTTCTGTGACGCAGAGGGGTGCTTAGTAGTGCGTGAAGTATCTGTGGAGCAACGCACCAGTTAAAAGTTTATAAACCACTGTGCTAACTGAATAAGGCTATGGGAAACAAAGGTGAAAGTGAGCATATAGCCCCATTCAGTTAGCGTTAGCGGCAGGTTCACTATTCAGTCTATGTTGTACCAAATTTTGTCACTCTTCTTCCTACTGATAGCACTCGAGTTTGAACAAGGCTGTGGTCGGAAGTACTCTGGACTCCTCACCTGTGTTTAGAAAAGAAAATTTCTGAATAAAATGCTTTTTGAAATGTAATATGCAGTGCAAATTGAAATGCTTGCCAGGCACGTTTATCCAGTGAGATTGATCACTATATGGTGGGGAGAGAGCCTTAAAGTGGATCTCTTTCTCATTTGACAATGGTCGCTGTTCAAAAAAGCCCTCAGGAAACTCACTCCAGGTTATGTGAATTGAAACATTTATATACAACAGGAGTGTGAGTGTATTCAGAGTAGGTTTGAGTGTCAGCTTCATGTTCTTCATGTGTGTATGGGGCTGCACCATGTTTGCACCTGTGTGCGTTTATCTGCCCTCAGCAGATGGGAGGTCACCCTCCAGCCGAGGATATCCCCCTGCACCAGTCGACAGACCCCGCTGCGACAGCCACCTCTGAGGCAGACTATCAGCACGACCACCTGACTGAGGAGTCCCTTTCCAATGACGAATATGAGTGCGCCTCCCCTGATGACATCTCCCTGCCGCCACTGTCTGAGACGCCCGAGTCCAACCTGGTGCCGTCGGAGAACGACCTGGAGGACGGCTACTGCTTCAGCTCCCACAGTCATCATGTTAACCAGCACAGCCACCAGTCGCACTCCCACTCCCAGCAGCATGGAGACACCTTCCACCACCACTACCAGAGGCACCAAGAGTGGGTGTCCAGCCAGACGGAGAGCTACCCTTCCCCTACTGGTGGCCTGGGCGTTGCCAAATTCAGATCTGAGTCATCCTCGTTTGTCCGCAGCCCACTAACTGTGCCCACACCCAACCTGGTGTCCAGTACCATCTCCACTATCCTCAAGAGCAAACCAAGCCCCCCACCAAATCTGCATCCTACTGATGCCACCACATTCGGCCACCACCAGCAGCAGACTGTCCACTCAGTGCATGAGAGCCGTGTGATGACCAAGGAGTCAGTGCATGAGCCCCGGTCTGGCCGAGGGGCTGCCCCTCGTACCAGTAACACGCATGCCCCCCCTTCCCTATTAACCTCAGAGCAGGACCCAGATGTTTGCAAGCCCATGGCCATCCGCGAGGAGATCAGGCTGCCCTCCTACGGCAGAGCCGTTGTGGGGGGAATCCTGGCTGGCCAGGGCCCTAACTTCTCCAAACATTTATCTAATGCCACAGTAATGGAAGGGTCACCAGTGACCCTGGAGGTGGAAGTAACTGGATTTCCAGAGCCTACTTTAACATGGTGGGTAGCCTATAACAAGCTGGAACCCTCTTGATTGAATACTTGTGATTAACAGTTTTCAATTGAATCCACTATTTACAAATAGAATGAAATGCATAGCACAGTTACATTTTTTAAATGCATTTGTTAAAATATTATCGGTTATTAACATTGACAAAAGCTTGTTCACCTTCGGGAGCACCTGGTACTTCACAGGATTGAGATCAGATAAGCTCCTGTGGCTGAAATGCCCAGAGCAGTTTCTTGTAAACCCCAGGAGGATCATCTTCAGGATAAGACAGTGAAATTATTTGATGGTTCTCCATTTCTCCATTTTGCACACTGCATGTTGTTTTGTTTAGATAAAATTTTAGTAGTAATTTAGTATTTCTCATTTAAATAAGCATTTCATTCACTAAAACATTATGTGTGCCACTAACCTGCCATTTCATTGAGAGATTGCTGTTCAAGATTTGCTGTAACTTAAACTAAAACTGAATTGTTTATGAAATCCTAGTTTAGATGACTAAATTCTTTCTAGATCTGTGTGGACTATCCTTATGCCTTAACCTAATTTTTTAACCTTTTCTTTTGCTGTGCTGTGGTTGTGTGACGTAAACATTCACTTTCTGCTTCAGGTTCAAGAATGGACAAAAACTCACCGCTGACGAGCTCGTAGAACTATCCCAAAAAGAAGGCAAACATGCCCTGTTCATAAAAAGTGCTGCTGAGACTGATGCTGGCCTGTATGTCATTGAGGCCGCAAACTCGAGCGGCATGGTGACGTCCACAGGTGTGCTGCAGGTGACAGGTAAAGACTGCCACCACGAGCTCGACACATTCAAGCTGGACTGGCACACCTGCTTTGGCACCCTGTGCTTTCTCCTGTGGCTCCTGTACCTACTGGTGCTGTAGCGGAGGGAGCATGGACCAACCTTCACCGTCCTTTACTGATTAAACACCACCCTTTTAACACACCTCCCTCTTTCCACTTGAATGACTTAGGGGCACATCCCCCTCCCTATCTCTCCCCTTGTTTCTGTCACAGTTGGAGTCTCCTTTTGCACTGTTCTCTGAATAACTTCATATGGGGATCTATTTATAAATGGTCCTGCAAAAGTTCTTCAAAAGAAATAGTGAGACCTTTCATATAGCTCATATGGAGCTATTGAAAGTCATTGGAAAAGGAAGATCCTGGAATAGTTTATTGATATTACACATGTATTCCACATACATTAGTGTAGTCTGCGATATTTAATGATTAAGGTCAGTATTGATCATGTCAAATACAGTCTATGGCTTAATGTCTAGCGTAAATTGGAATGAAAGTGCAAGTTCTGTACTGTAAGACTACATGATACAAGTTCGTTAGGGATAACGGGCACTGAGGTGTCCCGATATATGGGAATAATGGACGAGGCTGGGGCAAAGAACACCAAAACGCTTTTAGCGGAGTGTCATTTGCCTCTATCTTGTGTTTTATTTTTTAATTTTGTGGGTGATTAGATTTAAAGTGCATTCACTGGACTCTAAAGCACTACCTGTCCACAATACAGTATTATGTAATTGTTATATTTAAGCTCTAACTGGCTCCAGTCCAACTTACAATAATAAAACTGGTGTAATGTGCTTTAACTACTAATTACACATTTGTTGAGTAATCACGCATCTTTTGCTCAGAAATTTCAGTTCTGTTCCAGTCAAGAGATTAGGTTTGGAACACTAACTCTAACGACATCTGATGAAAGTAATTAGCAGTAAATGTACTGTTGCTTTTCTAGTAAAATAAAATAATTATTTTATGACAAATATAAATATTTTGGTATCTTTCATAACAGGAATAAACCTTTATTTCACAACAAGTTTTTCCTACAGCCTTCATTAAGGGTTAGAATAGATGTATAGCATATTATAATTTGGCACAATCTCATTGCTGACTCTTGCTGCTGGTAAGTATAGAATATACGTATGTAAAATACTTTATTGATGTTTTTTTGCCTGAAGTCTCAGAATGAATCAATAAAGCTGCCTTGGCTGAAGAAGTAAATGTCACTTGTGTGTCAATTGCACATCACTCACAGTGTTGCATGACTCCCTTAATAATTCCAAAAATACATTCTATAATCACCTCTTTTTTTTGCTCCCACCACCACTTTCACATTGGTAACAATATTCCACCTGTCACTGTATTCTGTAAACTCTTATTCATCAATTTTAAATCAATTTGTGTGTTGTTGACACAGAAATATTCCATATGCTGAACGTAAATAGTCTAGCCTATTGGGACTGTCGATGGGGCGCCTGATTCATAACTGCCCCTGAGGGTGGGTGTGGGGGAAGAGGGTGAAGCAGATGCGACCTGAAGGCTCTGGAGTGGCAGAGTAATGTTATCACAAACCTGGGCCCAGGCCCTGCTCAGATTACTCTCCTCTGAGAAAGCGCTCACAACCGGCACGCCACATAGTTGGGGGGCTTACTGTGAAATTCCTCAGCCTGTCACCTCAGGAGGACAACAGTTGCAGACAGGGTTTATTAACACACTGCTATTCATGTTTTAATGTGTAATAATTAGTCAAGGATAACTAAAAATTATATATTCTACCAAAACAGCTTGTTGAGAGATGGGTAAGTCTCAGCCAAATGGGTACAACTTGGAAATTAACCACTTTTTATAGATTGCATTACTTAGTTGATGTAAAGACAGTGTTTAAACATCATTCTGCCAAAGTACGGAAGTCCTATAAATCACCATGAAACTCGAATTCCCAGTGAGTGGAGGCACCCCACACTTCCTCTCAAGGCTGGAAGACAAGGATTTATTAGAGGGAGACGACCTGATCCTGGAATGCGTCATCTCAGGAAGACCTGTCCCTCAAGTGCTCTGGCTGAAAGATAACAATGTTTTGGCTCATGGAGAGATGGTATGATTCTTGTGGGGAGGGCTGAGAATGTTCACCTATCTGTAAAGTACAACACTGTATTGTAGTATATAAAACTCAAAACTGTGTTGGCCATTTTGAAATGTGTATATTATTAAATGTAATTTTGTTTTGTCAGGATGAGAACCAAAGTGATACCCATGTCCTGTTGAAAAAGGGTGTGCTGTCATCAGACTCTGGAGAATATGTGTGTGTGTTGAAAAGTGACGTTGGAGTGGCCTGGTGCTCGGCAAAGGTGTCTGTCAGAGGTAATCTTACCCATGTTGAATCTATTTACAAAACTGATCTTTTTTTTGAGTTTGAGAGAGTCAAGATTTTGTTCATGTTGCAGATGCCACTCGAGGTGTCACAAATCCTGGTTCCATGGACCAACATCAAGAACGCCAAGTTGTCATTTCAAGTAATGAGCAAATATTTGAAGATCAAGGGCAGAGATTAGAGTGCAGAGACCTGGAGTAAGGACAAACAAGACACAGGTGTATTTAACCATATACCATAGAGCTTCCCCAGGTATATGGTGGATCCCTGTGCTCTTCATAAATACAGTGCTTTTATTAGCATGTTAAATGAGATGTCTTATCACTTTACTGGATTTCTGTAGTTGTCATAGAATTTACCTGTAGTAATTTCTAATACACAAACCTGTAGTAATTTCTACAATTAAATATCAACTGAAAACCTAAAATTAACCAGTGATACTTGTCTACTTCTTGTTTTTTTATTACATTTTATGACGTGTTTATGAGAGGTTAATCTGTGTATAATTTACAATGCATGCTTTCCAGTGATAACGACAAATGGAGATTAGATATCATGAAAGGTTTGGTGAGTCATGGCCAAGAAGGTCTTTGGAGGATTCCTGTGATGTAAAATGAATGAAAGAATAGGGGGTGTAGAATCCTGAGCTTGAGTGACAAGAGCAAGCTATCCATTTGTTCACTGACACAAATGGTCTCAAAGACTTTGAGCCAATCAGTGAAGGCGTTAGATAACAGTTTCATTAACATGTTTTCCTTGAATAGTTTACCCAGATTTCTGGATACATTGGCCTGAATAAGTTTACTTTAGTAAGTGACAGGTGTGAAGTTGCATAAAATGGCTGCCACTTCCCAGGATGCTTTTGGGAGCCTGACCAATAGGGTGTGGCAATTCTCAGATGATGCTGCCTGCCCTGGGGGTATATAAAGTGAAACAACCATGTTAGCACTTCTGAGCAGTTGGAGCATTCCCAGCCTTGCCTCGGGTGTAGGGATTGCAGGGAAAAGCAAAACTACACGGTCAAGACCCTGTGTAGTTTTGTTTTTTGGATAACTGAGGCCAACCGTTCTCACATTGGATTTTCTGAATCGATTTCTGGATAAGGAGATTGTTTTAGAAGATATCACAGCCTTGGGCTCCGTCCCTTCCATTCTAGGCACTCTTGTGAATACAAGTAAGTAAGCTTTGTCCTGCGAGACACTTTATAGCCATTATTTTTCCAGAGGTACATCTCCCAGCTTCCAATTATTTGTGAAAAAGTAATTAATTAACACCATGCCAGGAGAATTGAAGATGATTGACCTGACTGAGCCAAGACAATGGCAAGCTTTGGGGAATTTTAAGATTTTGGATTTGAAAATTTGAGAAGTTTCCTTGCACTAATGGGAGTTTTTCCCCTTCCTCAAGGTTATTATTTGTTGCAATGATTCAGAAAAGCCAAGAATAGACCCTGATAGCATTAGAGTGGTGTCCCAGCTGGGCCTCAATGTCTTTTTAAGGGAATCAGCAGTAGGGCTATCAGTTGCACCTCCAGCTATGTGCCACATGGTGACTGTCAGTCAAGCTGGGTACAGGTTATTTTTAGACTCTGCCTTTTGTGAAACCTAGCCTTGAATCCCTTTTAGATGCCTGGGTATCCATAATGTTTTACTTTTAAACAATGAATTGTCCCTGATTGTTAAAATGCCCTGGAGGAGGCCTAAGAAGAAGAACTGATCTTTCAGCAGCTTGTTAACTGTCTCAAAGTTTAAGTTTACAATGAAGACTGTGTGCGTGTGTGTAATTTGAAACAAACTGTGGTCATTTCTGTCTGTTTTTAGAAGCTTAAACCTTGGTGTCACCATTTCATGTCTAGTCATTGGTTCTTATGCGTATTCTGTACATCTCAGATTTTGTCAGTGTGCATTATGCTGAGCTTCACTGTGGTGTGATGTTATATTTCAATGTTCAATGTCTTAAAGTAGGTCTCTGATATACGTTTTCAAGTAAATGCAATTCTGAATATACAAAAAGATTAAATTGTTCATTTTAAAGATGAATAATAATGAGCCTATGGGGCATTTAAATACATAATTTGTGGAAGATGAAGTTGATTCCATTAAATTGGAGATAATCTGGATACAGAATGTATCTGGATTTATTGGTCTCAGGCAATGTAATGTAATGACACTATTGCACTTTTGAAATCATTACTGTCTTTAGTAATGACATACAATGACTAATGACTTCTTGTTCTTGCATCAGTCAAGAAAAGACAGGATAGTTTCTTACATTTCTGTGCATTTAAATGCTGAGGGCAACACTGATTGTCTTAGAAATGCATGTTGTCATTGCCCAGTATAAATCATTTGAAACTAAAAGAATGATATGGCTTGGCAAGAATGCCGATGGTATTTTCCCAAGACTATGCCAGTGTCTTTTGTCTAATGTAACAAGATGTATACCCCACACATACTGTTGTTACTAGTCATTCCAATGCGTAAGAGGGCCTACAGTTTTACTGGTTTCACAAGAACATTCTGTGCAACATCCTTATTCACAAAGTGGTTCATGTTCATATTACCTACTGAGAGACCATAAAGCTATAATTAGATTTCACCAGACTGTAGATGTGGATGTCTTTCCACAGAGACACGAATTGTTAATTGGGTGTCAAACGGATAAATATCAGACTCTGGCTTCCAGTTGTTACTGTCATGTCTGTTAGCTGTCAATGGATGCTCAATGTAAGTGTCTGGCCTAGCATTCAGACCTGTTGAAGCCATTACTCTCTCAAGTGTCACGGTGCAGAAGTCAATGTGCAGAGGGGTGACATAACGTCTAAAAATAACAATGATATTCTTTAACAATTTTGCGAGATTTTTCTGGCGATAATCAATGATGTATAAATGTATGGGTGTGTATGTATATATATATATGTGTGTGTGTGTGTGTGTGTGTATTTGCATGTTGGATAGGGGGAAAGGGTTGCTAAAGTGTGTCACTGGTAGCAGTTGTGGTAATTGAGGCCTTTGATCTGTGTTATCCACCAGGGTGCCTACCAACATGTCCACACAGGCGCCAACGTTTATACAGCCGCTTCAGAGCGTTGTGGCACTTGAGGGTAGTGCCGCAACGTTCGAGGCTCAAGTTAGTGGTAAGGGCCTCTCCTCATTCCATGCTCTATTTAAAAAGCTGTGCACTAGCAATGCCTATGATTCTTCAAAAGTATATATTTTATGCCATACATATATACATAAATGGATATTATATTCTGTTCCTTATATACATATGGAAGGCTTGTTATAAATACCCAATACATCCTCAATAACCATTGAAATGATTAATTTATAAACAGTGAGTGAGAAGAAGCGAATGTCTACTCTTAATTTCATTTTTCAAAACCATAGCTATAATGTATAATAACAGAAATGTCTCAAACATAAAAGTTGACATTTCAGTGAAACAAATTCAGAAGAATGCCTAGACTGTAGGGTAAAACCATTTCATTTTATGTGGCCTGTGGCATTAATCTGTAAACTGTAATCTGTAAACATCAATGGCATTGGAATTATAATGAATGTTGTTTACAGGTAATCCAGTTCCTGAGGTGAGCTGGTTTCGTGATGGCCAGGTTCTTTCTGCTGCCGCTCTGCCCGGCGCTCAGATCTCGTTCAGCGATGGCCGCGCTGTTCTGAAGATCCCTGCCGTGACAGCCGCACACAGTGGAAGATTTTCTGTTAGAGCCACTAATGGCGCTGGACAAGCCACTAGCACCGCTGAACTTCTTGTCACAGGTGAGGGAGCTTACATCAGTGCCAATTCTTATTCCTGTTGATCCACACATCAATAGCACAAAATTGCGAGTGGCCAAAAGCCTGGGTACAGAATAGGAATTTAATGAACAGCAAGCAGCACTGAGGTGAAGAGAATGTTGTAAAATTGAAATGCCTGCTGCTACCCCTCCCCCAACCCACCACCCCCTCAATCCCCACCACCCCTAACACAACAAGACAACAACAGGGCCCAGCATGTCTGATTAGAGTTGGCAGCATGTCTGATACTAATGAGAGATTTAGCAATCAGTGTGATAAGGACAGGATGTGAGCCAGATCCTATCAGCAGGGAAGTTAAAGCCTGTCAGATATGCCTGCCAAGAGACAAAATATTTCACTTTAATAGCCAATTACAAAAATATTAAGACCATGCAAGATGACATGAATCAGGTTAAATCAATTTTGTTTGGGTATATTTGGTGTAGGCTATATGCACATCCTTAGCCACAATACATGACATGATTGGAGTAGCCTAGCAGACAGATTCATGAAAGAATGCTTTGGTGCACTTTTACAATATGCTTTAGCTGAAAGACTTGCAGAGCCTGACTGTATTCCTAAACATGTATATTAGGATGATGGTAATTTCAGTTTAGTAGTGGTCAGTAGCCTTCTTCTTTGTCATTTTACAAGAAATTATTTCACTCTGTGAGCAGGTCTCATTTAATTATTTTTGTTGTTTTTGTATAAATCATATGGAAGCCTGTGAGGACCTCATAAAATATGAATGTGAATAAATATATTCATTGAATACTACGACCAGCTTATTTGACTATATTCTGAGCAGATTTTACAATGCTATTAGGATGGCTGATAGGCCTAAGGGTTGGTGCAAACTCTGGTTAGTTTTCTGGAATAGCCTTGTATTGTACCTACACAAAACCATACTCATCCAATACCATCAATGTCCTAAGATGTTTAAAAATGTAGACTTAAAGCCAAATGGTACTGTGAGTAGTGGAAGACCTGTTGTGTTTGGCTGCCAAGTCACATGGTGTTGCTATTAGGCTAGGTTGACCAACTTCTAAACCAAAGGCTGTGTTGCATCAGGGACAGAGAGGCCTTAGAAAGACTTTGGTTGCATGCACAGATAGCAATTTATATCTATATGTATATATGTAATGTTTTTGTGCAATTATCATTATTAAAAACTAAACTAAATATTAACTACTGAAACTTCAATATAAAATTGCAATTAGGGAATTATTTACAGGAAATGCAATAGCCCATTTTGGAGATGAAAAATGTAATTGCAATGTAGGCCTAGGCTTCTGCAGCCCTTTTGCATTTTAGACTAGCAGAAGAAATTTGCGGTCATATTTTAACACATTTTAATACATTTTGTACTTCGGAAAACTGCAAGGGTTTAACAGTATGAAGTTCGCAACCCTAGTCCATACATAGCACAGCATTTTAACAGGAGACAAACCTCTCAAATGCGCAGTACTCAATTCATAAGGCTGAATATCCAGTCTGATACACTGACACGCCATGGGATGTAAATTAGCGCAGTCTAGCCTATCATCTGCATTTTCCATGACCCTTCTAAATTGTCATTCTTTTACTTTTAGCGGAAACCGCGCCGCCCAACTTTACACAGAGACTGCAAAGTATGACCGTGAGACAAGGAAGCCAAGTGAGACTGGATGTTCGTGTAACAGGAATCCCTACACCTGTGGTGAAGTTCCTCAGGGAGGGAGCTGAGATTCAGAGCTCCGCTGACTTTCAGATTGTTCAAGAGGGGGATCTGTACAGCTTGTTGATTGCTGAAGCCTTCCCAGAGGATTCTGGAACCTACTCTGTCAGTGCCTCAAACAGCAGTGGCCGAGCCACTTCAACTGCTGAACTGCTCGTTCAGGGTAAGTTAGGCTACATGTGATCAACACTCCATATTTTAGGCGGTAGAGACATGCAGATTAATTTTTTTGTTTGTTTACATTCACGTTTTCAATTTTGTTAAACTTTAATCCACGGATTTTTTTTTTACAAAAATAGACTGCAAGAAGGCCTGCATGAGGGCCTGCATATTTACCTGTCAGAACTTATTTGAGCTATACTGCACTCTAGTGGACAAAGGCTGTGCTGGACTATGAACTAAGCCCAAGTCTACAATTTGTGTCTGTTTTCTCCTACAGGTGAGGAGGAAGCAGTGCCTGCCAAGAAAACAAAAACAGTTATTTCTTCCTCTCAGATTTCACAGACACGTCAGACAAGAGTTGAGAAGGTAAAAGGCTACATCATCTTATAACATAGGAGTTCGTAGTGTTTTTTTTTGGGGGGGGGGGGGGTCTTTTTTGTCTTAACTCTTCCTTTAGGGGAACAGGCGCAGGACAGTTTCAGTTGTTGTGAACACAATATGAATAGGTACAGTTGTAAATTGATTGAAATAAAAAAAAAAAACCCTCTAAGACCATTTCCATTATCTCATTCACCTATGTTTCGATTAACAGAGAATGGAGGCTCATTTTGAGTCGTCCTCAGCCATGATGATTGAGGGAGGTATTGTCACTGAGCATTTGGCACACAAGACTCCCCCGCGCGTACCCCCAAAGCCAACTTCAAGGTCCCCACCATCAGCAATGACAAAACTCACCGCCACTCGTCACCAGTCCCCCTCTCCTGTGAGGCCTGTGAAAGGACCCATACCAGGCCCCGTCAGGTAGGGATACCACTGAGGATCACATAAGTAGATGCTTTGAAATTATCTTTGAAACTGCATGGGACTAATATTTACACTATTATTCCAAGTTCATTCAATATATTCATATATTCAGAGACATATATACTGAGATGGATGACTTAATTATTTGTTTTGCACAATTATATAATTATTTTACATGTGCATTTACTGTACATAATTGCATGTACTAGGATGTACTCTAAATGGAGTTTAGTGCTCATTGCATTTAGCAGAAAATGAAGTGCTTGCATTTATACTGTTGTTCCACTCCCTGAGTTATTTCATTGACACCTTCACTCACGTGTTTCTGTATCTTCACACAGAGCTGTGTCCCCTGCCACCAGCCGACTGTCTGTGTCCCCTATCCGACCGGTCAAGTCTCCAGTCATGACTCGCAAGCAGGTGATCCAGACCACAGAGGTGCTGCCACCATGGAAGCAGGCAGGCTACATGTCGGAGTCCAGCTACTCCAGGGCAATGGCTGCTGGAGCCGCTCACATTCAGACCTCAGTCACCCAGCGCACCTCATGGGAGAGCTCTGTTGCCATGCAGCAACAAGTGAGTGGAATGGCCGTTAAAGAGGTGAGCAGACTGCTAGTTAAGATAGGTCTTTCTCTATAGATGACCCATATTCATGCATGAGAGGCCCTGACCAACCTGGAGCAATGAAGTCGAATGTATTGAGCCTATTTGAATGAATTCTTGAAGCTCTGTTTGAATTTTACTATGCGTTTGTCTGCCTGGTTTGCATTTTTTTTTTCTAACATGCAATTTGCTTATTATGTAGTGTCAGTGCTGCTTTTTACCAAAGGTGAAAAGCACTTGCAGTACATAAACAGTGCAAACAAAATGGTTTTGACTTCTGCTGCCTGAATATTGCTTGCACGTAAAATAGGAACAGCCAAAGCTGGATGACAAAACAGTCGCTGTCGCTACGGTGGTAGCTGCAGTGGAACATGCTCGTAGTCGAGAGCCTCAAAGTAGCTCTGTCGAGCTGTCCACTCATGAGGTCACCATCACCTCTACATCACAAACTACATCTGCAGCAGAGCAGGTACAACCAAGTGAAGTTAACCAGCACAGTTCAATTCCAGACCATCTTCTCACTTCCATCTTCTTGTTTTCGTAATCCAACGTTTGTCTTCAGATGAACTCTTAGTGCTGGTCTTTCCCCACTATGTCATCCACCCATAGCTTTCATAAGCCATATTTTTAACCTTGTTTCTGTAATCTACTTGCTGACTCCTATGACTATGACTAAAAGCTTATTCATTTCTCACATTTGTATAGACAGAACAGGAAGAATCTCAGGACATATCTGATACCACAGTGTCCCTTGACATCAGTATTGGTGCGCCACATGCTGAAAGCACCATGCAGGAAATATCTTCAACTATAGAGGTAGAATGCCAGAAGATGTATAGAATAATTTATGTTGATATTAGAATGGCCCTTTTTCCAAGAAGGTGATTCGCTATGTGATAGAGAATTACGTCGCTCTAACGTCGATTTTGTCATGCTAAAGTTAATGAAAAAACATTTTTATGCTTGTTATGTTGCTAAAAATTCATTTGATCTAAGAGTTAATTTGCTTAAGTATCTGGTGGAAAAGGGGCTAATGACTGAATTGGCAAAATGCTAATAGAATTGTGAAGAAGCAGAATATATACTATTCTGAACATTGATCATGTTCTTATCTCCTTGAACACTGATTTGTAGATCACACAGGAAGTTGAAAGCTCAACAACAACAATGTTGGCAGAGGTTGAGGAGACTAGTGAAGCACTGCTGATTAGCTCAATGGTAGAGCACAGTGAGCTGGACACTTCCACTGTGTCCGGTGTCACAGACCAGGAGCAGGTAGCTGACATGGTTTTTCGTTGACGTTGGTCTTTGATCACTTTCACTTGATTTGCTCACGGATGCACTTTGAATTCTACAGGGTAACATTGAGACTAGTACGGAATGAAAGAAATTGAGAAACAATAGTATAAGTCTGATCGGAGAGTATAACGCTACCCTATGTTTGGATATCACCATTTGTCACTTTTTGACAAATTTTCCACTCTTATCACCATAATGTCACGGTATGACATGATGCATATGGTAACATGCACATGTGTGCAACCAGACTAATGAAGTTGTGCATGCATATGCCATTAACCATTGTGTGCTCACAGAAACTTAGTTTTCTCCCCACTGTCATATTGTGAGTGGACATTTTTGAAAATGTTCAGTGCTTTTTGTGTTTGCAGGCATAACACATGCCATAGATTGAACGGTATCTATGCTCCAAATTCCACTGACTGCTTGTTGCCCTTAGGGTGAGGATGGGAAAAAGGCTGGCGCTGTGGCCACCGTGCTTGCTGCCGTCGATCACGCACGTGTGCGCAAGCCCGTGCATGCCGAGAGGGCTGCTGCTGTCGCCGCCGAAGAGGAAACCATAGAGTTTGATGTAACACAGCAGGCTATGTTTGCTGCTGAGCAACAAGTCAGAGCTAGTGCAGAGGCCTCTGTCATGTCCTCTGCTGCAGCTCAACTCACTCCCACTGAAAAGACTGTTCATATCTCCCAGGTTAGAACATGCTTTACAGAGAAGATTTTTCTTAAAAAAAAAAAAAAAGTCAAAACCCTAGGATGCCACAGTGGCAGTCAGTAGGCATTTTTTCTTCGTCATCTTTGCTCAATTTGCACTCTGTTGGTTACCGTAGATCCAAAGGAGCACAGAAACCCATGTGGATACTGGCTTGGCTCCTTCCCCTTTACCACATACTGGCCTGGCTCCTTCCCCCCTACCACAGTTTACAGTTTCAAAAGTTACTGTGCCTAAAACTGAGCATAGCTATGAGGTAAGCATAGGCAGATTCAGGCAAGCAGGAATGCCATCTCTTAGAAAATAGTGCAAGATAAATAAATTGGTGGAAATTGTTAGAGGTTATCTCCACTTAGTAAATTTACTACTAAATTACTGACGGCACATTTTTCTTAAGAAAGTCAGAATAGAATAGAAAGCCTTTATTGTCATTATGCACATTATAATGAGATTTAAAACACAGTATAATGAGATTTAAACAGCTAGTGTTTGTTGATTCAAATAAGACTATTCTATAAGCAGTAGAATGTTCCTGCTTGCCTGATGTGCACATATTAGTTTCAATTAGCTCCTTTGTTACTGTCTAACTCTCTAATAGATGTAAAATGTGCAGTGACAAGCACTCTGACCCCTCTAAAATATGTCTGTTAATCCTCGTCTGAGACAATGGATCCATTTCATCCAAAAAGAGCATCCTGTCCCTTTTGGTTACCTTTGTCTAAAAGCTTACAGGCACTTTAACAAGCTAACACCTCATCTTCCCATTGTTTCCCAAAAGCCCTAAACCCCTAAAACCATCACTCTTGACCTGGAAGCTCTCTGACCGTTTGGCTAATCAAAGCAAAATACGAGTTTTGTTTTGGTCATCTGTATTGATGCTATTTTTCCTTGGGTGGGCTAGGTCTCAATAGCAGGCTCTGCTATTGCCACTCTGCAGAAAGAGTTATCAACCAGCCATGGTGCTCAAAAGATCATCAAACCAGTCAAGGCCCCGACTCATAGGGCCATGGAGATGAGAGTGACCCCTGAGCCGACCCCTCCTCCATTTAGAGACGAGCGATATCAGGCACAGTACGAGGCACAGTTGCAAAGGGAGATAGGCGCTGCCTATGCAGGTGGCATGGAGCAGGCTTATGGAGAATGGGAGGCCCAGGTTTGTTGCTTGGTGTGTGGCGAAAAAAAAAAAGACTTTTGTGCTAACACTGTTCTGGAGAACCCTGTGGTGCACCTTCCTATCCTGAACCCTTCCTCATCCTCACACGCTCCTTACCAAGGACTCCTTCCTTTCCTCCATTGAATCCCTGTTGATTCATTCTGTTTTGTCTTTCTAATTGTGTATTTAAATAAAAATGTCTTATTTTTGCGCAGGTTATGGAAGTTGCAGCTGTGCCTGCTGCACAAGAAGCAGTTGTGCCACCGACACTTGTCGCTGTAAGTATTGTAGTTAAAAAAAAATTGAACTTAAATCGGAGATAAAAAATACTTTCAACACAAATGCATTTAATAACAATTGTTCTAAATTATACTTGTCATTGTCAGGCCTTGAAAAACATGACTGTCACAGAGGGAGAATCTGTGACATTGGAGTGCCAGATTTCTGGTACCCCTGCTCCAACCATTATGTGGTTCAGGGAGGACTACAAAATTGAAAGCTCTATTGATTTCCAAATTACATACGAGGGTGGATATGCCCGTCTGGTGATCCGCGAGGCCTTCGCTGAAGACAGTGGCCGCTTCACGTGTACTGCTACGAGCCCTGCTGGAACAATCAGCACATCTTGCTACCTGCTTGTCAAAGGTGATAAATTATACACCAAATATATGTCTGTGCATGTCTCACTCCAGACATATTAGCTTGTAGATGCTGTGCGGATGGATTTGATACCCTGAATGTGTTCCCTTTCAGTATCTGAGGAGATTGAAATCAGAGAAGATGTTTCAGTTATTTCTACAGAAGAGAAACGGTGAGGCCCACTTAATGAAGGATTGTTGTGGACATAGGCACTGTGATTTCTGTCATACTGAAGTGGTTAATTTGTTTTGATCTTTAATATTAATACATTTATATTATTTATATTTCCAGTATTGTAAGAGAGGCAAAGGAGGAGACCATGTCTGAAGTGAGCGCCATCTCTGAAACCATAGAGGCTGGTGCGGGAGTAGCACCCTTCTTCGTCAAGAAGCTTGTTGTACAGAAGCTGGTCGAGGGAGGAAGTGTTGTGTTCGAGTGTCAGGTTGGAGGAACACCCAAGCCTCACATTTACTGGAAAAAGGGTGGTGTGCCTCTCACAACTGGATACAGGTACTTTTGATTTAGTTCATCAAATTAACTTCAGTTTTAAATTAAACTATATATATAAAATATATATATTAATGCATTACATTATATTGATGCATTGTGATGACTTTGTCCAATATTCAACATTTTAGGTACAGAGTGTCCTACAATAAGGACACTGGTATTTGCAAGCTGGAGATCTCCATGACATTTGCTGATGATGCTGGAGAGTACACAGTTGTTGCAAGGAACCAAATGGGAGAGGCCTCTGCCTCTACTAGTCTGCTTGAAGAGGGTAAGTCTTATTATACATAGTTGTTAGTTTTAATATATATATTTGGGTAAGTGAAGTCAATTTTTGTGTCCTCTGGTTTCCGAATTTGGGTAGAGCAAGACAGCAGAGATTAATCCCATCTGATACAGTAACTGATATGTTGATGTCATCTGCATTTGACCCTTGTCATGTATTTAACAGAGGAATATGAAGCCTACATGAAGCAATATGATGTGACTTACAAGACAGAGATGACTGCCATGGTGCAGGAACCCAAAGCAGGAGAAGTTCCCCCTGTGGTTGTCAGTGAATACGGACAAGAACAGTTTGTCACACAGAGGATGACAACATATATTTCTGGACAGGTATAGAGGCCTTAATTCAGGAATATTTGAAGTTTGAGATATGCATATCACTATACTATGTCATTGTAACCTTGTGTACTTTTTCTGCTTTGTTTTCTGAAAGGAATTCCAAATATCTGCTTTTGAGCAGAGAATAATCCAAGAGATTGAGATTCGCATCCTGAAGATTACCTACCAACAGATAGTGACTGAAGATGGAGAAGAGATGGTCATCAATGTAGCCGAACATGAAGCAACACAGCCCAGGTTTGACACACCGGTGAAAAACTACAGAATCTTGGAAGGCATGGGGGTCACATTCCACTGCAAAATGGCTGGAACCCCATTACCCAAGGTAATGCACTCAATGACAAAGACAAAAGCACAAAGGTGCCCTGATTCATTACTACATCGCTATTAAAACTCAGTGTTCTGTTCTGTTTGGCTAAATCTGTCATATTTTTTCAACATTTTATATAGATTGCTTGGTTCAAAGATGGTAACCGCATCAGACACGGAGGCCGTTACCAGATGGAGTTTCTCCAAGATGGTAGAGCCAGTCTGCGTCTGCCTGTGGTGCTGCCAGAAGATGAGGGTGTCTACTCTGCTTATGGTTGCAACATGAAGGGCACTGCTGTGAGCTCTGCAAAGCTGTACGTGGAGCCTTCTGCTCCCAAGGGGGCTCAGCCTCATTACCCCCAGCCAGAGGCCATGGCAAGAATTAGGTGTGTTTCAAATCTCTTCATATGCCTGGTTTTCTATAAGTATAAATGTGCATCATTATAGCATGTACCATAACATCTTGTGACCTCTACATTTGTCTTTTATTACACAGCTTTAAGTATAGATGTGTGCAGTTTAATATTTAAACCAATTAATATTTATGTATACATATTTAGTCAAATATGTAGTGTGCAGCATACAATGTACACTATGATGACTTTGAACACTTTTTAAAAATATATTATTGTAGTTTTTGGTATTCAACGACAAGTCTCTTTCCTGTCACACTTGGTATTCAACGACAAGTCTCTTTCCTGTCACACTTTTTTAACTTTTATAATATTTAATAGCAAACAAAACATGAGTAAAAGGCTTTGAACATTTTAGTATTTTTTTTTCTTCCAGGTCGACTTCTCCTCGTTCTACAAGCTATTCTCCTGGGCGTTCTCCCAGCTTCTCCCCCGGACGTTCTCCAAGCTTTTCTCCTGGTCGTTCTCCTGGACGATCCCCAGCCCGTAGGCTTGATGATACTGATACAAGTCAACTTGAGAGGCTTATAAACCTGTGTTTGTCCAGAAGCCATCCTCCTTTAAGTGCTCTGAGGGACAGACAGCAAGATTTGACCTGAAAGTTGTTGGCAGACCCATGCCAGACACATTTTGGTTCCACAATGGTAGGTTTTAGTAATACATTTGGTATTATTGTAATTCCTCAGGTATACTCGTTTTATTCTCCTTCATGACAACATTATATCAGCTGTTCTGGAAGAGAATGATGACCTGGTTGTCTACGGAAGTCTAATGAATTTAAATTAACATTGGTTATTACAGGTCAACAAGTGGTTAATGACTACACTCACAAGATAGTGATCAAAGAAGATGGAACTCAGTCAATGATTATTGTTCCTGCTATGCCTGCTGATGCTGGAGAATGGACTGTGGTTGCCCAGAACAGAGCTGGAAAAACTACTGTGTCCATGACTCTCACAGTTGATGGTATGATTGTTTTTTGGATGTTAGTGAATTAAATGTTTAATATATTGCAGGAAATTAAATATTTTTTAAAAGAGAATGGCTTCAGAAATGTTAGTGATTTTTGTATCTATGTGTTTCCATTAAACTAACAGCCAAGGAAAACTTGGTGAGACCCCAGTTTATTGAGAAGCTGAGGAATATCAGTGTCAAGGAGGGCTCTTTGGTTGAGCTTGCTGTAAAGGCCATTGGAAATCCTCTCCCTGATATTGTCTGGCTGAAAAATAGTGACATCATCTCATCCCATAAATATCCTCACATCAAGTAAGTTAAATGACCAGTTTATTGGCCACATGTGGCTCATGTTTAAATTTGTCACATTTTTACTATTTTCCCCTAACTTTTTTTCAATTATGTTGTCACAATAGGATTGATGGTGCCAAAGGAGAGGCACAGTTCAAAATTGCCTCAGCTGCTGGATTTGACAGTGCCTGGTACACTGCTACAGCCATTAACAAAGCTGGACGTGACACCACACGATGCAGAGTCAATGTTGAGGTTGAGTTCAGTGAACCAGAGCCTGAGCGCAGACTCGTCATTCCTAAGGGCACCTACAAGGCCAAGGAGATTGCTGCACCAGAGTTGGAGCCACTGCACTTACGTTATGGCCAGGACCAGTGGGAAGAAGGAGACCTTTATGACAAAGAGAAACAGCAGAAGCCCCATTTTAAGAAGAAGCTGACATCAGTCAGAATGAAGCGATTTGGACCTGTGCACTTTGAATGCAGACTTACCCCTATTGGTGACCCCAACATGATGGTGGAGTGGCTGCATGATGGCAAACCCCTGGCTGCTGCCAACAGGTTGCGCATGGTGAATGAATTTGGCTACTGCAGCCTAGACTACGAGGTTGCTTATGCAAGAGACAGTGGCGTCATCACCTGCCGGGCCACCAACAAATTCGGTGTTGATCAGACCTCTGCCACCCTGATTGTGAAAGACGAGAAAAGTCTTGTCGAGGAAAGCCAGCTTCCTGAGGGAAGGAAAGGTGTTCCAAGAATGGATGAGATAGAACGCATGGCCCATGAAGGTGGCCCCACAGGTGTGACCGGAGATGACTTCACAGAGAAAATGAAACCTGAAATTGTCTTGCTTCCAGAGCCAGCACAGGTCTTGGAAGGGCAGGTTGCCAAATTCCGCTGCCGAGTGACTGGATATCCCACTCCCAAAGTCAATTGGTACCTGAACGGACAGCTCATCCGCAAGAGCAAGAGGTTCAGGCTCCGTTATGATGGTATCTACTACCTTGAGATTACAGACTCTAAGTCCTATGACTCTGGAGACATCAGAGTCGTGGCTGAGAATCCTGAAGGTGTTGTTGAGTATACTGTGAAGCTGGAGATTCAGCAGAGGGAGGACTTCAGAACAATCCTGAGACGTGCTCCTGAGGTAAAACCCACAGTGGAACCCTTCGGAGAGCATGGCAGAGTGCCTTTTGAAGTTGTGAAGGTTGACAAGCCAGCTGAGGTGTCCCAGCAGAAAGAGGTTGTGAAACTGAGAAAAGTGGAGAGAGTTGTCCATGACATTTCTTCAGAGGAAACCGAGGAGCTGAGAAGCAAATTTAAGCGCAGGACAGAGGAAGGCTACTATGAAGCCATCACTGCAGTAGAGCTCAAGAGTCGCAAGAAGGACGAGTCTTATGAGGACATGCTGAAAAAGAGGAAAGATGAGCTTCTTCACTGGACCAAGGAAATTCCTGAGTCTGAAAGGAAGAAGATGGAAGAGCAGGGAAAAGTCACTATCCCCACCATTAAACCAGAGAAAGTGGCTCTCTCTCCTAGTATGGAGGCTCCCAAGATCATGGAGCGTATCCAGAGCAAAACAGTTGCTGTGGGAGATGAAGTTCGCTTCCGTTGTAGAGTGGTTGGAAAACCAGACCCAGAATGCCAGTGGTTCAAAAATGGTGTCCTGCTGGAGAAGTCTGACAGAGTTTACTGGTACTGGCCAGAAGACCATGTCTGTGAGCTGGTGATCAGAGACGTCTCTGCAGAAGACTCTGCCAGCATTATGGTCAAAGCTATCAACATTGCTGGAGAGACATCAAGTCATGCATTTTTGTTAGTGCAAGGTATGGTGAAACAACTATCATTTTGTTTTTTATTTTGATTTTGGTGAATCATTTTGTTTGTAACTTTTTACTATTATTTGTCGCTGAATGCAAGAATACTAATGCTAAATAATTGCTTTATTTTTTTTCCAATAGCCAAGCAAGTTGTTACTTTCACTCAAAAGCTGGAAGATGCCTATGCAAAAGAGAAAGACACCATGGTTACCTTTGAATGTGAAACAAATGAGCCTTTTGTTAAAGTGAAATGGCTGAAGAACAATGCTGAGATTTTCACTGGTGACAAATACAGGATGCATTCTGATAGAAAAGTACATTTCCTGTCTGTTTTGATGATCAACATGAAGGATGATGATGAGTATTCTTGTGTTGTTGTTGATGATGACCATGTAAGAACTTCTGCCAGACTCCATGTGGAAGGTTAGTCTTCAGATTTATGTTTTATGGGCTATATCACTGCATCAATCAATAAATTATTAATTTTGATCTAATCAATTTCACCATAATGATTTCATTTTCATGTTGCAGGTGCCCCACTTGAAATTCTGAAGAAACTGGAGAGTGTTGAAGTCCCTGAAACATACTCTGGTGAATTTGAGTGTGAACTGTCCCGTGAAGATGCCGAGGGAACCTGGTACTTTGAAAACAAGGAGATTACTCCCAGCATGAAATATGTCGTGTCCTCTCGTCGTGGACGTCACAGTTTGTCTGTGAAAGATGTAAAGAAGGAAGATCAGGGAAAATACTCTTTCAAAGTTGGAAATTTGAGCACAAGTGCTTCCCTTAAGATGAAATGTGAGTCCAAACTCTGTTGGGAGAAAAATTGTGATTGTGTGAGTACACTCAATACTCAGTACTGTGCATTTCATTCTTATATTTACCATGCTATTTTGTCTTTTCTAGTGCGCCCCATTACACTGATGCAAGGCCTCTCTGACCTGACTATCTGTGAGGGTGATATTGCTCAGTTGGAGGTGCGCTTCTCACAGGAGAATGTTGAGGGAACGTGGATGAAAAATGGACAACCCATCTCCGCCACAGATAGAATTCACATTGTCATAGACAAACTGGTTCATAAGCTCCTAGTTGAAAATGTCAACAGGGATGACGCAGGAATGTATTCCTTTGCAGTTCCTGCTCACGACATTTCCACGACTGGAAAGCTCACAGTGCAGAGTAAGATCATTTTAAACAAAAGAAACTGGACCACAAGCAATTCAGGCAATGTTATGTCCGACAAGAGTAATGATCCTTTTCCCGTTAATCTCTCACAGCTATCGGCATCTTGACACCACTCAAGGACGTGACCTCTATTGAGGGCACCAAGGCAGTGTTGGAGTGTAAGATCTCTGCTGCTGATGTCAGCTCAGTTAAATGGTACCACAATGACAAGCAAGTGATTGCCAGTGACAGAGTCCAGATGGTGGCCAAGGGAACTAAACAGCGTCTGGTGCTCACCCGATCTTATGCATCTGACCAAGGCCATTACAAGCTTGTCGCTGGCAGAGTTGACACAAGCTGTAATGTGACCATTGAAAGTAAGTGATGTGGTACTGTGTTTTTATTTTGTCTTGGAGAACAATGATATGAGTTGTAATGCTTTTAATTGAACAAAGTTCTAAAAAGTTGGTTGTTTTTGAGCCAAGATAAAAAAAATGAGTATATACATGTATGTGTATGATACATAACTGTCAGGTTTTTTTTTTTAACAGAAATTTCCATTGTGAAGCACATGGAGGACCGTGTTTGCACAGAGACACAGAATGTGACTTTTGAGGTCGAGTTGTCCCACCCCGGTATTGATGCAGTCTGGACCTTGAGGAACAGTGTGCTTAAAGCAGGTGCAAAGTACAAGATGGAGTCTAAAGGCAAACGCTATAGCCTTACCATCATCAATGCAATGAAGGATGAAGAAGGACAGTACACATTTGCTGCTGGGGAGAAGACATCCAGTGCCAAACTGACTGTATCAGGTATGCCACTCTGCCATTTTAGCTACATTTAATGTTATGGAGGGGAGCCAGTGAGCGGTGTTTTTATTTCCAAATCAACCCCTATCAGGACCCGTCCTTTGGGGAGTTTCTGTTTGTTGCTGCAACAGCACTGGAACTCACTAAAATTAGTTTATACCAACACTGTATATTAGGCACTGGAACTCATTGGAACGCGCTGGAACTCACTAATAGTAGGCACGATTCTCTCTGAATGAATTGATTCAGATTAAACAAAGAATTTATTTGTCTTTGCTTGCATCAGGTGGTGCCATCAACAGACCTCTTCAAGACCAGACTGTGGCAGAATCTCAGAGTGCTGAGTTTGAGTGTGAAGTTGCCAATGCCAGCGCCAAGGGCAAATGGCTGAAGGACGGCCAGCCCGTTGACTTCAGTGATAATATCCGCAGTGAGGACAATGGTACTGTGAGGCGACTTATTATCGCCATCACCAGGACTCAAGACATTGGCGAATACACCTACCAGGTGGCCAACTCCAAGACATCTGCCAATCTGAAAGTTGAAGGTGAATTTTACTATTCAATTCTTTTTTTATTTTTAAATCACATGGTCATTATTTTATTTTTTTTAATTTGTTCATTTGTTAACTCTGCTACTGTTGTGACTGTCTACTATTTTTCACTGTAATGGGTGTTTCATTTGCTTATAATCATTATTTATTTTTATTTTTTTATCTCTCAATAGCTGTGAAAGTGAGAAAGACTCTTAAAAACCAGACAGTCACTGAGACTCAGGAGGCTGTATTCAGCCTTGAGCTTACCCATGAAAATGTGAGGGGATCTCAGTGGACCAAGAACGGCGTTGAGATTGTTCCAAGTGACAAGTATGAAATCACATGGATGGCATGGTTCACACTCTGAAGATCAAGAACTGCAACACACAAGATGAATCGGTCTATGCATTCAAACTGGGAAAACTCAGTGCAAATGCCAGGCTGAATGTTGAGAGTAAGTGGTCCTTTTGTGTCTTTTCTGTTTTCCTTTTCCAGCTCTTTTTTGTTTTGAACATCTTGGATCTAATGTGTAGATACATTTTTAAATTGCATCTTCTGTTTTTATAGCAATCAAAATTGTAAAGAAGCCAAAAGACATCACTTGTCTGTTGGATGCCACTGCTTCCTTTGAGCTTAGCCTATCCCATGACAACATCCCAGTGAAATGGATGTTCAACAACATTGAACTGAAGCCAAGTAACACCTGCCAGATACTGTCAGAGAGGAAAGCGCACAAACTTATCATCCAGAATGTTGACACCAGCAAGGCTGGAGAATACACAGCTGTAGTGGGACATCTGCAGTGCAGTGCTTACCTACATGTTGAATGTAAGTCACCAAAAGTTACCATGACACCAAAAAACAGAATCAGAATCACTGAATCACAAAAGCAACAATTTTCAATTAATTTTTGAAATTGATGAAGTATGACACATGCCATCTGTGTTTGCCTTCAACTAGCCTTGCGCGTGACAAAGCCCATGAAGAACATCGAAATCCCTGAGACCCAAGTGGCAACCTTTGAGTGTGAAGTATCACACTTCAATGTCCCATCCACATGGCTGAAGAATGGTGTGGAGATTGAGATGAGTGAGAAGTTCAGGATTGTGGTGCAGGGAAAACTCCACCAGCTCAAGATCATGAACACCAGCAGGGATGACGCAGCAGAGTACACCTTCATTTGTGGAAATGACAGAGTCTCTGCAACATTGACAGTTAGCCGTAAGTTTGACTTTGTCTCAACTCTCTAACAATTTACAATTGTAACATCCAACAGCCACTAACTACTATCATTTTGAATTTGTTATTCTTCTACAGCCATTTTGATCACTTCCATGCTGAAGGATCTCAATGCTCAGGAGAAAGACACCATTACCTTTGAGGTTACTGTCAATTATGAAGGCATCACTTACAAATGGTTGAAGAATGGTGTGGAGATTCGGTCTACAGACAGGTGTCAGACCCGAAGCAAGCAACTCACCCACTCTCTCACCATACGCAATGTGCACTTTGGTGATAGTGCAGACTACAAGTTTGTTGCTGGATCTGCTGAAACATCAGCAAAACTCTATGTTGATGGTAAGTAATTCAGTTTCTTGGTTGCCAGAAATTCCATCACAACAACATAAATGTCAAATGTAATTTTCTTTTCTCAATTATAGCTCGTGTGATTGAGTTCACAAAGCACATCAAAGACATCAAGATTACTGAGAAGAAGAAGGCTATCTTTGAATGTGAATTATCTGAACCTAATGTGCAAGTGACATGGATGAAAGATGGACAGGAACTTGAAGTATCTGAGAGGTAAATTCCTTTAAAAATAAGCCAGTTTTTTTACAGAACAACAATTAAATGTAAATTCATGCTATATTGTTCATCTAAAAATGTATTCCCCAATTCTAGGTATAAGGTTACCACAGAGAAATTCCTACATCGTTTGATGATTCAGACAGTTCGTATGTCTGATGCTGGAGAGTACTCTGTGGTTGCTGGATCCAGTGTGTCAAGGGCTCATCTCACCGTTGAGGGACGGGATGTCCGCATCACAGAACCTGCTGAGAAAGATGTCACTGTTAGTATTAGGCTTTGTCACAGATTACCTGCCAGGCCTTAACCTCACAAAATTAAATCAATTTTAATACTTTAAGATCAATTTATATAAATTAATTACAATTCATTATTCTGTGTTTGTTTTAGGTTGTTGAGAAACAAAGGGCTACATTAGAGTTTGAGGTTAATGAAGATGAAATTGAAGGCCGCTGGCTGAGGAATGGAGTGGAGATCCAGTTTTTCTCAGAGGAGCGGTTCAATTATGTCACAATTAGGAAGATTCACCGTCTGACAATCACTGAGACCTACAGAACTGACGCTGGAGAGTACACCTTTGTTGCTGGCAAGAACAGAAGTGTGGTCACGCTTCATGTCAGAAGTGAGTAACACACTGTTTATGCTCCAAATATTTTACTACACTGTCACGTATCAAGTAATTCAGGTGATCTACTAGATCCTCTGATCTACTATGCTGTGAGACAGAGGCCTATTAATATTTGTAATTAACAAATAATGATGAGGGTAATCTCTTCACATCCATACTACTGATAAAATTACATGTGCTTTATGATTTAAAGTGATTATGTGAAATGTGAGGATTTGTTTGTATTCAGCTGTAAATGCAAATCAGGGAAAATAATTAACAAATAAATACTATGATTGTTCTGAAACATTTTGTTTGTGAAATGTTGTCAAAATTTTGGAATGCCCCCTATGTTTGTGTACTCACCACAAGTCACCCAATATTTAGCATCATTTTGTGAGACCCTCTTTATAATAATTTATTTCTCATTGCGCTCCTTATTTTCTGACAGTCCCTGAGCCTCCCAGGATTGTTCGCCAGATGGAGGCACTCACTGTTGAAGCTGGCAAGCCTGCCCGCTTCACTGTGGAGGTGGCAGGTATCCCTCAGCCCCAGGTGGCTTGGTACAAGAACTCTCAGGCCCTGTCGGCTGGGTTCAAGTGCAAGTTCCTTCGCGATGGGAATGAACACACACTACTGCTGATTGAGGTCTTCCCTGAGGATGCCGCAGTCTATAACTGCGTGGCCACAAATGACTTTGGCCAGGCATCCAGCTCTGCTAATCTCACCGTGGAAGGTAATTGATGATGCTTTTCTTCCTGCACTTCATTAAGTCAATGGAAACCCATGCCAAGAAATTGAATGTTCAACACTACAGTTCAAATGAACGTGAATGCATCCTCTCTTTACAATGTCTTTTCTATATCACAATTTTTTTTCAGTCTCTGAGGTGGTATCACCAGACTCAGGTGCTCCCCTTTCTCCCCCCGTCATCATTTCTCCAATTCACAAAGTCTCTGCCAAGGAGGGTGAATCTGTCAGATTCCAGTGTCGTGTCTCTGGAGATGGTATGGCTTGCAACAAGATCCTATGTGCTGTAACAGAAAACTATACATTACTGTAGAATTATCAGCATTAATTGTGGATCAGCGGTGACTTATTTTCCTTGCTTTCCAGACCTTCAGATCAAGTGGTACTGCAAAGACAAGGAAATCAAACAGTCTGACTTCTTCAGGATGTCCCAGTTTGATGATAACTGCAAACTGGAGATTGCCCGAGTTTACCCTGAGGATGAGGGGGAGTACACTTGTGTTGCTCGTAACTCTGCAGGAATGGTGTCATGCTCTGCTACTCTGACAGTTGATGGTGAGTTTCGTCTTTTAGATTTATATAGACTTGAGGCTGTGTAAAATATTTGATAGGAAGTTGTGATAAAGTTTGCAATGAAAGTTGATTCCAGACCACCACTGGCAGTTTACATGGATTATACATAATGATGTTAGCTCTACCAAGTATTAGTGTTCCTATGCAAAACAGCTCACCATGCTTTGCCTAGAATAACTTGTACTGGAAAACTTGATGTTTGTATACTGAATAGAGGGATACTATCTTACAGGAGAAACGCACACTCAGGACACTGCATCCAAACAGTGGCATGCCACATCCAGTCTATCCACAACTCTATCAAGTGTTAAGAAGGAACCAATTGGTCAAAGGCCCACTTTTATTCAGCCTATCACAAGCTGCTCTGTCATTCATGGCGCAGTAGCCAGATTCCATGCTTGTGTGTCTGGCATGCCAAAGCCAGAAATAAGCTGGTTTCACAACCGAGAAACCATAAAACCAACCAAAAACATTGTCTTCCATTTTGACGAGATGACAAACACTGCCACACTTATCATAGTTGACGCTTTTTCTGAGCATGCTGGACTGTACACATGCAGAGCAGTCAATAGTGCAGGAGAGGCGGTTTGCACGGCTACGCTGACAGTAACTGCAGAAGGTAAATGGACTATTGTTGACCTTAAGAGGCTTGTGGTTTCTGTAACACACCATCATTAATTATATTTACCACACCTTTCCTGGGAAATATCCCACTAGAGAAAGATCACCGACAGATTGAGATTGCTCACAACTAATTCCAGACAAGCTAACTGCTGTGTGTTTTTGTCTTTTTCCCCTCTCTTTTCTTCACGGATTACTCCAAACTTTATTTTGATGTTGTGCACCGTTTGTGTTAACGTTGACCTCACTCTCTTTTTCTCTCACTTGCACAAATATACTCTGTTTGAGTGGATTGGAATCTGTTATTGACACCTTTGTCTATTGGTTGTGATGTATACAGCCTTATAATTGCCTCTTATTGTCCATGTCAAATTACCTAATTTATTCACTTGTATTGCTCAGATGAAACGATGAAACATATAGATAAGCCAACTTCAACTTCAAGTTACGGAAAGAATCTTTCAGAAGTTGTCATCTTTCAGAGAGGACCCGTCAAAAGCCCAGCAGCCTCACACCATGTTGAAACTTATTCAATGTCTGTCAAGAGTAAAGAAGACCTCACAAGCAAATCTCCACACAGTTTGTCAACAAAGGCTCTTATGGAAGCTCCTAAAAAAGAATATTCTTTGACACCTGGAATTCTGACCACACCTCCTGGCACTCGCCATATGGAAGTGTTTTCAGAGGACATTAAGCCAAAGGGGTATGCCATAGACAAAGAACCTGACTTGGAAATTTCTTCAAAGTCATTGTCTTTTAAGAAATACCCTATTAAAATGGATGAGGCTTCTGGAGCCAAAATCTCTCTAGACATGTGTGAAAAGAAAATGGCTTTACACCCTGAAAGGGAATCTTCTTCAGCAAGAACCCCTGTCATTGTCGGAAGAGAGGAGACCTTTTCAAAATGTTTCTTCTCAAAAGTAGACACAGCACAAAGTTCTCAGTTAGCACACGCTTCTACAGCAGTGTCTTCCATTAATGTTTCCACGGTGACCCCTACTGCAGAAGCTAAAAAAACAGTGACTCTCTATTGTGGATCTAGTGAATCAGTCTCTTTACATTCTGTAGAGGATGAATCGCCACAACAATCTATCATGAGTACTTCTGAGATTTCTGAGAGGGATACCCAAATAGATGTTACAGGATCTCATGGGATGCAGTGTTTTTCTGAGCAATCTCAGCCTGAGAAAGATAATACATTTGAAATGTCTTATATGAGCGCATATCATACATCAGTCGAAGGCAAGTTGCCAAAAGATAGGTTACAGAAATCAGTTTTGGCCATCTCACAGCAAAAGCCTCCACAGACAATGTATCCTGGCACGTCTGCCTCAATTAGTGCTGAAACTGGTGCTAAAGAAATCTATCAAGCAAGATCTTTTCCTGACCGTACCCAAGTATCAGAACCAGTCAGAGAAAAGTACATGATGGAATTTATTCCATCATCTCAACAAAAAGGTGTAGTTAAACAGCCATTGACCACCCAAGACAGTCGCGTTCTAAGTATTTCAAAGCTTGAGCAGGAGAGTTCTATTCAGCAAATTCCAGGCAGCCCTATAACTGACATTTCAAAACATGTTAAAATTGATTCTAAAGACAGCCAATCACATACAACTTGGCCTGATGCTAGCCAAGTATTAGAAAGCTTTTCAAGCAGGTCCTATAAGGAAACATATCCATTACCAAAACCAACGGAAGCAAGTCAACAAGTGCCTCCTTCAGAGCCTATTAGTGATATACTTCAAAAAAGCTCAGATACATCAGACCTCTCATATCGTATTGAATCAGGCTTTCAGCAGCGGATAGACAAGCCAGGCCAAAAATCAGAAAGGGTTGTAGAGAAAACCTTAATGAAAATGCTTCCATCACGTGACAGTGGAGTCAGCCAGGAAAGGATATTTTCAGAGAAATCAATTGTGGCTATGTCCAAGAGTGTGCAGGAAGGGTTTTCACAGCAAGGCCAAAGTGATGATGTTTTTTCTGAATCTGGCTCTAAAGAAGGTGGCTGGCCAGACAAGAGCCAGGTATCCAAAGCTGTGTTTGGGAAATCCATGACAAGGATATCCCGGTCATCACAGCAGGATGGGAATGTTCAACAACAAACAGCTTCTGTAGCAAAGTCCATAGTTAGTGTATCTGGCAAAACATTTCCTCAGCAGACCATGCATTATGAAGCATCAGTCGCACACAGGGAACTGCAAACACAAACTGATTCAGTGATATCACCATCAACTGGATGTAGTCTACACGGTGTCAGAGATGGACAGCAGATAGTTATTTCAGGGACATCAGAACATCTTATTGAGCTACCCCATGATGTACACTCAGTAGAGAGTTCCAAAGGGAGGTCCTCAATAGATATTTCATTGCATGAAGATTCAGAGACTCAGAAACAAATATCTGCGATGCCTGTCAGAAAGAAAGAACTGCCATGGGAAGATTCACCAGAGCAAATTCATGCCACTGATTCTTACACTGAAGAGATGCCATCCCAAGGAATTGCCTCTCAGCTGTTCACCCCTCTTGACAAGTCAAGCACAAACTTGACAAGTGAAATTGCTAATCTTTCTGTAAAAGCAGATGACATGGCTCAGTTTACATGCAAGTTTGATGATTCAGACTTCACTGAAATTGTGTGGTATCATAATGGAACAAAGCTCATAAACACAGACAGAGTGAGACATACACAAAATGGTGCAGAGGTGACACTTACCATATGGAAAGTCCAGCCTGAAGACCAAGGAACCTACAATTGTATGGTAAAAAGCAGACAAGGAGAGGGAAGAACATCAGCACAACTCACAGTTGAAGGTGGCTATAGTTTCAAAAAAAGTGGTCATCTCATCTCATCTCACCTCATCTCATTCCATTTCATTTCATAAATCCAATACCAAAGTATCTTACTTCTTGTAAAAACATTGTCTCATCTTCGGCACATTTTTCATCCCTCTTTTTCAACTTGATCAACAAGATGGTTTTTTCATCAAAATGTGCTCTTATGGCTACAGGTTAACTCAAAGAACACAATGAATATCTCTTGTTTTTAGATAAAGGTTCCAAAGCTGAAGGTAAAATTCCTCCAGTCTCAAAGGACTACTCTCAGAGTTCAGAGAGAAATCCTTCCATCGAATAATCTAGTCAGTCTATATGTTTGAGGACACCAGAATTATCCCTTGAGGCATCAGAGGATCACAGTCTAACTCTTGCAAATTTGACAGAAACATTGTTACCAAATGCTAAAGCAGGTGAAGGTGTGTCTGTGCTCTCTTGTAAAGAGTAATCCCTTTACAGCTGTCTTGCACAGTAATGCAATTCTTAAGACCTTTTTTCCTTTCACTGATCTTCCAAAGTGGGTGTGTGTAGTTACAATACAACACTTTGCTCCTGGACTGGGCAATCTTTACATCTACCTGAAAGGATCTTTGCAATTAGAGAGGCTAGATTCAGTACTCAGATTTTGTGGCCATGTCTGCAAATGCATGCTCTTTGAAGCCCCATCCACATCTTTTACATTTATATAAGCACTTTCTGTGCATATTTTTTTATGTCTATACTGATGATCATACTGATCAAATTCACTTTGTAATTCACTGTGAACTTGAATATGAAGGGTTTGGTTCTATTAATCTATAAATCTATTTTTGAAAATATTCAAAAGTCATATTTTTTAATTGTGTATTTCAGTAATTAAATAATTATTCACTTATGTTTACATGAAGTAAAAGCAAACCAAATGCAGATCTTCTGATATACCTGAAAAGCAAAACACAACCAAATTACTTCTGAAAATTCATTAAAATGGTGGATATAGCATTTTGGAACCAAACTTTTCATAGTCTAATATGCATATTCAGTAATGCTGGTGCAAGTAGCTTAACGTGTTTTTTCTACTCTATTCTCAATTTTTACAGTGCCTAAGGTGCAGGAGGTGATTGAAACCAGAATTGAGGAAGAAGTCAAAGGTAGGAGGGTCAAATTATTTATTGATTCAGTCACGGAATTGTCGTTACTCAAACACTGTGTATTGAATGTAATGTTTGAGAGCATATTAAATGATGGTGATTGTACATAGTGCATGAAAGCAACTGAGTCTTTTTAATGTGAAAGTTTTGTGTTATTTATTTATTTTTTTAATTTCTGTATGTTTGGATCTTTTTATGTTTTCTTTTTTTTACACAGCAAGCAATTTGACTGTTAAAATGCTTGCTTTACGGCATTTTCATTTTTTATTTTTGCAAAGTTCTGCATCTATTTTTCCTGTTTAAAGCATGAGGAATATATCTTTGTTGTTTCGTGAACAAAAAGGTGCAGGATGAGAATCTTTTAAAGTTTCCAGATCCCAGGAAATAATGACTTAAAAGATATGGCCAAAATGCCACATCTTTTAATTGCTTATTTCATTACTTGCCTCTGGAACTCCTTCCTGCAAATATTTCTTAGACTGGCTTGCAGATAGCGGGATGTGATTAATGATGTTTGCTTTTTAAAAATAACATGATTATACTGGTAAACTATATTAGTTCGAATAAACGCCTTCTCATGCAATACTAGACCTGCTTTAATATTCTGAACCTATTTTCCATTTTATTGGAGGCCGATGTTCTTAAATATTTGAACATTTACCCACAAAGGATTAGAAAGGGCGTTTATTCATCTTTCTGCAAGTCAGGTAAGGAATATTGTAGGATAGACATCTAAAGTTAATCAACGAGGCAGTTATTTTCTAAGAGATCAGTTTTATTTGGAAATATTTATGCCTTTTAAGAAATTTATCCTTTGAAGAAATGTCCACAGAAGAAGGAACAAAACATCAAGCGATTTTCGTGTCAGAATGTTTAATAAAGAATCAAGTCTTGCGTTTATTCGAACAAATATGGTGAGTGAATCAGTTTTTTCTGGCTTTGTGACTTGTTGCATGTGTTTTAATATTTTCATTAATATTCCATTTGAAAATATTTTTTCAATTTCCATTTTTTTTGACCATTGGGCATTTTATTGAACTTATTTTCCCTTCTTTTGCAGAGATGTTTTTTAAGGAAGGAACTGATTCCCAGGATAGTAGAAGACAGCAACAAGGAGTTCTGTCAGACCCTGAAGAAAGCTTAGAAAATGTTCATTTGTCTTCTCCACCATCAGAAAATATTAAGCCCTCTTTCACAAAAAAGCTAAAATTCCAGTCTGTTTTGGAGGGTGAACGTGCTGCTTTTAGATGTAGACTTATAGGTTACCCAGCTCCCACCATTTTATGGTTCCACAACAACAGACAAATTCACAGGGGACAGCGTCGTAAAATACACACAGAGAGCAAAATGCATTTGCACAGTACAAGCTTGATTATTGACAGTATCGTAGACAGGGATTCAGGTAGTTACAAGGTGATGGCTATCAATTCTGAGGGGTCTGATGAGACCACAGCATCCCTACTGGTTTCTTTAAAGGAAGAACAAGATGCTAATTATTTGTCTCGCATGAGGAAATCTAAAACCCGTGAACGGAGCTCAAGTTTAGACTCCCTGTCTGACCGGAGTGGGGAAAGAAAATTCAGAGTCGATCTAAGATGTGTTGGCTCTCCATTTGATAAAACTGAAGAGCTTAAAGGAGGGGCACGCAGGAGATCTAAAAGTGCCATGTATCGTACCATGTATTTCAGAACCTCTTCTCCTTCAAGGGTCCCAGATAAGCCATCCCTAGAAACAGCCTCAGAGCGGGCACGCTCACCAACCCCCATGTTTGAGAAATATGAACGGTTCAGTGACCGTTATAGTGACATTTACTGTGATAGGCTTACAGGGCGTGACAGGATGAGTGACCGCTTTAGTGACAAACTGAGTGATCGCTGTAGTGACCGATACAGTGACAGATTCAGTGACACAGACAGTCTTCATGGAGAAGTTAGGGCTAAACTCAACCTCTTGAAAAGTGCAGTTAAAAAGAAAAAGAGGATGTCAATTTCAACAATGTCATCATCTGAGTTTGACCTGGAGTCAGTTGCAAGTGATCCCAGCTATGGAGACTATGCAGAGAGGCTAAGGGCCAGACCCTCTACTTTGCCTGAAGTACAGCATGCACTCAGAGTGGGTGATCAGGCAGAGAGTAAAAGCTCAGCTGACTTTCAGAGCAGACTTGAGAGAATTACAGGGCTAAGCTCCCACAGTGGGGAATCAGGTCCACCTCGTCACCGGCATTCATTTGAGCCGCAATCTAGATCAAGAGCTATTCAGCTGATGAAGGGTGAACTCAAAGATCTGGAGGTAAGAATTAAGTGTGCTGGGGAAGAAACTGTGACATTAGGGGAGAAAGATGTCACTTTACCACATGATTCTCAAGGGGAGATGGAATATGACATACTGGTTGGTGAAGACTGTCAGAGTTCAGAGCAATGGAGTGAAGAGGCAAAGATTAAGGAGAAAGAGCCTTATGTTTTGGAATGGCTTGAAGCAGGAGAGTCCGCAAAGAAGAATTATGCAGCCAAAGAAGCCAAAATCTCGAGAGAGGATGTTGTGTATACAGAATCTGCCAGAACAATGGCAGTCAAATCAATGAAAGAAAAGTTCCTTAGTAAAACTGTGACCGAGAGTGAGAGCCAGAAAATGTCTGAACAACAACTAGGACAAGGAGCTATTTCTAGAGATGTTCTGCAACAAAAGCCGCTGGAAAGTGAGGGGGTTGAATATCAAGCCAGGCAAAGAAAATGGCAAGAAGATATACAATATGATGCACTGTCAGGGAGGGCCAAGGAATTTGATCCACAGTTACAAAGATCTGAGGAGTATTTGTCTGGAAAAGATGCAGTGAAAGAGTCATCACCTGAAAGGAAGCTAGCAAGATCTCCTGGAAAAGAGAGAAAGCGAAATGAGCATTTAGCCCAAAGCGAGTTGCACCTCTCAAGAGAAAATATTTCAGAACTGACAAGCAAGAGCGAACAGATGGTCAGTGAAGAGGAGGCTCTTACAGAACGAATTATAAAATGGCAACATGGCATTTTAACTGAACAAGAAGGGGCTGCTGCAGACATACATAGCAAAAGAATGAGAGAAACAAAAGTAACTCAGAGAGAGATTTCTGCAGAGGGTATTCACAATAAGACTCAACAACAGGGTGAATATCCAGCTGTTAGACCTAGAATACGACAAGAAGATGGTCACCAACACATGGTTGAACAGATACCAGACAGGTCCAAAGATCTGACCAAACTTAAGAGTTCTGAGGGGTATGTACCTGGAACACAAGTTTGTGCAGACTCTGTAAAATCAGGAAAACTACAGCTTCAGCATGGAGTTATTTCTTCTGAGGGAACTGAAAAGCAGATTTTAGAGAGTGAGGTAGCAGAACATGCAGAGGTTGCTGTTAGACATAGAAAATGGCAAGAAGATATTGAATATGATCAGCCGCACGCACTATCTGGAAGGTCCAAGGAATTGGATTCTCAGTTAAGGAGGCCGGAGCACTTTCCTGGAAAAGAGGCTGCAAAAGAAACATCACCTGGACGAGATGTGCCACTTAAGAAGTTAACAAGGTCCCCTGGAAAGGACAGAAAACGGAGTGAGTTTTTATCCAGGGGTGAGCTTCAGCTATCTAGAGAAAATATTAGTGAACTTAGTAAGACTGAAGAGTTTGTGAGTGAGGAGGAGGCCTTGACTGAAAGAATCATGAAATGGCAACATGATGTTATGACTGAGCAGGAAGGAGCTGTAGGTGCAGCAGCAGAATGGGTTGGAAGTGAGAAACACCACATTACTCAACAAACAACAACTCAAGCTTCACCTACTCAGCCAGCCCCAATTATAGCTGTGAGTTCAGGTACAACAGCAAAAGAAAGATTCCTTGTTGGAAATAATCAAGCCACTGTTTCGTTATCAAAGCAGGAAGCCATATCTCGTGAAAAGGTTCATACTGAGAGTGATTATCTTGTCAGTGAGGAAGAAGCATCAGCTAAACGTGTATTAAAATGGCAACAGGATATTCTTTCAGAACAAGATGAACCTGCTGACTTGGAGTCTAGCTGGTCTGTAGTTGAGCAATCACAAACCCAAATGAAAAAGACAGAGGAAGACTTAAGTCTTGTTGGCGCCACTGCTGAAACTGTGCTGCAAAAGAAAAGCCCTCCTTCTACAGTTCTGGCAAGGCAATCACCAACACAGCATGCAGGCGTCTCCCACAGTGAATTTAGTGACAGAATGGTTGAGGAGAGGACTGGATTTGTAGCGCACAGCAAACAGAAAATGAGCCCCACACCTCAAACTATGTTGTCAGGGGAAGAATTGCCAACCCAAAAATCCCTTGAGGATCAAGATCAAACCACATTGCAGTCAGACGAAGCTGTGTCACATGTTGAAAAGGACACAGCTCCTGTTTTCACAAAGAAGTTGGTGTCAATGCAAGTAAGGAAAGGAGAGATGACTGAATTTATTTGCCAATTCAGAAGAGACCCTGACATAAGAGTGTCTTGGTTCAAAGATGATCAACCAATAATTAGAGACCCTGATTATGACATCCGTATTAAAACAAATGAAACTACACTGACAATATACTATCCCACCACATTCCACAAGGGTACATTTGCTTGTGTTATATCTAATAAAAGTGGGAAATCAAGTTGCTCCTGCACACTGCAAGTGACAGATAGTGATCAACCAAAAACTGTGCCAGACACACCTCAGGAAGTCAAAGTCACAGATGTTTCAGAGCCAAGTGAGGAACAAATGATTGAGGAAGAACTAGAGTCATACATGTATACAAGCAAAGATGAAAAGGCCACCCTGCAGGTTCCACAGACTATTGTTCATCTGCCACGTACCTCAGACTCTTCTCTTCACTCTTCGCCTGTAGAGATTAGGATCACTGCTCCGACACCAGTCCCAGAGATGAAGGAGGAAGATAAAGAAGAATCCTATGAGCCTGTTCAGAAGGCCTCGGACTCTCCAGTTGATGAGAGCATGGCTCAAACTATGAAGCACAAATTCACCTTTTCATTTGATGTGGCGGGTGAAGCCCCTAACGTGATCAGAGAACTGGAGAACATCAGCTGCACTGAGGGACAGACTGCTGTGCTTGAATGCATTATAGCTGGTGACCCAGCACCTGCCGCTACATGGTATCATGATGACTTGTGCTTGGACTTGAGTGTGGGAAAGTATACATTTGAAGAGCAGGACAATATATATCGGCTGTATATCAAAAACTTTGATTATTCAGATGTTGGAACATACAGGTGTAGTGCAAGCAATAAACTAGGCCAGGTGGATAGTGTTGCTGATGTATCATTTGATTCTTTGACATCTGATTCTCGATTTTCACCCCTCAATTTTGCCGAGATGGCTGAACCCTCAGTTGTAAGACACGCAACTCCTGAAATTTCTGAAACTGTAAAGTCGAAGACCTTAGCTAGTTCTATGCTGGTAACACAAATAGTGAGTGAAAAGGTTCAGGAGGAATCTCAGAATGTTCAGGAAAGCTCTTCTAGAACAAAAGTCACAAAGCAGACATTATCTCAGCAAGGTCCTGTAATATCTGGTTGTGGGTTACAAGGATCCAGCGCAGATGTCAAAGTCTCAAAATTAAAACAGGCATTTGAGACTTCTGAGTCTTCAGACGCTCTTCCTGAGGAACCTGGAAAACAAACTGAGTCACAGTTCCCAATAGAGGATATTCCAGCAGTTGCAGTTGAATTTGAACACACTCAGGCAGGGTTGGCAGCAAATGTTTCAGGGGAACCATCCCAGCGCAGTCCTGTTGATACAAAGCTTGAGTCTGTGAAACAGCAAGGCAAGGTCTCTCCCTCATGCGCAGTAACTGCCAAAGACAAGAAAGATACTGCACAAGAAATACTGGAAAGCTCACTCAAGGGGACTGCACTAGAAGCGTCCACTGATGAGCATCATTTTGTTTCTTTATCAAATGTCACTGAAGTGCAGCAGTCACCCACTCTTGTAAGACCTCAAGCAGTGTTGGCCACAGCCAGCAGTTTACAACAAGGAGCTGAAGTCTCCACTGTGAAAAGTGCACAGGGTGTAGTGGAAGGCCTTGATGTCAAAGGCACAGGAGTATTTGTTAAACCTTCCAGAAGTCATCTTGAGATGGAATCCCAATCCGCTGGTCAAAAGCTTGAACAGTCTCTAGATGTGCAGGGAAAACAGGACCAAGCTGCCACTGTAAGTGAAGTGTTGTCTCATGCTTCAGCTGTTTCCCAAACTGTTGGCAAAGTAGATGAAGGGCAAGTGGATACAACTGCATCTGTAGCCACTTATCTTATAACAGAATGTACACAGCAACAGCCAATTGCTGTGCAAGCCAGTGGGGTTCATACCAAGGAAGCTAAACCTGGTGCCCCAGGGGTTAGTGCATTGGTGGAGGAAGAGGTAACCTTCAGTGCTGTCTATGACTACTACAATCCCCCTCCTGAATGGGCAAGACCTATGTCACCGGAATCAGAGATGTCCATCGAAATGGGCAGTACATTTAGTGAGGAAGTTGTAGATGTTGAACGCTTCTATACTCCTGCTTCTTCCACTGAAATCTCTCAGCTTCCTAAGTCCCCTGAATCACTGCAAACACCCTCAGATACTCCTGGAGGTTTCATGACACCCCCTCAATATCCATATTCTCCTCTCGAGCTGAAAAGGCCTCCAACAGGTTATAGTGATTCATCTTTCTCTCCTACTAAATTTTTGAGATCTGATGATGAAGGTATAGAAACTACACCGCCAGTGTTCACAATAGATGATTCAAATATCCTCCCAGAAGGACGCAGTTCTCTCATAGGGACACTTCAAGAAAAAGTCCAAGGAATTCCCCCAGCCTTTCTTAAGCCCCTCACTAAAAAGAGATTGTATGAAACAGAAACACTTTTATTTTGTGCAGAAGTTTTTGGATTACCCTCTCCTGAAGTGAAATGGTTCAGAAACAAAACACAGCTTCTGCCAGATGACAGAATTAAAATAGAAAGAGATGGTGACAATATCTCTCTTGAAATTTCCAACATAACCAAAGCTGATCAAGGGGAATACATATGCTGTGCAGTCAATTATGTTGGTGAGGCAAAAAGTGTTGCCCTTGTTGTGGTAATATCTCAAGAGGCACGACTCATGCCACCACCTCCTGCTGTAACTCACCAACATGTAATTGAGTTTGATGTCGAAGAGGATGAGGATCCATCTAGATCACCCTCCCCACAGGAGATATTGCTTGAGGTAGAGCTAGATGAGAATGAAGTGAGGGAGTTTGAGAAACAGGTGAAGATAGTCACAATTCCAGAATACACAGCAGACAACAAGAGCATGATAGTTTCTCTTGATGTTCTTCCCAGTATGTATGAAGAAGGAGCTGTTGACTTTATATCACAGGAAAATGATGAGCTAAAAATAGCATTTGAAGTGACCGAAATGCCACCACGTTTTATTAATCCAATCTGTGACATGGAGACACCAGAAAACACAACTGTTGTGTTTGAGTGTTCTTTGATGGGAATCCCATCACCAATAGTCTCATGGTACAAAGGTAACTCAAAGATCCCTCATGACAACAAGAAGTACATTCACTCATCAGATGGTGACAATCACTTCCTGAAGATAGTGAAAGTGAATGCCCATGACAGTGGGGTGTATACATGTCGAGCCATTAATGTAGTTGGGGAAACTCTTTGCAGAGCCTCTCTTCTTGTTATGAATCCTCAATTGTTCTCAGGGAAAGCAAGAGGACGAGAGTTAACCGCTGTATCTTTAGGAAGTGCTAAAGTTCAACCTCAGAAGTTTGACTTTGTGGTTGGAAACACGTCTTTTGATGGTGAGCAAACATCAGAGATAGAGCTTGAGTTTGAATTCCAGCAAGAGGCTGATGAATCTCAAAAGGCTGTCAGGCTGGTAGCCATGACTGATGATGAAACCAGTGAACAGGGTGAGAAATATGTCAGCATAAACTTTGACGTATTTGCTGAGCCCTCTAAAGATGATAAGATTGAATTCAAAGGCAAATCCACAAACACATGTAGCTTCCACTTCCAGGTCACTGAAATGCCCCCCAAATGTATCATACCCCTACAGAATGTAACAGCTGCCATGGGTACCCCTGTAATGCTTCAGTGTTTGGTGAGTGGTAAGCCAAACCCCACTGCAGAGTGGTTCAAAGATGGTGCCCCAGTTACAAATCCCAGATACATAATACAGGAGAAAGCATCAGGCCACTTTAATTTACTCATAACAAATGTTGCTCAAGGAGATGCAGGCGAATTTAAATGTGTTATTCAAAACAAAGCCGGAAGCACAGAGACAACCTCTATACTGAAAGTTTTTTAAACGCTTTCACTACACTTTTGACATGTTTGTGGTTCTATAAGGAATGTTATGTGGTAATTTGACCTTTTGGGGGGTTGTATTTTTGGTATATAATGAATATGTAAATTATTGTTAATTTATGTATAGTTTCAATCGAGAAATATGCTAAGCTTATTTAAGGTTTCTTGAGGTCTGGGCCATAATGGATTTTTTTTTTTGTTTGTTTGTTGATTCTGTTTTAGCTCAAATAGTTGTTTACATTTAGTTGTGATGAAGTAAAGCATAGCCGTCAACTGTATAAATAATGATAATATTCATATACATAAAAATGAACAAAAAGAGAGTATCAGTACAATTTGATAACATACAAATGTTAAATTATGAAATGTTCAGTCTAGTCCCAGTACTAAGTAATAATGCTTGCTCTACCTGAAGAGGACTTTATGTGTGATTTGTGGCCCAACCAATAAAATGTCTTGAAAAGATGATACTGTTTACTTGAAAATGGGCATGATTTTTATAAAATGGTATATGTGTAATGAATTGACTTTCTCATGATCATGTACACCATACCAGAGTAGTAGTAGTCTGTGTTATGTTGGGTTTTAACGTACAATGATAGTAGTGCTTATTGTGCAATGAGGTCTTCTCTGTACTGTTTTTGAGAGGAAATAAATACATAAATGGATAAAAAAGACATTCTTGTCACACCAAAGTGTTGATTGATTTCCCTTTGAGACATTTTATGTCAACTCTTAAATTGCTCAATCAAGTCTTCTTTGTAATTATGTAAATCTTTCACCCATTATTTTTGCACAGAATTTTCTAGCCTGACCATGACGACTGAAGAAGAAGCATCCTACAGCACTTCTCTCCAATTACCTGAAAAATCTAAAACACTTGAACTCAAGCCAGAGCAAAAAATTTACTCAAGTTCGATAGAAAAGAAAAAAGAAAAACCTATTTTCATTACCCAGCTTGCTCCTGTCGCAGTCTCAACAGGAGACACGGCTCGATTGACTGTCAACATTTCTGCTTTTCCTAAACCAAAAATTCAGTGGTTTCATAATGGCAGGATTATTACGTCATCCACAGTTTATACATTTATAGAAAATAGAGATGAGTACACGCTGATTATCTCTGAGGTTAAGAAAGAGCATGAAGGAGAATACTCTTGTGTGGCAACTAACAAATTTGGCAAGTCGACTTGCACAACCACGCTTAACGTGAACTTAAGTGATACAACACATGCCGAAAGGTGGGTTGAACAAATGTTCAAAGTGCCTGGCCAACCTCCACGTTTCACCACTCAGATTGAATCAGTGCAATGTGCAGAAGGGGGTGAGGCAAAATTTCAGTTTAAAATTAGTGGGATGCCTCTCCCTGAAGTGCAGTGGTTTAAAGGTAGTTACAAAATCCAGTCAAGTAACAATGTCACGATAGTGTACAACCCTGATGGTTCAGGATTCATGAGAATGACCGGCCTTCATCAGCAAGACAGTGGGCTTTACACATGCAAAGCATCCAATTCTTTTGGAGAAGCCTCCAGCAGTGCTGAATTGATTGTTTTCCGTGAGGCTACCTCCCGCCACAAAGAAAAAGTAGTTATCCAGAAGCAGAAAGGCTACAAAGTTTCGACAGCCGAGCAGGCGACTGAGTCCCGTCTGTTCATGGTTAACATCCCAGGTGAGACTAGCGAACAAAGAGGACGTCAGATGATCTACACCATTGGCACTGAGGATAGACAGGTTGTTGCCAGTGAACAGGTAGACACCTTAAGACAGATAGATATTTCTGCTGCCACTATTCATAGAGAACAGGTAACCCATCAGGCTGCGGTCTTGCAGTCTCATGAGGTGCAAGAGAGAGTGACCATGGGTCCCCCTCAGCCACAGGCAGCAGTGGCAACACCAGTAAAACAGCTTCACATGGCGGCTCTGACTTCAGCTGTTGAAGAACATCAGGGTTTCACAGAGCAGCACTCTGAACGCATCAAAAGCCCTGAGATTACAGAGTTGGAATTGGCAAGAGAACAACCCTCAAAGTTGATGTCTGCAATATCTGAAAACATAACACCTTTTACTATTGTGAAAGCTGGATCTTTAGCTAAGAAAGAGGAGGAAAGGACACAGTCAACTCGTGAACCCAAGCATCCTATCAGCAGTCATCAGGTTGAAACCACACTTTCAATTATGAAAGAGGATTCAAAGATAATTCCAACACCACAAGTTGAGAAAAGCTACAAAGTTAAAGAAGGTACAAGAATCTTATATTCAGCCATGTCAACAGAGAAACAGGAAATTAGTGAGGGCCACACGACAGAATTAGCCACCTCAGATTCTGCCATTCAGTCTGATGTGAAAAAGGAAAAGTCAAAACCTGTTATACTTTCAGTAAGTGAGACTAAACAGACATTATCAAAAGAGGAGGGATTTACAATATTGACACCAAACGAGGAGGTGGCTTACACCACCAAAGATAAGGTACTTAAAACTGCTCTATCAGCAGAAGAGAAACGCGAGCTCCAAGCAGAGCGCATGAGTGAACTTCCTGGTTTAGACAGTGCTGTGTCAGTCCACTCAGAGAGGGAACAAGAGCAGGTTTTGCACTTACAACTGATAAGTGATCAGGGTGTTTTGCCCTCAGAGGGTAGGTTTACCTGTGAGAGACCAGCTGAAGAACAGGCAGATGTTAGGAAGAGTCCTACCATGCTCCACTCAGTATCTACAAATGAGCAGAGAACTGTCACTTGCGAGGACTCTGCACAGTTTTCATCTGAAAAGACTACATTAACTCTGCAGCCTCAGAAAGAACCCTTTGGAACATTGCACCTTCAGTCTATTCAATCAGAAAGTGCCTTGACCAAAGAGGGAATGATATCCTTTGAGAAGCCAGACCAGCAAGAGGCCACACAGAGGCAGGAGAAAGCTCGTAGACATGCAGTCACCACTGAGGAAAAGAGGGAGCTTACAGCAGATTACTATAAAAGTCTTGACACATCCGTACCAGGTGTTCAACCTGAGCATAAAATAGAGCCAAAACCTCAAAGCATTTTACAGGTTATCTCAGAGCCTATGCAACTACCAAAGGAGACACCTTTCTTGACTGATGTGAAAGAACAGCGTGCATTAGTCCAGAAGGAAGATCGCTGGAATACTGTGCATGTTACTTCTGTGTCAGACAGGCAAGATTTAGAAGAGGGTCACACAGATGATTTGGGATCTGTTGAGAAATTCACTTGCAAGACTGAAGTGGAGCCAAAACTACCATCAGAATCTATCACCATAGAGGAGAGGGCCGTCTCCACTGAGAGCAGTGTGGCTCTTGAGGCAGCAGAGCAAGATTTTGCTGTCCAAATTCAGGAGGGACAGTCTATCAGACAGTCTATTGTTATGGATGAGAAACGCATCCTGACTGGAGAGCAGTCTAAAGAAATCACTAAGTCTGAGACAACAACAGCAACTGTAATGAAGCAGAGCAAAAGCGCCTTCATGATTTCAGAATCTAGAGAGAGCCAAACCCTTCCGAAAGAGCTCACCTTTGTGATACAAGCACCAAAGTCATTCTCTTTGGATGTCAGGCATCAGTTAAAGAGTGCTCTACAGTCTGCTGTGGCACGAGATCAGCCTCTGATACTGGCAGATGTTGTACAGAGCTTAGGCGTTGTAGAAGTGCAAGAGGTTAAGGTACTTAGAGAGCCAAAGTATGCAATGTACACATACCTAATCACAACAACAGGTGCACCTATAGAAATCACAATTGCCTTTGAGGGTGACTATCCTCAAACTGCAGATTTGAAAAGTGAGCTTCAGGCTGCTTTCTACTCTATTGTCTATCGAGAGCAGCAGGTTCTTACATCTGAACAGCCTGGCACCGTACAAATCGATAGGCCTCAGAGGATGCAAGTAACTAGGGCTACCTCCAAAGAAATGCTCTCACCCATGGTGCAAACAGTGCAGATGAGTGAGAACGTGTCAGGCTTTGCATCACTAGAGACACAGTCTGCTGCGCTGAGAACTGAAACCAAAGCTTCCTTCCAGACTGTAACTGCACAAGAGCAAACTATTGTACAAGAGTCAAAAAGAGCTATGGTGCAGATGACCACTGAATCAAAGATAGAAATAGAAAAGTCCATGGAGATTTCTACTCGGGAAAGCAGATCTGTGACAGTATCAGGCCGAGAGAGAGATGTTGGTGCAGCTGCCATTTCAAAAGATGTTCCTTTTGCACCTGTACCTGTTGAACAGTCAGTAGATATCCACTTAAAGAAGGAGAAAATGGAGGAATTCCTTATGGAAGAGACCATTACAACAACTAAAATTACTGAAAAGGTTGGCAAACACCCTCCAATATTTGAGACTGAATTGGAAGACATAACCGTAGAGGAAAAAGGCAAAGCCACTTTTACAGTTTCTGTAAAATTTGTTAAAAATGTCAATTGGCTCTTTAATGGCAAATTGGTCAAATCTGGCAAAGAGTTCAAGTGTTCCAAGCAACATAACACTTATACACTAGTAATTGACAAAGTAATCAAGGAGAAACACGAAGGAGAGTATGTCTGTGAGGCAGAGAATGAAGGCGGCAAGACTTCAACATCTTCAAGACTCACAGTTGTCTCAAGAGGTTGGACTATGGGAACTATGTCACCTTGCCATAACTAACTCTTCACTCTTTTGCTCTTCAGATTCTCTATAATAAAATCTTAGTATATAAATACATAAAACATGATACCATCCTATGATGACTAATGGAGCACTTCCCAATCTTCCATCGGAAGAATCACTCCCCATATATTCATCCTACTTTCCCCTCCTTGCAATTCATGTACTGTATGTGCTGCACTCCTCTCCACTTGAAGCAGAAGCTCTGAAGCATGATTCAACATCACTCTCCAGCCATATCCTCTTCACTCCCCATCCTCATGTTCCTCTCATTTCGCTGAGGAATTTCTTGTCATCTTTGAAAAAGAGACCCATATCACTCTGCATTCCACCCCAGTGGCCAATCTTCATAGGTTGCCACCAACTTCTTTGCATGCGTTACTTTTCTCACTATCGCTTCATCTTTCATGAGATCACTGTTTTCTTCCTCTAACCATAGTCATCATTTTCCTTCACAGTCATTCCTGGATCACTTGTATTTGCATACCCACAATTCATGTCAATATTTTTTGTTGTTTTATTTTATGATTTTAAGGGATGCAACGGTACAGTGTGCCCACGGTTTGGTACATATCACGGTTTTTAGGCCACGTTAACATTAAAATGTGTTTTTAATGGCTAGGCCTGGTCTCTGTAGCTCTATTATAGTTTATTATCAGTTATGGATGAGCTGTCAGCCAATTTGATTAAAATTTCTTTCATGGATATTTCATAGAATTTCTATGTATTGAACTGTTGGGGAGCTTATAATTCGGATTGATATAAAACCGTTGATAAAAGAACCGTTGCATCCCTAATTCTAACATGTACGTAATGTCAGTTATTAATTATCTCTCCTCCTTTCTGTATGGTGTAGTACCACCTGTTTTCAGGCTCAAAGTCCACCCCCTGGAGGTCAATATTGGTGCTGATGTCAAATTCGAGTGTGAAATTGAAGATGCACCAGGTGTCACTTTCAAGTGGTACAAGTCTGGCTCTGAGATAAGACAAAGTGAGAAGTACAGGATCATCAGCCGTGGCACTATGTCCTCTTTGGAGATTTTCAACCCAGGCAAGGTGGACATGGCTGAATATACCTGCAAAGCTTCTAATCAGCATGGAAGTGACAGCTGCACTGCTAATCTCAACGTGACTGGTAAGTTGAATGTATAAGTGTAAAATGTTTTATGTTATATTTGCAGGGAGGGTTTAGTCTAAATAACTAGATGGTCAGCCTGTGGTATATAGGATATTATTTTCTACAGTAAGAATATTTGATATGGTTGTTCTGTACTCTGGTTCTTTTTCTAGAAGTCTTCCCACCAGAATTTGTTACAAAGCCTGATCCTATGACACTGTTTGTGGGCAAACAGGCCAAATTGCAGTGTGTAGTCAATGGGTCTACTCCAATGAATGTTTTATGGCATAAAGACAACATTGCCATTTCAGCTGATGAGCATTATACAATATCCTCTGATAAGAACAAATACACTCTTGTGATTAGCAAACTTGAACAGAATGATCAGGGTACATATCTATGCAAAGCATCAAACAGTGTTGGGACAGCTACATGTTGTACAGAGCTGAAGATAATTGACAAACCCAGCTTTGTAAAGACATTTAAATCCATGTCAGTGGCAGTGGGTAACCCACTGCGTCTTGAGTGTCAGGTGAATGAAGACACTGGAGTCAGTATTGTCTGGCTGAAAGAGGGCAAAAAGATTCACAACACCATGGATTGTAAACTCTCTTTTGAAGACAAAACAGCCAGTCTTGAAATACCAAAAGCCAAACTAAAAGATTCTGGCAAATACGCCTGCACTGCAGCAAATGATGCAGGAAGCAGTGAATGTTCATCTGTGGTAACTGTGCAAGGTAAGACTCTTGGAGGTAAAATTGACGACAAATGCAGTATTTTTCTTTCAAAAATCTGCATTTCTTTCTTAATGTTTTTTTAAACTTCTTTTTGTAAGACAATATTTTCATGCTGCTGCTGCTTTGGGCTTATGCCTTTGAGCTGTATGCATTTATGACTAATATTGTTTTTTCTTCCCTCTAACTGTCTTTTCACGTATATTCTTTCTTTTTTCTTTTTATCTTTTTTTGTATTTCTTTTGATTTTACATTCCACTTATTCATTTTCACATTTTTCCCCAAATCTCTTTTTCTTCTATCAATATCAGAACCTCCAACGTTTGTTAAGAGGCTTGAACAAAAGACACTGTGGAAACAAGGTGCGTCTGCACGCTTGCAGTGCACTGTCAAAGGATCTCCTGAGCTCCATGTAACATGGTTTCTTGATGACAAACAGCTCAGTACTTCAGACAAGCACAAAATCACTTTTGTGGATGGCAAAGCCACACTGGAGTTTATTAGTCTTGTGGAGTCAGACAGCGGAAATTACACTTGTGAAGTGTTGAATGAGGCTGGCTGTGAGAGCTGTAGCTCTCATGTGACAGTCAAAGGTTTGTTTTTAGCAGTTGGCATCATTATATGACCTTATGCATGATGCTTTTTTGACGGGTTTTCATAAGATCATGAAGGCTTAAATATTTTCTGATGTTTGTTTATAGAACCTCCAGCCATTAAAAAAGACCTAAAAATGCTTGAGGTTGTCAAGGGAACCACTGTCCAGTTTGAATGTGAGGTTGTAGGGACAGCACCATTTGACATCACCTGGTTTAAGAACAAGAAACCTGTCAGCACTGACAAGAAGCACAGTGTTGTTTCAAAAGATTTCTGTGCTTCTTTAGAGATACGATCTTTTGAAAGTGCAGATGTGGGTGATTACCAATGCTGTATATCAAATGAAGTTGGTAAAATCACATCAAAGTCAGTTGCTAAGTTGAAAGGTCAGTAAGAATTGTGTCCTCACTCAGTTTTACATAATTTTATATTATTTTTATACTATTTTATATTAATTTCATAGTTTTGCATTGCCAACTGACATTTTTATTTCAACAATTCAGAGCCACCATCATTTGTAAAGAAAGTTGAAAACACAACAGCAGTTTTGGGCAGTGCTGTTAAACTGCAGGGCACTGTAAAGGGCTCTGCTCCAATCTCTGTGAAATGGCTCAAGGACTCTGAGTTGCTGACAGAGGTTGATCCCAATATCAAAATGATATTTGAAAACAACATTGCTATATTGACCATTGCCAGTGTAGCCACAACTCATAGTGGCAAATATTCTTGCCAAGCGGAAAATGAGGCTGGTCAACAGAAATCTGAAGCAACATTATCTGTCCAAGGTTAGTCTTTGTTAAATGTATTTAGTTGAAATAATGTAATCCAGCCTTAACATTTTTGCACACACTACAAGTGCTTGTATTCTATTTTAGAACCAGCTAGGATTGTTGACAGACCACCATCCATCAGTGTTACTGTTGGAGACTCTGCTGCTCTGGAGTCCACAATTTCAGGGAGCCCTGATCTTAAAGTGAAGTGGTTCAAGGATGGTAAAGAAATCACATCAGGCCGAAAATACAAAATAACCCTGAAAGACAATATAGCCACATTAAAAATTCTCTCAGCTGAAAAAGGTGACAGCTGTGAATACAGAATGGAAGTGGCTAACCGTGTTGGGAAAGATGAATGCTCCTTTGCTGTAACAGTGCTAGGTTTGTGTTCCTTTCCTCTAATTCACAATTTTATTCTGTTGCATTTCATTTGTATAACTTTATTTACTAACTTCTTTCTGTCCACCTGAGCAGATCGAATCATACCACCTTCCTTTACAAAAATGCTTAAAAAGGTTGATGGAAATGTTGGAGGTGATGTTATTATGGAATGCAAAGTGGCTGGATCACAGCCCATGACTGTATCTTGGTTCAAGGAAGGAAAAGAGATAATGTCAGGGCAGAAGTACCTGATTGAATTTAAAGAAAGCACAGCATCGCTTAAAATACTGCATTTAGAGACAGCTGATGCTGCAGCATATTCATGTCGGGCAAATAATTCTGCTGGAAAAGCTGATACAAGTGGGACCTTGCAAGTGAAAGGTTGGGGAACAAGTCATTTACATCACAATTTGCAACAGTCATACATACATCTCTATCTCTTTTAATTCAGTGGATGTTGTTGACTGATAAAGATCACATGTTTCTTTCAAATGTAATGTAGAACCCCCAGTCTTCACAACCAAACCAGAATCTCAGGATGTCATCCCAGGATCTACCGTAGTTTTTAAGTCGGTTTACTCTGGAACGCCTCCATTCAATGTGAAGTGGTTCAGAGAAGAAAAGGAAATGCTAACAGGAGGCACGTGCTTCATCAAGAAAGAGACCTCCTCAAGCACACTGGAGCTTCACTCTGTGAAGCCTTCCAACTCTGCAAAATACACTTGCCAAGTGTCTAATGATGCTGGGAAAGTAGTTTGCACCACAGTTTTGTTTGTCAAAGGTGCCCATCTTCTCTTAATTCTCTTTGTGTACAACATGGCTTTAGATGTGTGTTGATTCGCAGCTTTAAAATGTCTGTCAATCTCTTCTCTTTTCTCTGTAGAACCTCCAAAGTTTGTGATGAAGCTTGACTCCACAAAACTTTTAATGATTGGAAACCCTGTAACTTTAGAGTGCAAAGTAACTGGCAGCCCTCCTATCAATATTAAGTGGCTTAAGAATGACACTGAAATCAGCTCCAGTGAAAAATATCAAATGACCTTTGCTGACTCGGTCGCTAGCCTCAAGATGGTCAATTGTAGCACTGATGACAGTGGCAGCTATATATGCATGGCATCAAATGATGCCGGTAGTGATCGTTGCAGCTGTATGATCTCTGTCAAAGGTGTGTTCCTTATACAGTCTGTGATCATAACAAGATTCTTTCAAGTTAATGTTCATTGTAGAGCAGATTTTGTAATGAGGTGTGCTGGACTTCTTTGTTTTAGAACCACCAGCGTTTGTTCGTTGCTTTGAATCCAAGGAGGTTATCAAAGGCTCTGATGTCATGCTAGAGGGCTTGATCTCAGGCTCAGCTCCATTTGAGATATCCCATGTCAAAGACTCTAAACAGATCAGGAGTGACAGGAGACACATCATGAGCCTGAAGAATGACATTGCAACTTTGCAGATTCTTAAATTTGATGGCAGTGATGTGGGAAAATATCAGTGCACAGTTGCAAATGATGTGGGGAAATCATCTTGCGATTTCCAAATTTCTCTTAAAGGTTGGTTAGCTAGAAAAACTTTTTTTCTGCTTGTGCCTTATGTAGATTGCCTTTGATAGGAAATCTATTCCATATGCACTGATTATAATATTTCCACTGATTTTTTTCTCATTAGAACCACCCTCATTTGTCAAGAAGATTGAAAACATGAATGCTGTTCTTAGTAACAAGATAACCATGCAGTGTACACTTAAAGGGTCTTTGCCCATGACTGTGACTTGGATGAAGGATGAGCTTGAGGTCAAAGATTCCGAGCACATACAGATTTCATTTGAAAACAGAACAGCAGTCTTACATATAAGCAGTGTTCAGTTGAAACACAGTGGCAAGTATACTTGTCAGGCACAAAATGAAGCTGGAAGTCAGAAGTGCATCGCAACATTAGTAGTAAAAGGTTAGTTAACATTCTCAGACACCACCTTGTTTTGGTGTGTGGTTTGTGGTCTGTACACAGTATTTAATTTAGCATTTTAGTCTTTGTTTAAGATTAATAACTACTGATTTGCTGTTAATCTCTAGAACCAGCAAATATCACAGAACCAGCCAAGTCTATCAGCGTCACCGCAGGGGACCCTGCTACTCTTGAGTGCAGGTTTTCAGGGACAAAACCCCTAACTGTCAAATGGCATAAAGATGGGAAAGAGCTGACAACAGGCAAAAAATACAAAGTGCAAAGCACTGACAAGAGCTCAATCCTAAAGATTTTATCCACAGAAAAGAGTGACAGTGGAGAATATACATTTGAAGTTTTCAATGATGTTGGAAGCGGCACTTGCAGTGCTACCATCACAGTCCTAGGTCAGTTCATCGGGAGGTGTATTTTCTTATTATCTTATTCTATCCTTACACTTGCATATTTAAGTGCATTGAATTGTTCGATTACTCAGTCTTATACTTGTTCTATGACAGATCAAATAATTAAGCCATCATTCACAAGGAAGCTTAAAGAAATGGAAAGCATCAAAGGATCTTTTGCACAGTTGGAGTGCCTTGTCTCTGGCTCCTTGCCCATAACAGTGCACTGGTACAAAAACAATAAGGAGGTAGAGGCCGATGAGAAGCACAAATGCATATTTTTTGAAAATGCTGCTTCTCTGGAAATCACTCGCCTTAATAGTGGAGACAGTGGCACTTACACCTGCATTGCTGAAAACAAAGCTGGCAGTGATCAGTGCTCTGGCATTTTGCGAGTTAAAGGTTTGGTTTTATTTTCTTGGTATAACAGAGCTCTACTATACTATGCTATACTATACTACACTATACTGCAAAATAACAGAGGCTTAGGTTCAGTTTAATGTATTTTGAGCCTTTTTATTCTTTCTGGTTTAAAATCAAGCTAATTGAGAATAATAATTGGGACCAAACTGTAAACAGTACGGTCATACTTACATTACAATATGCTTGATATTTCTTTTACAGAGCCCCCAACAATTCTTGAAAAACCTGAGTCTGTAGAGGTAATCCCTGGTTCAAAGGTGAAGTTCAATGTACTCATTGCTGGTACTCCACCCCTCACCATTAAATGGTTTAAGTCCAATAAGGAGATCACTACAGGGGTGGATTGTGCCATCCAAAAAGATGATTCCTCCACTTCCTTGGAGCTCTTCTTTGCCAAGACCTCCGACTCAGGGGATTATATCTGTGAAATAAGCAATGACGTTGGCTCAGATAAATGCCAGGCATCTCTTTTTGTGAAAGGTGGCTTCCTTTTTTTATTACTTAACTTTCTGTTTTACTTGATTCCCATTCAACTCTAGGTCTCAGGTGTAATGACTGGATTTGCTCATTTGTTTTACCTTTTAGAACCTCCAAAATTCACACGAAAGCCTGAAGGGGTGACTGTTGTAAAACCTGGTCAGAATGTTACATTTGAATGCCAGGTTGTTGGAACTCCAGAAATAGATATCTATTGGTTCAAAGATGGAAGTGAGTTAAGTCCAAGTAGTAAATATAAAATGGACTTTTCTAACTCTCTGGCAAAGCTTGAGATCATGGGTTCTGAAATCAAAGACAGTGGAGTTTACTACTGTGAGGCGCGCAATGAAGCTGGCAGTGAGAGCTGTAGCATGGAGTTTAAAGTTAAAGGTTAGATTTTTGGTTTAAGTATTTTTTTGCCTAAATTGTATTTAAACAGGACTAGCAGTCTTATTGCTCTTTCTTTATTGGTTGCAGAGCCACCAGCATTTATCAAGCCATTATCACCTGTTGAAGTTGTGAATGGGGCGATTGCATCTTTTGAGTGTCAGGTTAATGGCACTGCTCCTTTTGAGATAGCTTGGCTAAAGGACTCAAAGGAGATCAAACAGACTTCCAAGCACATAATATCAAAGAAAAATGGCTTGTTACATCTTGAAATCCAAAAATGTGACATTCTAGATGTTGGTGAATATCAGTGCACAGTGGCAAATGAAGTGGGAAGTTGCTCGTGTCGAGCAGAGCTTAGCATGAAAGGTCTGTAGACATTTTATTAAATTGCAAACTGGATTAGTATTAGGCATTAGGGAAACAATTTTACTGACCTGTGTTCTTTCTTATTAGAACCGCCATCATTTGTAGAGAAGATTCAAAATGTGGCCACTGTCCTTGGGAAAGGGGCAGAGTTGAGGTGTGTAGTTAAAGGGTCTGCACCCTTGAGTTTACAGTGGCAGAGAGATGAGGAGTGGATCCTGGAAGATCCAAAGATGGAAAAGATCTTTGATGGCAGTGTAGCTATTCTGAGAATTCCAGTATGCGAGTCATCTCACAGTGGAAGGTACACTTGTCAAGCTGTAAATGAAGCAGGACAAGAGAAATGCTTTGCAACCCTTCTAGTACAAGGTTTGTCTTTTTCTATGAGTTCATAACTTTCAACAATAATGTTATACTTTAATATATACTATACATATGTACCTAAAATGTTGGAAAATCTAATCTCCAACTGTTTCATAAATTGTCAATATTGCTATCATATTTATGCCTTTTTAGAGCCCCCGCAGATTATTGAAAAGCCAGAGGTGGTCAATGTCACCACTGGTGATCCAGTCAGCTTTGACTGCAAAGTTACAGGCACCCCTGAACTCAAAGTGAAATGGTCTAAAGATGGAAAGGAACTGGTCCCCAGCAGACAACACATCCTTAGCTTTGCGAATAATGTCAGCAGTCTTAAAATTCAGTCTGCCCAGAAGGAAGATAGAGGACAGTATGTCTTTGAAGTTGCAAATCACATAAATGTCGCCACATGCAAGGTTGAGTTGGTTGTAGTAGGTCAGTACTTTAATTTTGTTAATTACATTTTTCAAAGTACATTTTGAGGAGTTATAAGAGGATGTAACTCACTTTCAATCTCCCAATCTTGGTAACAGAGCAAGTAATTCCCCCCTCCTTCATAAAACCACTAACTGACATGGAGGAGATTTTGGGTTCCTCTGTGCACATTGGCTGCAAAATATCTGGATCCCTCCCAATCACTGTGGACTGGATAAAAGATGGAAATAAGTTGTCTGGGAAAACAAAACATAAAATTGTCCAAGAGGACAATAGTGCCTCTTTGCAGATTGAGCACTTAGAGAAAGCTGACACTGGAGCATACGTTTGCCGACTTACAAACAAAGCTGGAAGTTGTGAATGCAGTGCAGTGCTAAGGGTGAAAGGTCAGTTGAGTTTGATATCATAGAGCTGTTATTTATCAAGTTATCTATCAAGAAGGGTACCAGTTCAGCAAAGGTCTATATTCATAATATTTTCCCTTCAAATGTATTCTAGAGCCTCCAAGCTTTGTGCTGAAGCCAGAATCTCAGGCAGTTATTCCAAACACTACTGTTCGGTTTAAGAGTACCTTCAAAGGAACCCCTCCTTTCACTGTGAAATGGTTTAAGGAGGACACAGAGCTGATAACAGGACCATCATGCTTTACTGGACTGGAGGGCCTGTCCTGCTTCATAGATCTTTTATCTGTGGGTGTGTCACAAAGTGGAACTTACTCTTGCCAAGTTAGCAATGATGCGGGTACTGACAAGTGTACCGCCAATTTACTTGTCAAAGGTTGGACTTTTCTCTTTTTGAGACCTAAAAACAGTCCCATCATCCCATTTTCACAGCTGCCTCATTGTCACATTTGTTTCTGTGGTCATTTGTCACTGTGCATTTGCTCATGCGTCACTATTTGCTTCACCATCGCCACTTTGTCGCTCACCATTACCACCTCGTGCCTCGTCTTTCATCAGCCATTAACTCTTCTTCTTGTCCTCATCTTCCAGCAGCTCAACTCTTGTAGCTCATCATCTTCCATCTTGCATTCTTGGATTTCCATATGCATGTTTGAGTTTTTGTGTCCAAGGTATTGACTTTTGTTGTTATTTGTCATTTTGCAGAACCGCCAGACTTTGCACAGAAACTTCCAAGCACAAAGTTTGTGAAGCTGAGTGATGCGGTCGTTCTTGAATGCAAAGTCACTGGCACTGCTCCGCTTCAGATTAACTGGTTTAAAAATGATTCGAAACTGACAGAGGGTCACAACTGCAAGATAACATTTGATGGCTCAGTGGCAATCCTCCACATTTCCTCCACATCATTTGATGATAGTGGAGTATACACTTGTGAGGCTCAAAATGATGCTGGAACTAAAAGCTGCAGCACCACCCTCACAGTAAAAGGTCAGATATTGTACAAGCGTAATTGATCAAAATATTATGAAATTACCAACATGTTAAATGTTGTTACTTTAAGAATGTGTGTATGTTATATGGAAATAGGGGCCCTAATTTCATTAACGGGCAATATGGCTAGCAACACGCAAAACTACTCATGCTTGACCTCAAGCTACGTTAATAACTTGGCAAAATTATTTTGTTAATTTGAAACGTGTAAGATCCTGAGCACAAACAAGGGTGGTTCCACACAATGCCGGTGTGCCCACACACGCACATAGATGTTTAATTTTTGTTTTGAAGTTCCTTCAAAACAAAAAAGTGAAACTTCCAAATGATTTTTTCAGGCAGATTTCACACTAAAGAACCTTGGTCCCCTCTGGTGTAAATGTTTCTGTTTGCGGCTGGAAATTTGTTGTTTGCTCAATTGCAGAACAACTACTGAGCTCTGTGTAAATTTGAATAAGGTATAGTTGGGTCATGGTTACCTTAACCTTAACCTGAAGAAACCTGAAGAAACCTTAACCTTGCCACATCCACAAATTACTCAACCTTTTTGTCATTGTTTGCACCCTGCTTTGTGTCATATTGGCAAATATTGGCATTCTTGCCAATTATATTCAAACTATCATTATTACTGCGTGGTTACTGCTGTGCCAGTCTCATTCACAGTGCTTGCCCTATGAAATTAGGGCCCAGCATCTGTATTTAACTAGTTACCTACTTATTCTTTAACGCAATTTTTTTAAATGGAATATTTCATATGTGGCAAAGTATGAAACATGGAATGGTTGGATGTCCACATATAATGTGATACAAAGACATTAAACCGGACTTATATTATTTACAGAACCACCATCTTTCATCAAAGTGCCTCAAGCTGTTGAAGGACTGAAAGGCAAAGACGTCAGTCTGAACTGTGAATTGAAGGGCACGGCACCGTTTGAGATAACCTGGTTCAAAGATAAAAAGGCACTAAAGGAGGGCAGAAAATATAAGTTTGTGTACGAAGGATGCTCTGCAACTATACATATCCTCGGTCTGGAAGCATCAGATGCTACTGAATATGAGTGCAAAGCATCTAACAGTGTAGGAAGTGACACATGCACTGTGTCTGTTAAACTGAGAGGTTGGTACAAGTTTTATGTGTTTGGTGTTGCTATTGTGAATTCCTTTGAGTTTACTTTGAGGTACGGGTCTCATTAAAATGTTTGTCAACATCTTTTTTTAACCACTTAGAGCCACCAGTCTTTGTGAAGAAGCTGTCCAATGTGACAGCAGTGTCTGGTGAAGAAGTGACTTTGGTTGCTACGGTTAAAGGCTCTCAGCCAATGACAGTTTCTTGGGTTCAGGACAAAGACCATGTTCTTAGGGATGGTGACAACCGCAAGATTACCTTTGAGAACAACCAGGTCACTCTTAAAGTCTTTAAGGCTGACAAAACCACAGCTGGGAAGTACACCTGTCAGCTCAAAAATGATGCTGGGGTGGCTGAATGTGTAGCTAACCTGACTGTTCTAGGTTTGTATATGTATTTCAGGCAGTGTCTATTCAGGCAGTGTTTATTTTTTGTGTTCCCTTCCAGGCTTACACGTTTGTATGGTTTCTCCCTTATTTTCAGAGCCGGCTTTAATTATTGATAGGACTGAGTCTTTTAGTGTCACTGAAGGAGAACTAGCCGCCCTAGAGTGCACTGTGTCTGGAACTCCCGAGTTAGAACCAAGATGGTACAGAAATGGAGTGGAACTGGCGTCTGGAAAGAAATACCAGATCACCTTCACCAAAATGATCTCCAGTCTTAAAATTTTGACAAGCGAGAGGGATGACACTGGAGAGTATACATTTGAAGTCAAGAATGAAGTTGGCGCTGACATCAGCAAAATGCACCTCACTGTCCTAGGTTTGTTGTTATGCCCTCGATTTTGTCAAGTAATATCAAGTGCCAAATTCCCTCAGCTCCATGTTCAACTTAATTGTGCATTTTTACAGATAAAATATTTCCTCCAACATTCACACGGAAATTGAAAGACATACAGAGCATTGTGGGTAAATCTGGTGAACTTGACTGTAAAGTGTCTGGAACTTCACCTTTCACAATCTCTTGGTACCATGATGGGGCGGAGATCACAAGTGGACCTAACTATGAAATTACGTTCAGCGACAACACCTGCACTTTGAAAGTTCCCACGCTCAAACTGTCTGATTCTGGAACGTACAAGTGCAAAGCTGTCAACAAAGCAGGGACCGCTGAAACCAGTTCTACTTTCGTTGTGAAAGGTCAGTCCATGCCCAGCGTGCTTAATGCGCCTATTTATTTAGCTTTATTTGAAAAAATTGGTTGAATAGGAATAGGCGAATACGAGAGATCCTGAAGTCTATTCCTCCTCTGTGTCTCCTGTAGAGCCTCCATCTTTCGTGACTCAACCCCAACCACTGGAGGTGTTGCCTGGCTCAAGCGTTACATTTGCTGCTACTGTGAGGGGAAGTGCCCCTCTAAAACTGAAATGGTTTAGAGGGAGCAAGGAAGTTTTGCCTGGAAGGGACTGTGCAATAGCTCTCAAAGGTGACATGGCTACGTTGGAGCTCCGCAGCGTTGATAAATCCCACGCAGGAGAGTACACATGCCAAATTATTAACGATGCTGGAAAGGAGAACTGCACTGTGAACCTGTTTGTGAAAGGTTGGTTGTTGTTATTTTGTGCATGAAGGAGTTTGAATTTGTTTATTTGGAGAGGTCATGTTCCTATTAATGTTTGTGTTGTTTTTGTCCTAGAACCCGCTCGTTTCATTAAAAAACTTAAAGACCTTTCTGTTGAAATGGGCAAATCAATGATTCTTGAATGCACATACACTGGTAGCCCTGAAATCCATGTTAAATGGCATAAAGACGGGCAGGAGATATATTCCTCTTACAAGTACAACATGACAACAACCGAGAGCTCCTGTATCCTTGAGTGTCTGAACAGTGACAAAGAGGCTGCAGGAAAATACTCTTGCGAAGTGTTCAATGGAGCTGGAAGTGATATTTGTCATGCCAGTGTGTCCATTTTAGGTTTGTGTTGTGTTTTTAAGTTGTCCATTTTCACTTATTTTTATGCTGTTTGCATGCTGTTCCTGTTATCTTGTTGCAAAAATGTTTTTGTTTTACTTTAGAACCTCCATACTTTATTGAGCAATTGGAGCCAATGGATGTCACTGCTGGAGATGCTGTTTGCTTGAAATGCCAAATAGGGGGCACACCTGAAATTAAAGTATCCTGGTTTAAAGCTGATGGAAAATTGAGATCTTCTGCCATGTGCAGAATGGAATTCTCAAAAGGTGTAGCCTGTCTGAAAATCAGTAAAACCTCTAAGGCAGACATTGGCGAATATACTTGCAAAGCTGAAAACAGTATTGGATCAGCATCCTCCAGTTGCCAACTAACCGTACAAGGTGACTGAGCTTTCTTGAGTTATTTTTTTAGTATTTTTTCTGTCTTACATAACCACCACGGCATTTTCCACACCATAGCAACTGTACTCAGTATTTGTGTGTTGTGTAAAAAATTGCATTTCAGAGGTCAAAACGCCACCATCTTTCCCCAAGAAAATCACTAGTATACAACAAACTGAGGGACAGGCAGTCAGATTTGAGTGTCGTGTGGCTGGATCCTCTCCAATGGAGATCTCTTGGCTTAAAGATGGCGAAACCTTGAGAAATGACGCAGAATTCTCAATGAGTTTCGATGATAACTCTGCCGTCCTTCAAATTGCCCGGGGAGAAATGAGACACTCTGGGGAATATACTTGTGTTGCAACAAATAGTGTTGGGACAGCCTCTTGCAGAGCCAAACTCACACTTCAAGGTCTGTGTGGTTTAGTTCTGTAACTATGTAGCTGACAGAATTGTTTTGTAATTGTCAAATGTGTTGAAATATGTCCAACCATGTTATTTTTTACCTAATGTTGTAGAGCCAAGATATCCGCCAGTTTTTGATAAAAAGCTCTTGCCAGTGGAAGTAACAGTGGGCGATAGTGTGGAGATGGAATGTCACATGACTGGATCTTTGCCCATGAAAGTGACGTGGTCAAAGGATCACAAAGATATTCGCACTGGTGGAAACTATAAAATATCCTCTGTGGATAACGCCGCATACCTCACCATTCTAAAAGCAGATAAAAATGACTCTGGACGCTATTCTTGTCATGCTAGTAATGACGTGGGAAAGGACTCTTGTTCCGCTGAAGTATCTGTGAAAGGTATTTAGCTTAGTCGCCTCTGTGTGATGGTGCCTGCTCAGTCATTACCGCTTTCTTCGCTGCTCTCTTGGAAACAGCCTTGTCTTGCTTATCTGATGTGCTTCGCTTTCCTTTTTCGCCATATTTAAAACCTCTCTTAACAGTAACTACATCTGTTTGGTTTTTAACATTGATTATGCTTTTGTTATTTCAGAGCGTAAAATTCCTCCCAGCTTCACCAAAAAGTTCTCTGATACTATTGAGGAGGTTGAGGGCAAAGCTGTGAAAGTAGAGGGCCGTCTCTCTGGATCTCAGCCAATGACAGTGAACTGGCTCAAAGATGGCAGTGAGATCTACAGTTCTGACTACTACGACATATCCTTCAAGAACAATGTGGCTTTGCTCTGTATCAAGAAGTCTCAGAGATCAGACAGCGGCACATACACCTGCAAAGCCACTAATGAGGCAGGCAGTGCCACTTGCCAAACCACAGTTAAAATCTCAGGTATTTCTATATGTTGAGTGTTCAGTGTATTTGATAGTTTGAAATGAAAAGACACGTGTGATGCAGCAGTACAATGTCTGTGCTGCTGTGTCAGTGTGCTTGATAACTCTTTTGGTGGTTATACACCAAAAAGTAGTCTTTTCATACTTCATCTGCTGTGTGTGTCTTCACATGTTGCTGTTGTGCTTTCTATTGTGTTTGTGTTGTTGCTCTTGCTATTTTGCCTGCTACAGTGATTTTCTGATTATTCTTGCTATTCTGCTTGTAACAGTAAATGTTACTGCTATATTGCTATTTGAAGTATGTGTTTGTCCTTTTTGCTGGCTACTGTGATATGGTCGTTCTTGCTTTGTGCTTGCATAATTTTTTGTCTTGCTTCAATGATTTTTGTGGAGGTTCTTGCAGTTTTGCTTACCACAGGGAATAGTGGTTATCTTGCAATATTTTGTTTGTTCTTGCTATTGCAATTGCTACAGTTATTACATGTCACATCTTTTACGATGCAGAACAAAAGGTGCCTCCAACCTTTGACATACCCCTTAAGCCAGTGACGGTTAATGAGGATGACAAGCTCATCCTGAGCTGCCATGTCCGTGGATCGCCTCCCCTGAAGATTCAGTGGATGAAGGACAGACGGGAGTTGTCGTTCTCAGCTAGCACAAAGATCACATTTGTTGATGGCAAAGCCACCTTGGAGATTCTCCGTGTGTCCAAGAATGATGCAGGAGACTATTTGTGCAAAGCTGCAAATGAGGCTGGAAGTGAATTTTGCAAGTCCAAAGTGACTGTGAAAGGTATCTGTTTGGAAAAGTTTTAGACATATACATGAAAATGTATTTAAATACATTTAAATGTGTGTATATTATAATAAGTATCTGCACAAATTATCCACTGCTAGCATAATCAGTTGTAACTATATTACTTTTCAGTACACTATTGTATAAAGTGTGATGCATAGTTAGCAATTCATTAAATATAACTCATAAATAATTAACATAACTAAATTATATCTTCACTTAAATTTGCGTAATTATATGAAAAGTACTTGTTTTGGCTTTTCATGGATGAAAATGACTGAAGTTTTCATTTTCTATCCAAAGCTTTTATGTTCTATTGTCTCCTCAATTCTTAAAAAGGCAAATCCATGCAGACTGTCCTGTCCATAACGGCAACAAAATGCCATAGTATCTGTATGATGCGAATGATTATATGAGAAGTTTCATAAAATTTGTTCCGTAACCAAAAAGTGTGACTGCTCAAATTTTATGTAATCATCATTCACATGATACCATACCATGGCATTGTGTTGGTGTTGACTTGGACTTGACAGTTTTCTGTGGAATTGCCCTAAAGCTTCAATGTATTTTGTTGAAAGTTTTTCATCTCTTTTGAAAGGGTTATGATCTCTTCTCCCTTCAAGTAGCGTTCTTCTCATTTTAACACTGAATATCTCAGATATTCAAATAGATTTAATATCAACTGTGAGATTTACACATAGTGGGATATTCCCAATCTTGCAAAAGGTCAGCAAATGCATGGCCAAATGTGCAACCTCGCATATATCTGCACTGAGGATATGGTGGTGAATTTTCATGTATTGACTATTTCTCAGAAAAAGCTGCAGCTGCAGCTCCGGCACCTGAGGCGGAACCGGTAGCCAAACCAGCAAAGAAGCTTGATAACCTGTACTTCATTGAAGAACCCAAGACTGCTCATATAACAGAGAGTAAGTGGTGTAGTTGTTTATGGCAGTTGTCGGAAAGGTCACATTAGAGGAAATGGCTGTGTATTGATTTTCTATAACTCTGTTTTCAGAGGGCACAGCAACCTTTATTGCTAAAGTTGGGGGTGACCCCATCCCTAATGTGAAGTGGATGAAGGGCAAATGGAGACAGGTTACACATGGTGGTCGCATCACCATTGAACAGAAGGGTCAAGAGGCCAAACTGGAAATCAGGGAGGTCACCAAATCTGACTCTGGACAGTACAGATGTGTTGCATCTAACAAGCATGGAGAGATTGAGTGCAGCACTGACCTGAATGTTGAGGAGAAGAAGGAGGTTGCCGTTGAGACTGTGAAACTGAAGAAGTGAGTCAAGAGTTTTTAAGCAAATATGTAGCAAATATGTAGAATCTCTGTTTCATTCATGCAGATGATCTAAAAAAAAATTCTCTCATCTCGTTAAGAACACCATCAAAGCAAAAGAGTCCAAAGGAAGGTCAAGAGATTGATATTGTTGAACTGCTAAGGAATGTTGATCCAAAGGAATATGAAAAGTATGCTCGCATGTACGGGATCACTGACTACCGTGGTCTCCTGCAAGCTATTGAGCAGCTGAAGAGAGAAAAGGAAGAAGAGACTGGGCGACCTGTGAGTTTGAGATCTAATGCCATAGAAATTTCAAATATAGACCTGGAGGAAGAGTAGAGAGATGATGCTAATAACCTTTCATGTTATCTCCTATTTTTTATTATTTTTTCCAGGAGGGAGGCTTGTCTGCAAGAGAGTCAGAAGAAGATTTGGCTCAAATTGTGGCTGATTTGCAAAAAAGAATGGAGCAGACAGAGGTTTTTTTGTGTTTTCTTATTATCATTTCATGAATTGATATTTTGCAAACATATACATTAGTTCAATGTTAATGAATACCTTTTATTAATTCTTTCACCATGTTGTTATATTGCAGCCTGTTACTCTTGTGAAAGACATCACTGATCAAACAACAGATGTAAACAAGGAGGCTGTGTTTGAATGTGAAATCAAAATCAACTACCCAGAGATCACATTGTCCTGGTACAAGGGCACTCAGAAGCTTGACACTAATGATAAATATGAGATCAAAATTATTGGTAACCGTCACATACTGAAGATCAAGAAGTGCCAGTCTGGTGACCAGGGTAATTACCGGGTTGTGTGTGGACCACATATCTCCAGTGCCAAGCTCACAGTACGGGGTATGTTCATTTGAATGAAAATATGTATTATTTTGTCAGTTGACATGTGTGATTGCTTATCTTTTGTTTGACAAGTTTGCTTGCCAAACAGTTTCTCTACCTTGACAGTCAGTTTAATGTGGTGTTTTTGTTTGTCATTCTTATCTTTATAGAACTGAAAGTGGAAGTACATTTGGAGGAAACAGCCGGTAAGGAAGGCCAAACCTGTACTCTGACTTGCCAGTTCTCTCTTCCTAATGTAAAAACTCAGTGGTATAAAAATGGAAAGCTTTTAGAGCCAAGCAGCAGATATACATTCACTGTGATTGATAAGATTCAGAGGCTCTCTATTAAAGATGTAAGACCTGAAGACCAAGGACAATATACCTGCAAATATGACAACCTTGAATCAACAACAAATCTTTGGGTTGAAGGTTTGTATAAGTTGGATGATATCTAACTTGTCCGTTGAACCCACCTACTAACCTCTTTCATCATTCATCATCATATTATGAAGACATATCTGTTTTTGGATACAACTTCTTTGAAGCTACAACCAAGTCTTGGATTCTTTTAGTCACTTTAGCCTTAGCCTTTAGCCTTTAGCCTTGGATTCTTGTAGTCACTTTAGCCTTTAGTCTTCTTTTACTGTTCTTCACAAGTGATCGTTTTAAGGATAATTGTTGAATAGAATTTCCAGTTCCCATTTGCATTTAAGAACATGAACTTCAAGAAGTTATGCTAAACTAAGTCTTTTCGTGTCATCTGTGAAGTCGCTCAAGTCTTGTAACCTGCTGATAAACCCTGCATTATCTATTTTTAGCCGAACAAATTCACTTCACCAAACGCATCCAGAACATTGTGGTGAGGGAACGCCAGTCAGCCACTTTTGAATGTGAGGTGTCTTTCGACAATGCAATCGTTACATGGTACAAAGACACTTGGGAACTTAAAGAGAGCTCAAAGTATAACTTCCAAAGTGAAGGTCGACGTCACTTTATGATCATCCGCAACGTAACCTCTGATGATGAAGGTGTGTAGTGTATGAATCCCGTCATGTGTTCAAATGACGTCCTTCTTCTTGAAAGTCAAGACACTGAATTAACACCACTGCTAATTCTTTAGGCGTATACTCAGTGATTGTGAGGTTGGAGCCGAGGGGTGAAGCTAAAAGCACAGCTGAACTTTACCTGTCAGGCAAAGGTCTGTAACCGCCAGTTTTTAAAGTTCTGTGTCTGGATAGTTTAAATTAGTTTGTAATGCCATTTTGCCTCCTTTCACAGAAATTGATTTAGGAAGGTTGCCTTACGGTGAGTAGAGCATTTTCCACTCTCAAGTTCAACATAGAATTTATCAAACCACTTTGTATTTCCCAAGTGGCTACAATGGCAACACATGATTTGTGAATAGTTTAAAACTTTCATATTGATAGAGTTAATAAGCTAAAAGATTATAGCTTAATTTTAACATCCTTCAGATGTCCCCGACACATCAATTCAAGTGCCTGATGCACCGACTGCATTTGCTATTAAAGGTAAGAATAGAACGAACACACGCAAAGTAACTATTAACTAATCTGAGATATTAACAAGCAAACAAACAAACAAATTGTGATCCGTGTGTTATTATTCTCTAAAAGAAGAGTCAACTGAGTTCTACCATTATGAGGAGGAGATGGAAATCCGAGGTACAAGGAGTTTTCAGTCTTTTTTCACCACTCTTACGTCTGACTCATCATTTTTAAAACCTCTGTGTGAAACCTGAATTAATGGCCATAACAGTGTTCAACCTTAAACCTTTAACCTTCCAATCATCAAGCCATTGGATAATGAACAGTCTATCTCTTTTGTCATTTTTCATTTCATCTTTCACTCCACCATCCACTAAAACCTCCATTTGAAGCCATTCTATTAATTGTAATAACAAAATCCATCCTTTAACGCTCTCTTCATTGATCAAATAATACAACAACAATTTAATCACAAAGCCAGCTAACTGATGTTCCACATTTCTTAACCATTGTGTGAACCCATAAAAAAAGACCGTGTCATACATGACGTGTTCTACGTCTGTCATTTTGGCATCTTGATTGCCTCCTTACGACGGATTGTTCAAATTCTCCAGAACAAGAAATCTGGACAGAAGAAACGGTAGTGCAGGAGGTCACTGCAGTTGAAGGTATTATTGTGTTCTTTTTGTACTTAACCATGCTCATCTAACAGATCATTTGAATCCCTCTTTCATTTTTTTAGGACTCTTTTTTTTAACCTTTTTGTCTTATTGTCTGAATTTTGTTTCATCTTTTTGTCTCAATCTGTTTGTATCTGTTTGTATCATTTCTAAGTAGTTTCTGTCTCTAAATACCCTGTCCTTTTTATTGCATCGTTTTCCTTGTGAGTTGCACTCCACAGTCATTTGCTTCCATCTCTTTACATGTGTTCCCATGTTAATGTTCAGTCTTTGGTGGTTTTCATGTACTGAAAGTATTTTTGCATGTCTCTAAGTCCATTTTCATTCTCTAATCAGTTCCAAGAGTGCCTGTGGAGGAACCAGTCCAGAGGGAGAAGTTAGGCATGAGAGAGGAAGCTCCAGAGAGAGGTATATAATTAAATGCAAGTTTTGTGACAGCCAAGGCACTAAGCTAAGGAATGGCAAGTGAAGCGAAAAGCTGTCAAAGTTGACATAAATTATGTGTCTCATTTCACTCACTTGTTTTCTATTTGTTTTGTCCATCATTTGTGGTAGGATGCGTTGTTGTTAAATGTTACATAACATTCGGTGGATAATTCCAGTGTCACTGTGTGAATCGTGTGTGTAGTTTGACTTCTTGTTCTTGTAATGTCTGCTCTTACATATTATGCCTTCTCCATGTCATTGTCCCTGTGAAAATTTGCTTACATAACTCTTTAATTGTCCACACGTCTGTTTTACTTAACTTTGTCTTTTATTAACAGAAAATATGTCCACGAGTGTCTGTAGGTGTAGCAGATTGTGTATATTTTGTGGTGTCTTATGTGTATGTAACAACTCTGTAATCTCTGGAAGATCTCTAATGCTTACTGTTAATCCAGTGCTTGCTTTTAGCTTTTGGCTTTGCTCTAATAAAGTCATTGTTCTTTAAGTTCCTGAGGCTCCCAAGCCTGAAGAGAAAACATCTAAGCCAGTTGAACCAAAGAAACAGGAACCAGCTAAAGGTATTTAAAGTGACTGTGTTTCACCTTACTTTGTTGACACTCTGTGTGTGAAGTTCTTTCCTAATTTGGTTGTTTTTGTATGTCACATGGATGTGTAGTCTGTCTTGTAATATGCCATATGTCTCTATTTAATATGTCATTGTGTAACCATTGAGGTGAACCTGATTTCTTTAAGAGAGATAGTTATGAATTGACATGGATTCATGGTGATATTTTTAAGTACCTGAAGCCAAGAAGCCTGTGGAGGAAAAAGTAATTCCTGTTAAAGTGCCGGAGAAAAAGGACGTTTCACCACCAAAAGGTATGATGAACACCACTGTGTGTTTGTCCTTTCCTCTCTTGTTGTCTGTACTGTGAGTCTGTTTAAGTGGTCATCTCCAGTATGTGTGTACCATCTTTACTCCCTCTTCTGTATGCCCAGGGAAATCTCTCTGAGTAGGTTACTCCATTAACTGTTTTGTTGTGTTATATGTGCTCACTCACTTTTTAAGAACGCGAAGAGCCAAAGGTTTCTGTTCCTAAGCCAGCTCCTGCTGTTCCTGTAGAACAACAGGTCACTCCTAAAAAAGGTATATGGCTTATTTTGTTTACATCTGTGTTAGTTCTTCCGTGTGTTGTTCCTGTGTGTATTGTGTGTGAAATGTCAGCAGTTGTCTTCCTATGTATGTTGTTTGGGTGTTATGTGCTATGTATTTGCCTTTTCTTTTCTTTAATGTCATTGTTTTTAAACATTGCTTCTCACCAAGTCAAATGTCTGTTACCATCTTATCATGTACATTTTAAAATGGTTCCCAGCTGCTCTTTTCTTCTATGTCACTGTCTTCAAGTATCAATTCTCACCATGTCTAATGTCTGTTGCTGTCTACTCATCTTAAGTGTTTCACTGTGAGTTTAATCGCTCTTTTCTTTCATGCCATTGTCCTTGGGCCTTTCCTCACCACCTGTGACACAAGTTGCTGTTTTCTCATTCGTGTTGTGTTGAGTGTTGAATTACTCATTTTGTTGTCTTAAATCATTGTTCCTTATCACATTTGTCTAAAAAGTCAGCTCATGTGCAGAACAGCTTACATGCTCTTTTCTTGTTGAAGTCAGACCTTCTTGTCACACCCTTGTTCTACAATCACTAATAGCAGTATATTTACGTTACCTAAAGATGTCCAACCTACTGCAGCACCTGCGGCTCCTGAGCCTAAACCACAGGTGCCAGCTGAGCCTAAACCAGCTCCAGCTCCTCGGGCTGAACCAGAGGCTAAGCCTGAACCCAAAGCAGCACCAAAACCGGAACCAGCTAAGAAACCAGAGGCACCCCCAGCTAAAGGTATTTTATGTCTGTCTTGTCCCATGGCTGTGTGCCATGCATACTAACTCATTGGTCCCACAGTGTTGTCTGTCTAGAGACTTTCATGCTTGTTTTGGTTTGTTCTCTTTGTGGAGACAGGCTCCAAGGAGCCATCTCTTTGCATGTTACTTCTGTAGATAAACTGTGTTTGTATGAAATCCAAACGAAACCCATGTTCTTTTAAGCCCCAGTGGAGGCAAAGAAACCTGCTGCACCAGAACCATCAGAACCACCAAAAACTGTACCAGCTAAAAAACCTGCAGAATCAGAACCACCAAAAACTGTACCAGCTAGAAAACCAGAGCTGGCACCAACCCAGCCAGAAGTTGCTGCACCAAAAGGTATATGTTCATGTCTCACCAATGAGACAAAAACATTTTTTTTGTCTCATTCCTTTCTTCCATCTTTTTCTGTGTATTTGTCTTTCAATCCTGTCAGGGGATAAACTTTATCTATTCTATGTGCTTGTCTGTCCCTTGTTACTGTGTTATCTTCGTGCTGCATGCTGTTGACCAATTGGTCACAACCATCTTACTCTTCCTTTTCCCTGAATTGCCCTTTCAAAGCTGTTGAAATTCACAAGAGAGCAGAGGTCACAACATTTATTAAAGAGGAAACAGAAACAGTGATACTTCAAAGAAAAGAGATTATAATTCCTGCTAGAAAAGAAGATGAAGAAATACCTCAGAAGATAGAGATTTCATACAAAAAAGGTATATGACATCACACATCAGATATGTGAAATTCTGCCTTCGATTCTCACCTGTGTCTGTTCTCTGTCTGTTCATGTTGGTTTGTTTCTGTGTCTTGGGTTTGTCCCTGATCACTGATGATGTCTTGTTGTCCATCTACATGGTGTATGTCATGTTTGTCAATTGTCAAATTGTTGCTCATCTACATGGTGTATGTCATGTTAGCCAGTTGTCAAATTGTGTCTCTTCACTCGATAGAGTGATATATTCTTCTTATACTCTTGCGGTCATTTTAGTAGATACTTTAAAGTTATCGCATTTTACGAAGATTGTCCCTCAAACAATATTCCCATAGTTCCTGTGGAAGTAGAGCTACTGGAGCCATCCAAACCTGAGCCTCAAAGGACCATTAAGGATTCCATAAAACCTCAAGGTACTTTCCAGCACATTAAAAACGACATTGAACTGCATTTGTAGCACTTACATTTTCTGCATTCTTGCAACTCAGTTTATGTCTTCAAAAGTGACTGAATCTATAGAGTAGAAACAGGCCTCCAAGAGTGTCCCAATTGTTGAACCTAAAAAAAATACATTTCTGTGTCTCTTCACTCGATAGAGTGATATGTTCTTCTTGCACTCTTGTGGTCATGTTAATAGATATTTTTAAGTTATCACAGTTATGAAAATTGCATCCCAAACAATATTCCCATAGTTCCTGTGGAAGTAGAGGCACTGGAGCCATCAAAACCTGAGCCTCAAAGGATGATAAAGGATTCCGTAAAACCTCAAGGTATTGAAGTAACCTTCCAGCGCACTGACAGATAGCACTGAAATGAATTGCATTTGTAGGCTAGTGCTTATATGCATATTTAGTAACTCAGTTTCTGTCTTGAAAAGTGACTGAGCCTAAAGACCAGAAGGTGCCTTCCAGGGAGGTCCTAGTGTCTAAACCAAAAAAAGAGATTCCTTCAGTCACAGGTACACACAGTGGCAGTATTTCAGCCAACATTATTTGAAGTGATTACTCCTTGCTGTGTGGTTGCTATAATGCTATATTTAGTATACATGTCACATAAAGTTATCAACAGCAGTGTTAGTTTTTCTTGTAAGCATACAAGCAGTTTTGAATGAAAAGACATGGGTCATTATTTGGCAAGCTAGCTAAAAGTAACTTGTTCTTTTGAAGAGCCTGAGATTGCTATGAAGTCAACTGTAGTGTCAGAGATGACCACCATGACAGTAGAGGCTACTACTGAAAAGAAAGAACCCTGACCAAGAAAGGTACATTCATACTTGTCCATTTTACATGGAAATAATACATTATGCAATAAACAAGAAACACAATAAACAGCACATCGCCAAACACATATTGAAATAAGTTAGTTTTAAATCTGTTAACTCGTTGTCATGTTTTGTATCGCAACTATTTGGTTGCATATTCTTGCAAATATCTTAGATCCTCAAGCATCCGCAAATCTTCAGAGGACAAAACCTATTACTTCAGTAACCAACAAGATGCCATTTGTGCCAGCTAAGAATGAAAGATCATCTCAAAAAGAATATACTCATATCAAGCCTTTGCCTACATTTCATCCAGAGGAATCTTTTAGTAATCTCAAGGAAACTTTTTCTGGAGAGCTACCCAAAATGGAATCAAAAGCAAGGATAAATGCCCAAGTGGACAGGAAACCTGACAAAAATTATGTAATGACTCTTGAATCAGATTTAGATATATTTAATAGAAAAACCACACAGGATTTCTTTAACCTGGGTCCTCCATCTCCAAATATTACATGTGATGTACAAAGTACTCTTGAGAAACCATCTATACCTCAATATCAGGACAGGACACTACAGGTAGAAACAATGTCAATACTGCCAAGAAGTGGTACGATTACAGAAGAACAAAGTGGACTTTATAAAACTATTTCCGAGGCAATACAGCAGCACTCACACATTTCTTCTATGAATCAGGCAGTTTACCCTGAAATGGATTTGACGTCTGATGAAACAGGAGAACCTTCAAATATTTTGCCAAGATTTGATGAAAGACACAGTACTGGAAATAAGCTTTGTGATACCCAAGATATTGGCAATGAAGTACCAGAAAAGGACTCCAAGTGTAGAGAAGCTTTTAAAGACCAAGAGGGAATTCATCACCCCTCCAAAACCTTAGCTAATATGGAAGAATTTCCTGTGGCTGTAGAAGTCCCCGCAAAAGATCATATGGAGAGCAGAGAGGCTTTTGACAGTGCTGAGATGAAACATCTTCAGAGACCAATCTTGTCATATGTAAAAGAAATAGATGCTACTTATCCCAAGAATGTAGAATATTTGACTGATAAAATAATATTGCTAAAGGAAACAATGCCACATTTAGAGCCTCCCATTCTTGGTAATTTAAATGCAAACATTTTAGAATCAAGAGAACAGCAAGTGCAATATTCCCCAACAGAAAAATATCAATTTACATGTCTGTCACTAACCCAGTTAAATGACAGAGATACAGTAGACAGTATTAACAACCAGTCCACTTTACCAGGACAATGTGGTCAGATTATCACCAAAGATATATATGAATTGCACAGTGAACAATCTGACAATTCATTGGGACACCACAACCCAGGAGCACAACTCTAGCCAAATGTGAGGGGCAGGAGCTAAAAAAAGAGGAGATAGAAATGCCATCTTTGCCAAGAGACACAGGGACAGAATCCATAAGGCCTGAAAAACATTTAAGTTATAATATAAAAACAGATCCTCTCGGATCCTATTCTAAAGTTAACTTTCCTAAACAAATGAGTACATTCTATAAAGAATCAAGTATCACTAGAGGAGGACAGGAGGACAACTCAAATCTAATTCCAGCTGCAACATTGTCTGGAACTACTGATCAGTTTGGGCATGCAATGCGTGAAAAGCTCACTGGTAGAAATAAAGATACTACTGAAGTCCCTTTTAAAAAGGATAATCACCTGACAGAGCAGTCTCAAGTTAAAGAAAAAATGTTACGAACTCCAGAAACAAGAGGTTTTAAGGCAAATGTAAGATTGCCTTGTATAGGGCATGATGGGAGTGCAGACACTGACAGTCGTCTCTTAAAGGATGCTGAAAGACCAAAGTTGTCAGGTAACAGAGAATTAGATGTTCAAACCGAACAACTTCTATTTACATCTAAAGAAACATCTATGTCACCAACAGTGACTCAGATCCATGGTATTGATAATGATCCATCAACAAAATCAATAGAAACACTTAATGAAACTTATTCCCTGAGAGATCCTCAAACTCTCAAAACTATGACTGATTGGATGACTTTTACTGAGGGGGAAAATATCCCTACTATATTGTCAAGATCATCAGACAAGAGCAGTGGCCATATTTCAAATGAGCAATTCAATGAACCAGATAAGGAGAGGTCTAAAATCTTCAAGCAAAAAGGAAACAGCCAAGAGCTGAGAGAAGTTTTACTAAAAGCACTAGACAAGAAATCAGCAGAAGGCCTATCAAAAGAGAGTGCAATGGATTTACAAAAAGTCAAAAGCCTCCCAGATGAAAGACAACAAATAAAATCAGTTGATTTAATTCCTCCTTATCACCCAAAAGTATATCAGGACGTGGTTGGAAGGATTCAAGGCACTGGTAAATTCTTGCCAAATATGCCAGAAAATACCACAGATGTCCAAATGAGGACATTCTCTCAAAAGGGCTCTGAAGCGTGCATGAGTCCTATAAATGTTGAGATAAGTGATGTCGAGGGATCAATCTCAGTCATCAAAGGTCATGATCTCAGTAAAGGATCGGATGTCTCTGAAGATAAAAGCATCTCATTAGCTTGGCAAAGACAGCCAATCAAGGATCCAGTGTCCCCTCAAAGTCTCAGGGCTGCATGACACCTGGTTCAACAAATATAGCTCAAGAAGAGAAGGGACCAGGATTTAGAGAGAAAGGCCTTACCACCCACGATGGTATCAGTGCAGCTAAATATTATGTTTCTCCCAAAATGCATGAATTTGGTCCTGATAAACAACTAAAACCCATTAGTTTGAGAGGGAAAGAGCTGCAATTGCCTCAAAACACAAGGAAGCCATATTGGAAGGCACTATAGATAGCCAAGAAAAAATTGAAGCAGATAAACCCTACAGTAAAACAGAGCCAGCCATTCAAAATATTCCTAAATTATATAGAGACCAACCCTCAAAATATAGGCTTCAGGAAACTACTTTGTCAAGTCAGGAACTGAATCCGTCAGAGGTGGACAGTGACGGCTTAAAGATATTTTATCACGAAGGAAAATCTCTGTCCACCGGAGAGACTACCAGAGAGGAAGTTGAGCACAGACGTTTGCCCCCTGAAGAGGTCACAAGACTTCCCGACACATCTCCCACCAAAATCAGTGCTGCTCTTGAGAAAAAGAAGAAGATAATGAATACTTCACAAAGTAAAGAGGGAGCTCCTGAAGAAAGGAATAAACAAAAGCAGATCCCATTGCCCTCAGTGGAATACCCTATAGGTATTAAAATGTTGTCCACCTGGACAGTATTTCTTTTTGGAACACTTCTGGAACACTTTCACCTGTTTTCCAACTCATCCCATTTGGACACTATGAGTTTTCTCTTGCGTGCACCCAACAGAATAATCCACTGTTCATTTGTACACTTGCTCGTCGTCACGTGCACACATAATATCTTTCACTCTCCACTGTTGAGTTTATTATTGAGGTTTTCACAGTACACTTCCATCCTCTCTTGAGCTATCACAATCTTAGTGAGTCTGTTTTTATGCAACTCCGTGACATCCTACAAAATCATGTTCAAAGCAATAATTATTTATGCATCTTGAATTATATTCTCAAGTGCCCGCACCAGGGAAGAAAGCTCATCCAGAGAGAAAGCCTGTGGTCACAGTAGAAGATATAGCCCCTTCAAAAGGTACAGGATTACTGGGAAAATTATTCTTTAAAAATCCTGATAGTTCTTTTATATTGTCAGATGTTTTATATCTGTTCTATCTTTTTATAATTGTACTGTGGTCAGTTATCTACATATGTATCTCTCATATTTAAGTTCTTGAGCAAGAAAAGAAGACACCTCCAGCAGAGAAATATGTACCAGAAAAGGCTGATGTCACTCTCCCTAAAGGTACAAAAACGTGTACCAGGACGCATCTGAGTGACTGTTCTTTTTGTCGAGTTATTGTTTCTCTTATATGCATTACTCTCGTCATCTGTCTTACATAATGTACATCTCTCTTGGCTGTAAAGCACCTGAAGTCGACAGAATGGTCCCAGCTCTACTTTCTTTGAAAGAAGATGTTTTTTCTCCAAAAGGTACAGAATGTGTGCCACCTTGGGGGGTCTTGTAAAAAGCACATCATGTCTTTGTGCATGCCTCTTTTTATTGCATAATGACCTGGTAGTTGGTACACCTGTCAAGCTCTGTGTGTGTGTTCTCTTGCGTACATTGATCTGCTAGAACCAGAGAAGAAGGTTCATGAAAGGACTCCCGTTACATTTGAGGAGGTTACTTCTCCTAAAGGTACAGAAAGTGTGCCACAGAACTTTGGAACCACACACTTTTTCATTTGTTCCATACCTGTTCTGTGTATTTATGTTTTTAGTTCTGTATGACTATGTATGTAATCAGAGAAGGCAGTCCTTGAGGGAATTTTTGTTTTCAAACAAAGGACCAAACATACACTGAATCCTCAAAGGAGCAAAATCTCTTGCTCTGTCTCTGAGTTACATGTCATTGTAAGCTTTCAGTCATTTCTAGCCTCTCATCGTAGACTATATTCTTACGTGTGCCATTTCTACTTCTCTGACAATGCTAAGTGCCTGAACCTGAGAAGAAGGCGGTTGAAAGAAAACCAGAATCATTAAAAGAAGAAGTTCCTAAAAAAGGTATACAAGATGTTCCCAGGTCTTAAAATGAGCACAGTGTCATATTGTCTATGCTGTCTTCAGTGTTCTGTTTGTTGTATGTTTTGTTTGTTTGTGTGATCTTGTGTGTGGTTACTCCTGTACTGAGTTGCATTGTTTCTGTCTTTGTGCTAACATAAATCTCAGAACCAAAGAGGAAGGTTGAAACAAAACAAGTGACAACAAAAGAAGAGGTTACTCCCCCAAAAGGTACAAAAAAGTATTGGGGTCTTGTAATCCGCAAAACATCTTTATCTTTGTGTGTCTATGTGTTGCTTGTGTTTGTGTGTTCAGTGTATGTTTTATGTGCATACCTGTGCTCATCTGCTCTTGATTTGTGTCACCTCCACAACCATAAAGTTCCTGAACCAGCAAAGAAACCTCTGGAGAGAAAACCTGTCGCAATAGAAGAGGTTACTCCTCAAAAAGGTACACAAGGAGTGGCCTTAAAACATCTTAAGTCTCTGTGTTGTTTCTAATTTAGTCTATTTTTTTATTTGTTGTGTGTGTTTCTTGGTGTGTTCACTCTTGTGCTTGGTTGCATCTGATAAATCTTTGTCTCTTATAAAGTACCGGAACCTGAAAAGAAAATTCTTGAAAGAAAACATATGGCAAAAGAAGAGGTTACTCTACAAGGTACACAAAGAGTGGCCTTGAAACCTCTTAAATCTTTGTGATGATCTTTTTTTGTGTATGTGTGTGTGTGCATCCATTGTTGTGTCGTGTGGTTGTTTACTCTTGTGCTGGGTCAGCTTTTGTCTCTGATAATATGTTTCTAACTTATAAAGTTCCTGAACCTGAAAAGAAACCTCTTGAAAGAAAACCCGTGGGAAAAGAAGAGGTTATTCCTCAAAAAGGTACACGAAGAATAGCCTAGATTAAAGAAACCTCTTTAATCCCTGTGTTGTTTGTGTTTGTATGTTTTCATCCTGTGTGCTTCTTTACTCTTGTGCTTGGTTGCATCTCATACACATTTATCCCTTATAATGTGTTTTTCACTTATAAAGTGCCTGAACCTGAAAAGAAACCTCTTGAAAGAAAGCCTGAGCCAAAAGAAGAAGTTACTCCACAGAAAGGTACACAAACAGTGGCCTTGAAACCTCTTAAGTCCTGTGTTGTTCCTGTTTGTTTGTTTGTTTGTTTGTTTGTTTGTCGTCGTTGTTGTTTTTCCCCTTTTTTGTAAGTGTTCTGTCTTGTGTTTGTGTTTCTCACTCATAAACAGGGCTCTAAATGAACACTGGCCAAATGCTGGTCGAAATTCATTTTGATGGGTAAAAAAGAAAACTTACTAGCCAATCAATTTGTCTGATGAATAAATCACTTCAGATAGGCTATTTATCCTGCAGCAGAGGTTATTGGGCCGGAGCGCGCAAGAGCTCAGCCTCACCTCCTAATATCTCTGCCCGAGCTCATACCATCCTATCTTGTTCTCATCAGTATTTTGCGTCTGTCACACAACTTGAATATATCAGAACGGCTGTGTGCACTTACACAGCTGTGGTTATTTCTGCATCCATTGTTGGAAGTTTACGCCCCTGTAGAATATTGTAGCCTACATGTTACCCTTTTGTCAAAATAAATAGCAGATGAGAGCCCTTCAAATTTGCTAGTCTATGCAATGGAAGTAATCCGGTTTTGAATTATTTTTGAGTTGTTCATGTGTAGCCTGCATGAAACACGTAACCAAACAAATGGAGCCTCACAAACTAGGCCTGTTTTTGGAACAAACACGAGTAGGAGTTTGGCTATCCTGTTTTGGGGGAACCACAGTTTATTCACTGTAATGCTGAATAAGTTGCAACCTGTTATAGCCTCAACAGTAAAACAAATGATGTTCCAAGTATCATGCAGTGAAGTTAATTTCTATTTTCTGTAGACTTAAGTATAATTTTTTTCTTTTGAGCAGGCATAAGAACATGAAATGGAGGGACAGTGAGCTCTCAGTTTTACTGCTTATGCATATTATGCAATAGTAATTGTAGGCTATTAGCAAACATAGCGCATAGGGTACCAAATGGTTACTGTACAAATTAATGACACATAGGGCAACAGTTCAAATAAAAAAAAATCTCTGAATTTACAAATTAGGCTGCTAAATGGTTTATTAAGCTGGTTCATGCTGTGAATTTTGTCTATCTGTATATAATTGTCTCTCCTAGAGTTAAATGCAAAACAATTGTTATACATAGAATTTTTTGCTTTGCTGAGAAAAACCTCAGATAGGCCAGTAAAAGTTGGCTAGTGGACATTAAGATTGGCTGGTAATTTTACAAATCCACTTCCTACATTGGTTAGTGGTCAGAAAAGTTAGTTTAGAGCCCTGCTCATAAAATGTCCGAACCAACAAAGAAATCTCTTGAAAGAAAACTTGCAGCTAAAAAAGATGTTACTCCTCAAGGTACACAAAGAGTGTCCTTGAAAGCTCTTTTGTCCCTGCGTTGTTTCTAATTTTGTCTAATGTGGTTAGTTTGTTTTGTGTCTCACTCTTGTGTGCTTGATTTGACACATCTCTTATAATGTGTTTTTCACTCATAAAGTCCCTGAACCTGAAAAGAAACCTCTTGAAAGAAAACCTGCTGCAAAAGAGGAGGTTACTCCTCAAAGAGGTACACAAAGAGTGGCCTTTGAACCTCTTAATTTGTGTTAATTATTCTGTGTATTTTTGTGTGTTTGTTGTGTATTTACATCTTGTGTTCTTGTTCACTCTTACACTTTGTTTGCACCTGATAAGCATTTGTCTTGTAATGTGTTTTTCACTTATAAAGTGCCTGAACCTGAAAAGAAACCCCTTGAAAGAAAGCCTGAGCCAAAAGAAGAGGTTACTCCAAAGAAAGGTACTTGCCGTAAGGTGCCTTGGATCTTCAAATCAGCAGGCATACAATTTGGGTTGTCTTCATTGTGTGACTTTTACTTGCATGTGTGTATGTGTGCGCGCTTAGTTGAGTATGATTTCTGTTTCCATTTGACAATGATAAGTGGCTGAACCAGATAAGAAGGCGCTGCCCGCAAAAACTCCAGTCTCAGTAAAAGAAGAAATGCCTCCCCAGAAAGGTATACAGTATGCTGAATGTCTTTTAAAAAAGTCTTGGTTCTTATTATGTCTGTATGTCTATTTATTGTGTTTCTTGTATGTTTCTTGTTTATGTGTGTGTGTGTTGGGGGGGTGTACATTTGTTGTCCTGTGATGTGTGCTCAATTGTGTGTCTGAGCCTGCTCTTTGAAAATCGTTGATCATTATCATTTTACTTAGTGTGTTTTTTCCATCTGATCTTAAGTGCCTGAGGAGAAGAAGACAACAGTGAAAGAACCTGAAGCACCTAAAGGTACAGCACATATGCTGGGGTATCTTCATGTTTTCTTGTGTGTGTGTGTGTGTTTGTGTGTATGTAAGTTGTGTGTGTGCTATGTGTGTGTGTGTCTTCTGCTCATTTTTGAGTAGTTTTTTTGTTTGTTCATTGTTGTTTGTTGTGTTCCATTCATTGTTTGTCTGCTCAGCTCTTTATAACATTATTTCTCTTGGGTAATAAAGTGCCTGAACCAGAGAAGAAGGCTGCTCTTGATACAAAACCGGTTGCTCCCGTCAAAGGTACATACTGTGTGCCGAGCTATTTCTTATATGTGCCAATAAACTGCTTCTAAAATGTTTCTATTCCTCTTGTGTCTGTCTGTATATGTCTCTGTGCTGGGTCTTTGACTGATTTTAATGCTGTTTGACTTCTCACATTTACACAACATATGTCTTCTATTATTAAGTTCCTGAACCAGAAAAGAAAGCTCCTGAAAAGACTCCTGTGCCAGAGAAAAAGGAAGTTGCTCCAGCCAAAGGTATTGTTTGTTTGTGAGGTTGTGTCAAGTGTTTGACACCTCATGTTGTGTCTTGTGATTGTTTATCTTATATTTGTGGTCTGTTTCCATTTGAACGATCATCCATCATTTTTGTGACCTTGAAACTCTTCCATTCAAAGTGCCTACGCCTGAAAAGAAACCATCTCCTGAAACTGCTCCAAAGAAAGTGTCTCCACCTGAAGGTACCCTTGTTTTACATATTAACAAACAGACATGCTCTTTAGTGCCTTGATCTCAGTTTATTGTTTTAAGTGTATATGTACACATGACACTTTATTTGTGTATGCAGTCTTATAACATTCCTAAAACATAGCCCAGGCAACAATGACAAACTTGAGTTTAGGGGTGATATAATAATTTCATCTCAGCCTCGCTAGAGGTGTCAAGTCTTCATATCTTATTCTTATTATATCATGCTTATTTGCGTATCCCTTCACCCTTACCTTTTCTCAATCAAAAGTGCCAAAAGCTGAAAAGAGAAAATCTCCTGAACCTGCTGCAAAGAAAGTCTCTCCCCCTCAAGGTATGGGAGAGCTGGAGTTGATCTCAGTGGCATATGCATATAGCTTTGTTCCAGCATTGCTTAGACAATGATTTAAAAAAAAAACAACAATAACAATATTGATACGAACAGATGAAAAAGGACACTGAATTATTTGGTTCCCATTATTTTAACATTGACATTGCTTTTTATTTGAAGTGCCAAAAGTTGAAAAGAAACCATCCCCTGAAATTGCCACAAAGACAGAATCACCTGTTGAACTCGAAGGTATGCGAGGGTTGTTGTAAATTATATGCCCCACAATTGTATTGAATCCCTCTTTGAGGTGATGCTCACTTTTACTAAGCACTTTTTAACCCAATTTATTCTTCACATTTTTTTTTTGCGCTCTTTTAAGCTCTTGTTTTTGAATCCTACAAAATATTTTCTGACATTATTTCAAACATAATATTTGAAGCTATAGTGTCAAGAAAGAAGAGTGAAGAAACCATTGCAAGAGAACACAGAGACAAGATTGAAAAAGTAGTAGTAGTACTAGAAGAGAAAGAAGAAGAAAAAGAAGAAGAAGGAGAAGGTTTTTTATTGACTTCTTTATTGTCTGTTTTACATGTCCCATAATTAATAATGCTGCCAGTGACTTTCATTTCGAATCTGACTGGGTCATAAATATAAAGCTATCTTCAGGACCCATTTGCGTTTAATAGATGACCTATCTTCACGGCTCTTTCATATCTTGTATGCACTATTATCAACAACAACTATAGTGACAGCACTGCAACCTCTCTTTTTTCTTTATCTTTTTTATTCCTTCTTTTTTTTGTCAGGGTTACTTAAGGGTAACCCACACACTATGGAGCATGTATCACACTAACAAGAAAGAGGCATGAAACATTAATTTATAACAATCTATACTGCTGTTTTATTCCTTATTCTTATACACTGTTTTACAATCTTTTATATTACTTGATCTACTTAATGTATATTTAAGAGCTTTTGACTTTTTGCTTGTTTTCTTTAACATAGTATAGTTTGATTTATGTTTTAAACCATATTTGGCATCACATAAGATCACCCATTCTCATGTCAGATTTGTGACTATGTTTTGACTATGTCTGTGAAATATTAATTTCTGAATTAGATGGGGAGAAAGGACCAGTTTCTGCACCAGGACCAGTTAAGAAAGGTATGCACTTATTGTAATGTAAATTCATTGTCACTAATGATCATATGATGTTTTTTTTCGTAATTTTTAATATCATGTAGATATGTAAACCAATTTAGCCTTATTCTGTGACACACTGTCTGTGTGGGGTATTTGTCGGCTGACCGGTGTGCGTGCTGCTCATTGTAGAGAAATTTTACAGCTTTTTGTATCCTATATGTTGTGAAATAGATGGTGGCGTAAAAGGGCTTGTGCCTTGAAAATCTACATGTATTGTCTTTTGTTGTTTTAAGTGTTTTATGAATGTTTGTAAATGTGATTTGATGTCTTTGTTGCCAACCTGCAAATCGAAACTTAAAGGCAAAGTTCAGGTCAAAGAAGAGGAAACCTTCGAAATCCCAACCTTAAAGAAAGTTGTAAAGAAAACCGAAATCAAGGAGGAAACACAGGAAACTCTTAAGCTGAAGAAAGTGTCCAGGATTCCCACTGATGAATTACAGGCTGCTGAAGTGATAAAACTCAAGCCAGTGATAAAACCTGAGGATCATGAGGTGGAGATGGTTTATGCCAAAGCTACCACAGAGGTGACCGTTAAAGAAACCTATGAGGCAGAGTTTTCAAGTATTGAAACATATGAAACAGTCAAAAGGCCAGAAAGGATACCTCTGGACAGAGAGAAAAGAACACCAGATGAACGCGATCAGGATAAGAAACCCAAGGAAGTCCCAACTAAAGACACAACTGAAGAGCGTCCTGTGCCACAGAAGAAAAAGCCAGTGGAGGAAAAGGGCAAAGAAGACAAACCTGGTTTGAAGAAAATTACAAAAGCACCAAAGGAAGAGTCACCAAAGGAACCCACTTTAGCACTGAAGAAAGTGTCAAAGTTACCATCTGATGCCAAAGAGCCAGAAACTGTGAAGCTAAAACCTTTTGAGAAACCAAGTAAGCCAGAGCCTGAACCTGAGAAACCAAAGAAAGATGAGAAGGACCGAAAATCTGAACCTATCGAAAGGTTCGAACGATCTCCGAGAGAGGAGGTAGTAAAAGAACCGGTTGCTCCAAAGAAAAAGGAAGAACCTAAACCAGACCAAAAGGAAAAAGACACTGTGAAGAAACCTGTGGAAAAAGTTCCTACTGATGAGAAAACTCCAGATGATAAGCTACGTCTTGGAAAGGCAAAAAAGATTCCTTCAGATGAACAGGAAATTGAAAAGGTTCAGTTGAAACCATTTGCAAAGCCAGCAGTAAAGACAGAGTCACCTGCTGACAAGAAGGTCCCAGAATCTAAGGAAACAAAACCTACTGAAATCAAGAAGCCTACTCGTACTCCAAGAGATGAGACACCTGAAAAGGTAAAGAAACCAGAATTGCCTTCTGAGCTAGAGAAGAAACCCAGTCCCAAGATCACTCCTCTGAAGAAGAAGGAACCAACTCCAAAGGAGGAGGAAAAACCTGTGCAGCTTAAAAAGGTTGAACCACGGCCTAAGGAGGAACCAAAGGAGGTAGAGGTGGAGAAGCCAAAGCTCAAACCTCTAGATACTGTACCAGTGGAGAAAAAGCCAAGTGTTGATGCTGCCAAGAAGATACCTAAGAAGGTATCACCCAAAGATTCCATTGAGGCTGTCACCTTGAAGAAGGTTCCACCGAAAGTCTCACCTAAAGAGGAAAAGCCTGAACCTGCAAAACCAAAAGGAACCCCAGTAATGAAAGAGCTGTCTCCAGGGGCCATTAGAGTAAGGAAGATATCAACTCAGCAAGAAGAAGAAGTTGAAGAACTAGAGTATGAGCCGGCGGAAGAGGAAGACGAAGAGGAGTGGGGATGGGAACTTGCTCCTCGTGAAAGCTATGGCTCTGAAGATCTGGAAGAAGGAGCTCTTGAGACTCCAGGAATGGTCCGGCGAGGTGAGAGAGGGTGGCTGTGAGTCCTCACCACTGAATGCCTCATCTTCCTTCCCCTGATCGGAAAATAAACAGTCCCTTTTTCCATTGCGCGTAATCCTCATCTCCATCTTCACTGTTTGTTGTTTGTTATCTTAACATCATCTGTTCTTCATTGTGGCACTTGTTCCCATTCATATGTCATTCCATGAAACCTTTGTGTTTCCTGTACTTACTTACATGTCATTCTGTGAATGTAAGCCATCGTGTTTTTTGTCTCCCTACTTAGATGTCATCCTGTGAATGTTTGTCCCCGTGTCTCGTTTACTGTTGTCTGTCATTGTTAAACATGTTTTTCTTATTAGCTTATTACTTGATCATAGAGGTCATATGAGCCACCTAACAGATCATTCCAGAAATAAATGGCATGATCCCTTCATTTCTATCAGTCCAACTCTACCATCTACCATCTAAAATGTTTTAGTCCTAAATGTTTCAGCCCATGTTTAGTTTCTCTCTTAATCCAGAATGTCATCACACTGTATGTGTCAATATAAAACAGACCCTTTTCATGCTGGTTAGAATGTAGACATTTTAACAGTACTTGAAAATAACTTATTGAATTATGATGATCCAGAGGGAACACCTAAGGATGCAGGAGCCGCTGGTGGAGGAAGAGGAAGAGGACTAAAACGTGAGTTTAAAACGTGCACAAAAATACATAGTTCAATTATTAGCATGAAAAAACGCCTTTTATTATTTTGTGTTTGTAAGATATGAACTGTATACAGTGGGTTGTATACATAAACAGTATGTAGACACATTTATACCTACTCTGCTAGTGCCATCAGTGTTTTGAACGTGAATCGAGAAATGTATTGCATGTAAAATTAAAAATTCTGTTGTTTTCTGAAAAAAAAAAATTGAAAAAAATGTGAAAATGGATTATGTGTGAATGGATACAGCTTTTATGGATACAGTGTTTAAAAGTAAGAGGGAATAATGAAAGCTTTTCTCATGTGTTATTAGCGAAAGGAACTCCATCCCCAGGAGAGGGCAGAGGCAGAGGGCTGAAACCAGGCGGTGGAGGCAAGCCTCCAGAGGAACCAGCATTCGCTGGCTTCCAGCTGAAGGCTGTCCCACTGAAATTCATCAAAGAGCTCAAAGACATTGTGCTGTCAGAGGCTGAGTCCATTGGTTCCTCTGCTGTGTTTGAGTGTGAGGTGTCGCCTTCCACTGCCATCACCTCATGGATGAAAGATGGCAGCAACCTGAGGGAGAGTCCTAAGCACAAGTTCACTTCTGATGGCAAAGACCGTAAGCTGGCTATCATTGATGTCCAGCTCTCTGACCGTGGTGAATACACTTGTGTAGCCACTCTTGGCAAAAAGGAGAAGACTTCAACTGCCAAACTCATTGTGGAAGGTAATGCATACACACAACACTCTATGCAAGGATCACATCTGTTGATATTTTACATTAACCCTTCAAATATGATTGGAATAATCCTGTTTCGTTGTTTACAGAGCTGCCGGTCAAATTTGTCAAGACACTTGAGGAGGAGACGACCGTCATGAAGGGACAGCATCTGTACCTGACCTGTGAGTTGAACAAGGATAGAGAGGTGACATGGAAGAGAAATGGAACGCCTTTTACATCAGTGCCTGGAAAGATCCAAGTCGCCACCATTGGACTACAGCGTGCAGTGACAATTCAGAATTCTGGTGATGAGGACGCTGGGGTTTACACATGCGAGTGTGAAAATATCAAGACAGAATCAAATGTGAAAATCATTGGTAAGGGTTTATGTACTAGTACTTTCACACTTTCATCATGTGATTACTTGGCCAAGTCTTGGTGTTTTGATTGTCCATCAAATATCCCTGTTCTTTCAGGTTGCTGAGTGCTGTTGGTAGGTATAAGAACGACACCATTTTATACAATGCAGACCGAATTTGCAAACTGTCAGCTAACGCTAACTGCATTGGGCACAGGAAAATGAAACAGAAATTAAGTTTCCTTGCCCTCATCAGTTAGTTGGCTGCTGTTTCACTATTCGGTCTACATACCAAATATTCTCGTTCTTAATTCTACCAGTACAGCACTTGGCAGCCACAAACAGGGTTGTTTGACTCCGGACATGCAAACCTATGATTAATACCTTTGACACTACACTTTGCATAATTTAATGTTATCCATAATTAAACTATAATTGCTAGATTGTCAGTTTTTTTAGCACTTCTCCCATATGCTGACAGTGAAATTGGCTTTACTTTTAAACTATCAACAATTACAATTTTACACAAATTCACAAATATGTGTAATTGACTCTCAACCCAATACCTAATATGTCTCTGTCCACTTCAGAAATCATTAAGGACTGGTTAGTGAGACCACTGAAAGACCAGCACGTGAAACCTAAAGCTACTGCCACATTCAAGTGTGAACTCTACAAAGACACCCCCAACTGGAAATGGTTCAAGGGGGATGAGGAAATCCCTAACGACCCAACAGATAAAACAGAAGTTAAGAAGGACGGTAAAGAGCTCACTCTGACCATCAAAAATGCATCCCCTGATGATGTTGCCGAGTATGCCATGGAGGTAGAAGGTCGCAGATACACAGCAAAGTTGACACTTGGAGGTATGTCAATCATTTTGGTGAGCGGATGAGTTCATGTATTTGTCCTAAAAAATATTGTGAAACTTATGATACTAACAATTTCTGTAGTGCACTGAGCACATTTCCCCTCCATGTTTTGCTTTGTTTTGTTTGTTTAATCATCAAGGCTGTGAAACTCAGACAAAGCTTTTCTGAGGATGTATGTTGACCATCATCCTATCTTCCACAGAACGTGAGGCTGAGATCCTGAAGCCGCTGTCCAGTGTTGAAGTAGTGGAGAAGGAGGAGGCCAACTTTGACTGTGAAATTTCAGAGGATGATGTTCCTGGAGAATGGAAACTTCAGGGACGCATTCTGCAGAGATCACCAGTGAGATCTCACTGTCAATTTTCTATGGATGGATTTTCAAATGTAATGCACTGTACATGTTAATGTCATTCAACCATCCATTTTTTTTCTTTTAATCAAGACATGTGAAATCAGAGCAGAAGGCACCAAGCGATTCCTCACTCTTAAGGATGTTCAGCTTGACCAGTCTGGTGAAGTGTCATATCAGGCATTGAATGCCATTACAACCGCAATGCTCTTAGTCAAAGGTGAGTGGGTTAAGAACCTGCCAGCAGGTGAATCTTGTATGTTAACTTGTGTTTTGTGCCTGATTTCTTTTGACAGGTAAAAGTAATGTAAGTAGAAAAAGATGAACTAATTCTTCTAAAACTACCTCTCAGAAATCGAAATGGACTTCACTGTCCCTCTGAAGGATGTTTCTGTGCCTGAAAAGAAACAGGCAAAGTTTGAGTGCACCATCACTAAAGATGTGTCTAAGGTGATGTGGTACAGAGGGTCTGACATTATAACCTCAGATGCAAAATATGATATCATTGATGATGGGAAAAGGCACATGTTGGTTATTAACCACTGTGAGTTTGAGGATGAGGGAGAGTACACTATTGAAGTGTTGGGCAAAAGGTCAACTGCTAAACTCACGGTAGAGGGTAAGTTGTTTGTCACCTTAAAACCATATAAACCTAATAAACTGTAAATTTTTCATTAAATTATTTTTTTTCGTAAAAAGAAAAACAAACTTTAAATAATTCTGTGTATTAATAAATAAATGAGTGAATGAATCGTACTGATAATTCTAAAAAGTCTAGTGGACTGTCAGTTACTAAAAACTGAAACTGTTATGCAACAAATAAATACATTATAGGCATGAGGCTCAAGTTCACCACGCCATTAACGGATCAAACCGTGAAGGAAGGTAATGCAGCTCGGTTTGAGCTTGAACTCTCACATGAGAATGTGCCCATTACATGGTACAAAAATGAAACAAAACTCCATCCAAGCCGAGTGGTGTTAATCCATGTTGATGGAAAGAAACACATATTAGAGCTAAAGGATGTCACTCTAGATGACACCTGCCAAATCAAGGCAGAGGCTAACGGAGTATCTACAACAGCAAACTTGATGGTCCTAGGTAACCCCATTTTCTTGTCTGTTTTCTACCCCCTCTCGCTCTCTCTCGCTGTGCATATGTCCAAGTCACAAGCTCATATTAATGTCTGTGACAATCCGTCATATTAAATCTGCCAGTGTTTCATAATCACAATTCATAACTTATAATTCATAATTCATGCAATTCATTGTGAATTTCATCAACCATGCATGAAATAAATGTTCCTCTCTCATGAGATTGTGCCCATTTAATGGTCCAGAAACAAAACTACATCTGAGCAGAATGGCCTTAACCAGTGTCAATGGGTTGCATGTCAATGGGTTAAATGCATATTAAAAATAAAGGTAGTTACAGATGATGTATCATTTAAGATAGAGGGTGAAATTAAATCCACAACCTCAAAATTAACAGTCATTCGTAACTTTTTTGTAATATTCTTCCTAACATTTCCGCTGTTGCTCAGTTCTTCCCTGTTCCTGTGTGTGCGTTTAATTTTTTCCCCATTGTGTGCGCTAATAGATTTAATCTAGCGCCGTGGCCACGCCATTTCTGAATTGCTTTGCTCTCATGCTGACAGAGTTGCCTTCTCTCTCTAAATCATGTGACCTTTACATTCCAGAGGGCGAAGCACGCTTCGTTGTAAAATTGCAAGATTACACAGCTGTTGAAAAGGACGAGGTTGTCCTGGACTGTGAGTTGAACAAAGATGTCCCTGTGAGATGGTTTCATAATGAGGCAGAAATCAAGGCCTCAAAGATGGTGACCATAAAGGCTGAAGACAAACGAAGGATTCTGATCATTAAAAGAGTGGGAAATAAAGATAAAGGTCAATATGTGTGCGACTGCGAAACTGACAAGACCATCGCTAATCTCAACATCGAAGGTAGGCACTTTGAGCCGTGTACAGATCCTTCCCTGTTAACCATCTCGGATCTGCCTACCAGAAGCACTCCGGTGTTGACTGAGCTGCGCACCCCTCTGTTTTCACTCTCTGAATTGCACAGAAAGCAGCCTTTGGGAGCCACAAAAAGCCATGTGTTTTGGACTGTTTTTGAGACATTGTGGAATGCAAACAATTTACTATTACTACTGGTTGTGAGATCACATTGAAGTAATTGATATGTGATCTTGGGCACAGTAACAGTCAATTCAGTTAGACCCTATTTGAAGATACAGATGACTTGTTTCTTTTACTTTTACCACCACTGACAAATACATTCCAGTACAGTTTACTGACTGTAAAAAGTTGAAGAAAATTGTCCTTTTAGATAAATCAGTTCTTTGACATTTGTGCTCCATGCTCAATAATTGGGGATATAAAATGCTTCCACCATGTCTCTAAGAAGTTCACTTTCATGGTGTGGATGTTCTTAACTTCACTTGACACAACCTAAGAGACCCTGAGGATTTCTCTTGTTCCAGCAAAGACATGCACCCCTGACTGCGTGTTAACTTGGAAGAAATCATCATTTCTGCATCTGCACTCAGTATGGTGTCCCCACTTCGACTCAAATGTCACATCCCACGTTATGTTGACATTGTCACTTCTTTTTTGAATGCATACACCTGGAAAACCTGTTGTCTGTTTTAATGTCTTGTGTGTTTTTGCTTTTGTCCTTTTTGCAAGTCCTTAAAGGGAATTCACAGAGACTTCATAAACTCTCAGATCATGTCACAATCATATCACTGATACAATACTGCAGTCTTTAAAATAATCTGAACTTAATTCCCTGAGATTTATGAAGTTAATTTAATTTTATACATTTACAGATTATCAGGTGTATCATTGGACATAGAATAAAACATGTGCAGAGCCAAATAATAGTCAACTCAAGAACATATTGGATCCAAAATCTGAGTTATGTTGACCAAAAGTGTAGCTGAGCAACCATCATAGCAACCATGGAGAGTCCATTAACTGTGGTAGTTGTTCAACAACGCATATTGGAAAGCACATCCATAGTCAGAACTGCCTGTTCCCTTTAATGTGATATTGCCATTCGCTTTTCATTTATAAAAGAATATAGTTGTTCATTTAGTTAATTTCTTCTTCTTGAGACGATTGTTCTCAAATCTTGCCCACTACATTACCCTAAAGCCCCAAAAAATGTCTTGAAAAACAAGAAATGGTAAATGCAAAAAGGACAGTAGCTGTTTTATTTCTCTGTTTTTGTTCAGTGTTGTCTATATTGGTGATGTTTAAGCACACCAATTTCTCTTCCTTTCTTTGCCTGGATATTGGTTTATGGGTACGGACATATACCTCTTCTTAAAAACCGACGACAACGAAAAAACCCGAAGATAACTTGGCTCATGTTTCATGAGCGTTCCTAAGTGCCCTTATGCATGGATGTGTTTAACGGACCATACCTTTCATTGACAGCACGCGATATCAAAGTGGTTAAGCCAATGTATGGTGTCGATCTCTTTGATGGAGAGACGGCCCGTTTTGAGGTTGAGCTCTCTGAGGATGATGTTCATGGCCAATGGAAACTGAATGGAGAAGTCCTTACTCCTTCAGCTGTAAGTATAGAAAGATATTGTTTTTTTATGTCAAAATAGATCAGATAGTTCTCTGGTCAGGTGGAATGCTCGTGCAGACCTTAACTTCCAGTGTTATTCTGGTTATGGAAATATTGGAATGGAATTCTAGAATGGAATTTAAGTTATTGAAACTTTTAGGAAAGTCAGTGCATTTTCTCATACCTAGTTCTAAATCATTATATTGTACTGTCCTATTTGAGTTGGTATAGCCTAATTACCCTATCAGGAAGGAAATGGAAAGTTTTTAACGTCAAAGTATTCAATGTTAATTATATGAAAGTCATCAATATATCTCATAAAGTATCCTTAAAAGGTTAGTTCAGTTCTATTTGCATGATTGTGTACTTAGTGAGAAAATAGAATTGCTGCCACCATTTTGTTGTCATTTGAGGCAACTAATGTTAATGGATTTATTATTTACATTTTTACCTATTTTTTCTTGCGCGTTCAGGATGTTGAAATTATTGAGGATGGAGCAAAGCACACCTTAATACTTTATAATTGCAAAGTACCCCAGACAGGAGAGTTGACCTTCCAAGGAGCAAATGCCAAATGCGCAGCAAATCTGAAAGTGAAAGGTAAATCCATAATCAGTAAATTAGCCATTTACTATCACCTTTCAGATTTCATACTTGATACATTTTAAGGTGTGAATTATGCCAATCCTTTCTGCATCCTTGCTGATTGCAGAGGTTCCGGTGTCTTTTATCACACCTTTGAGTGATGTGCATGTGTACGAGAAAGATGAGGCAAGGTTTGAGCTAGAGGTGTCCAGAGAGCCCAAGACTTTCCACTGGTTCAAAGGCACTCAGGAGCTCGAGAGCGATGACAAGTTTGAGATCATTCAAGAAGGGAAAAGGCACACTCTAGTGGTGAAGTCGGCCAGATATAGCGATGAGGCCAGGTACTCTTTTGAGGCAGAGGACAAGAGAACATCAGGGAAACTGATCATTGAAGGTAGGTTGGGTTGATGTTGCAGAAAATATGCTGTGCAATAGTTTTGAAATTAGGATTAATCTTGAGGAATAGAGTTAGATCAAAGTTAAAGATTAGGATTGAGGGCCAAGTTTTCAGCATAACATTTGTTCCTTTTTTTAGGCATTCGTCTTGAGTTTATCAAGCCCATAAAGGACGTGACCGTCAAGGAGCGAGAGACTGCAGAGTTCAAAGTCGAGCTCTCGCATGACAATGTACAGGTCACATGGTACAAGAACGACATACGCCTGCACCCAAGCAAAGTGGTGCACATGTCAGATGATGGCAAGGTCCACACCCTCTCCTTCAAGGAAGTGTCCATTGATGACACTGCTCTGATTAAAGCAGAGGCTCTTGGAAAGACCTCAGAAGCCATGCTCACTGTTCTGGGTGAATATGTTAGATATTCCTTAGGTCAACGTATCTCACACTGTGGACTACGGACCAGCGCCAGTCTGCGTCAAGGAAACTGCTGCTCAATAGAGCCAGCAATAATATTTATATGCCTATGTACTTTATTGTTTACTACACAAAGCCGGTTTTGTGTTTTCTGACATTCAAACAATCTCTTGCTTAAAATGAATTTCAATAAAAAAGCATGTAAATGGTTTTGCATGACCAATGCAAGTTGGTGGACATGGGCATCTCTCCATGCACGCAACATGCAGCCATGTCAAGTAATCTATTGCAATGTTTAAAAAAATCAAATCTTTCTATGGGCACAAATTAATAATGTAATTTAAGTAATGTAAAATTTACAATTAAAATAAATAAATAAATAGTAATAATAATAAAATTAAGTTGTAATATGACAGATAATGTAAAATTATATTAAAAATTTTTTAATTTAATCAAAAGAAATTTAAAAACACTTCTTACCATCAATAATACTGTAAAAAGTGACAAGCTAAATGAAAATCAACAGTAGAAGTGTGCTTTTCCATTTTAGTCACTGAGGCAATATGTCAATGTGAACTTGAACTTGTCTTCAAATGTGTTTCCGTTGTGTTTGGCAAAACACTGGATCCTTTCTAAATGTCTTTTTTTCTGGGATTAATTTTTTTTCTTTCTATTGACTTTTTAGAGGGAGATCCTTACTTCATAACTAAGCTTCATGACTACACTGCTGTTGAAAAAGATGAGGTTATCCTGCACTGTGAGGTGAGCAAGCCCAGGGCTGAGGTGAAATGGTTCCATGATGGTAAGGAGATTACCCCCTCCAAGAATGTCCAGATCAAAGCAGATGAAAAGACACGGACTCTTACCCTGAAGAAAACTGCGAAGAGTGATACTGGTGAATACACCTGTGACTGTGGGTCTGACAAAACCACTGCCAAGTTGAACATTGAAGGTATGGGCTTGACATACAATTGATCAGTCTCTCCAAGTTGCACATTATATATCACACTCACTCAACTTGTATTTCTTTGAATACTTTCTTCATAGAGCGTGACATCAAGGTTGTACGCCCCCTGTACAGTGTTGAGGTTACAGAGACAGAAACTGCCCGATTTGAGACTGAGATCTCTGAGGAAGATGTTCACGGGAAATGGAAGCTCTTGGGAGAGACCCTTCACCCCTCTGCTGTAAGGGTTTCCTGCAACACTATATGAAATTAGAATGTTTGGACATTCACATGAATGCATATTTTATTGGTTAGGCAAGGATCTGCATATATTTTTAGCAAAAGCTGGCAATTGGACTGTTAATTAATCCTGATACAGTATTTGCTCTCTGGTAAATCACATTGGAATCTAACATTACAAGAATCATTTCATTATGACATGTACCTACTAAATTAGGCCTTGTTAGTTGTCTTATATCACTTGGTATGCTGGAGCCTGTGGAGTCTGTAATACGCATTGGAAAAATTCAAGCTAATAAAAGCAAGAGTTCATTATATGTAATTAAAACCAAGTTAGCCATATGAAGATCAGCTATGGTATCCCATTTCACCTTTAGGACGTTGAGATTAAGGAAGAGGGTAACAAGCACATGCTTATCCTCTACAATGTGCGTATGGATATGGCTGGTGGAGTGGATTTCTCAGCAGCCAATGCCAAATCCACTGCACAGCTCAGAGTTAAAGGTGAGAATCACATAACACACATTTTAGCACACTCTGTAATGACCAGGGATTAACTCTGTCACCATAAAGATACATTATGTTTTTAAGATAAATAGAATTTGTATTAATACTAACATTGCTTTTTAGCAGTCAAGGTTTTGTCTGGAGATTAATGCTAGTATCTATGAAATGACTCAATACTGTGCCAAATTGGTTACCATTTTAAGTAGGTGCCGAAAGCTTTTTATGAGGGGTTTACTAGGGGAATTTAAGGTTTGCATACTTTTAATTTTCAAAATACCTGAGCTTACCAAGCGATTTGTTGTAAAATAGTTCTCTTACAAAACACGGACAGGTTGTTGTTATGAAAGTTAAGTGATCCCCATGAGGTCGGCATTTTTTTAAATTAGGTAACACAGATCCCAGCATTCACCTTTTCTTGGAAAATTCCAGAGGGTTGATTGACGGCAACAGGTTGCTAACATGGGTAACTTGGCAGGGGGCTGGTTAACGGCCAATCCGGTGTTGTGGCTATTTTAGAAGCTACATGCCTTATCTAGCATGGCTCTGGCAGTGATTGGCAGAGTTTCAACATGCCTCCCCCGCTGACGTTTTTTTGCTGACCATATACATCTTAAGGAAACTCAATATGCAAATGAAGGAGGCCCCCCCTAGTGACAAGTCCCCTTTGCGACTGAAACTCCAGTTGTCCTGGAGGCTTACAGCTCCAGAGCAGTGGCCTGTTGTCAGCCGGACAGCGAAATGTGGATTTGCAGTTAAGGATTTACCCAGTGTCTCTCAGGAATTGGGGGTGACTAACAATGTCTTCTCCTCAATCCAAAGCACGAGTGATAGGCCTCACCAGGCCACTGAAGGATGTTACAGTCACTGCTGGGGAAACTGCTACCTTTGACTGCGAACTCTCCTATGAGGGCATAACTGTGGAATGGTTCCTTGGGGGTACAAAGTTGGAACCAAGCGACAGGGTAAGTTCAAAGTTTACACTGGCATTAGGTATGCGGCATCAGCATCAGTGTTCACAACCATACTGACATGTGGTTTTAGAAAATGCTGTCTAGGAAGGCTTTTCATGTTTAATTGAGTCTGTGAATATTCATTAATTGTGATTAGTTCCCATTAATGATTGATCCCATACCTTGGATTAGCAGGTGGATTGAGTATTTGCATGTCTTGGCAACACTGTTGTTGTTTATCAGTGGCATTGGTGAGTAAGGGCTTCTGTAAATACCTTACTGTAAACAAACTTTATGCATTAAAGTTACATAACTTTAAATTAAACAACAAATTATTTAGTTTTCCCTTGCATAAATCACTCTGAAGCTTTCTGCATATAAGGACCTGTGAAGATCAGGATTCCAGCTGAGCATTTGATCCGGGTTTTGAGATAACGGAGAGGGCTATTCTGCTCTGCAAGCGTTCCTCTGGTTATTTTTAACTGCTTCAAGTGTGTATGCGCAATGGCAGGTGGCAGGACCTCCAATTTGACAGATATACTGTAGTTTAGAAGTGTCACAAGCTGTGTGAAATTGTCACATCTGTGTTTTTGCAATCTGCTGAGTAAAAAAAAAAACGGACCCTGTCAGATTTATTTTGCCGGTGTTTGTGCACTATTATCTGTGTAATACACGTGTTTTTATTTTGGTTGTTTGCTGTGGGAATGCGCAGTATGTGTGGTTTGTTTTTGTTGGTGGCCATTTTATGACTGTGATTGACATTTTGCCAAGTATGTTTGATTGAATGAGATTCGATCTGGGCAGAGTCAGTGTGATCGTTCATAGAGGCCTTGTCATGATGCCAAAGTTTGCTTTGGGAACACAACATTTGCCTTTGATTAGCTGTGAATGAAATGCATCTGAAAGCAGATTGAAATTATTGTTACCAAAGCCTGGCCCTGAATTGATGGTAACTGTGTTTTAAAAGCTTGGCGTAACCATATGTACAATATGTTTAAGGTTTCAGTGTGTCTTACATGATGTACATCAAGTATATGTCAAGTTGTGGTGATGTCATATTGAAACTGCATGGATATTGGACAGAACAAAGCCGAAACTATGCTCTAAAGTGATGTCAAACATGCTGGTAAATGGCTATGAACTACGGTCACCATTCCTACAGAAATTAATGTCCATGTCGCCATTACTGACTCTGCTGCTTGTGTTTCCTGCACTGTCTCTAATGCAAGTCCAGGAATATTATAGACATCCTATAAATACTGTATGTGTGTTTAACACTGAATCTATTGAGGCCCACATTAGTTCAGTGTGTTGAGTACATGCTGTATTCATACAGCCATATGTTTGAAGAAGAAGCCTGTTCCATACCATTTAACCATGTGTTAAGCAACCAGTCCGTGCCTTATGTAGGCAGTACGCAGAGGTGTGAAACTGAGCACTTCTCCAGCTCTGTTTCTGGCCTACAGCTGCTTATGTCTGTTGCTGGGAGTAAAATAGCCCCTGGGATCTCTCACACTGCACAGCTGACAGGGGAGCCAGGAGCCTTTGATTTATCAATGCATTTGATTTGTGCAGGTTGTCACCAGGTCAGAAGGGAGAGTGCACACGCTGAGCATTAGGGATGTTAAGCTGATAGAGGCCGGGGAAGTAAAACTCACTGCTAAGGACTTCCAGACACAAGCAAACCTCAAAGTGAATGGTAGGCTGCCTTTTTGTGTTTTGTGTAATAAACACACAGAAATACTAAATATTTATTTTGCTTTTAGGGTTTCACTGGAATGTTATGTACATCTGACCATGTACTCTTAAATCAATTCAAATCAATTAAAGTTAATAAAAAAGAAGAATTTCGCATGTTGTCAAAACCTAAATCTAATAACGGATTTAATTAGATATTTCAGTGCTGGTTTAAACATTTTTAGAAAAAGTAAGCAGCTTGTTGACATAAGTAGATCCAATGACGTTCAATACATTTTCACAGTCCTGTATATTTTATTGTGAAGTTTGGTTACAAAACACTTGTTTGTCCTTGTTTAAAAAAAAAAAAGACATTTGTAACTACATGTAAATGAAGTATTTTGGAACACTCAACATGATACTACATATTTAATTTTGTATTTTTGTATAAATACTTCTGCAAGTTCAGTACAAGTTAAGTACTTGTGCAAGTTCAGTTGATAAAATTCCATGATTTTTAGGTATTAGCCTGTAAAAATGGATGATTTTTTGCTAGTTAAGTTACGTTTTGTAATAATTGTCATGCACAACCTCATAGAAAGCAAGTGCAGCGCTAACATTTGACTCCTGTTTCTATCCAGAGGCCGCAGCCGAGTTCACCAAACCTCTGGAAGACCAGACGGTTGAGGAGGAGGCCACTGCTGAACTGGAGTGTGAAGTTTCCAGGGAAAATGCGGAGGTAACATGGTACAGAGATAGCCAGGAGATCCGCAAGACCAAGAAGTATGACATGGTTGTTGATGGCCGTAAAAGAAAACTTGTTATTTATGATTGCGCACTTGATGACTCAAGGACATATACCTGTGATGCCAAACATTTCAAGACGTCAGCTTTCCTGAGCGTTGAGCGTAAGTGTCAAAACAAAGAAAGAAATAATAAGTCCTTTCATACGTTAAACATTAGGGGGTTATTCATCATTGACATTAAAACATGTTTTTGTAGCTCCACATGTTGAGTTCTCTAAGCCACTCCATGATGTTGAAGTCAAAGAGAAGGAAACAGCACGGTTTGAATGTGAAGTATCCAGAGAAAACGCAAAGGTATGGTGCTTTATTTGCCAGACTTCTAACAGCGCATCTACTGACTTGCACTTTTTATAATTCTACCATTAGTCTAAAAGTCCAAAATTCTAACTTAGGTTTATATTTTATTGTAGGTTCGGTGGTTGAGGGATGGCTGCGAGATCCGCAAAGGCAAGAAGTATGAGATGATCGCAGAAGGTGTGAAGCGTATTCTGCTCGTTCACAAGGCCATATTTGACGATGAAGCAGAATACGAGTGTGACGCAAAAACTTCCAAGTCCTCCGGCATGCTGACAGTTGTTGGTGAGTTCTCTTAAATGTAGGTCAAAACTGAGTAATTGTTAGCAAAATGCACAACTGATCCTGTTTCTAAATCTTTCCCACAGAGGAGGAGGCCAGATTCACAAAAAATCTGGCCAACTTTGAAGGAACTGAAACTGACAGTGTGAAACTGATCTGTGAAGTATCCAAGGCCAGTGCAGAGGTCACTTGGTATAAGGGTGACGAGGAGATTCAAGAAGGAGCCAAATATGAGTGTGTTCAGGATGGCCGGAAAAGGATCCTTATTATTCAGGATCTACGTATGGCTGATGCTGGAGAGTACAATTGCAGACTTCCAAATTCAAAGACCACAGGAAACCTGAAGATAAACGGTAACTTTTATATTAATGTGCAAATGATCTACAACAGGGCAAGTGTTCAGTGAAATCAGTGTAATCAGCTAATGAGAAACACCTGTCTGAGATTACTCAGTTGGGGGTTGTAGTTTAGTAGACATATTTGTAGTTACACACGTTCATTTGTATGGCATACAATGGATAGAATCCAAGTGAATCCAAGGTGTGTATCCAAAACAATTCCCTTTGGCACAATCTCTTATCAGTGTCACCACCTCTGGGCAACTTCACACGTTCAATACCTTGAAAGCAAAGAGAGGAGATAGTTTGAGCACATTCAGTGAAGTGACAGGCCACAGGATAGTTAGGATCAGCTCATCTGATCAAGATTTTATGTTCACTGGTTTTTCCCACATACACCTTGTCACAAGGACACTTCAATATATAAACAACATTCTTGGTATTACATGTGACAAAACCCTTTACAGAGCAGCTTTTACCTGTTCTAGGATGTTTAAAATCCGTTGTCTTATGTGTATTGTTACATTGGGCACAATTACCACATAGATTGTTTCATTCTGTAAGTGGTGCCAAATGGGATGGCTTTAGTCCTAAGTTTGTAGTTGTAGCTGAGATTAGGACCTTAAGGGCAGCTCCTTGAATTTATTTTGAAGGGAGTCTGCAATTAGGGGCCAATAATGGTATGATGGTATTTTAAATCATATGAGCAGATGGGCTATAGGTTGCAATACATGAAACAGAGAATTTCTTGTCCTCTTTAACACTCTTTTTTAGTAGGGCAGCTTGAGGTATAGACAGAACTGAATCATATGTATATGTTATATATGTATATATATATATATATATATATTCATTATAAAATGTCGTATGTTTGTTCTTTCCAGAGCTGGCTGCTGAGTTTATTGCCAGGCCTCAGAACCAGGAAGTTATTGAAGGAAACAAGGCTGAGTTTGTGTGTTCAGTCTCCAAAGAGACCTATGAGGTCAAATGGATGAAAGGTGACAAGGAGCTAACATCTGATGACAAATATGAAATTGTGTCTGACGGCAAGAAACGAGCTCTTAAAGTGAAGAACTGTGAAAGACAAGATGAAGGTGGTTACATTGCAATCATCGGCAATGTCAGAGCAACTGCTGATCTGACAGTCATCGGTAAGTAGTTCATGCTATGTTAGGGATATGGTCATAGTAAAATACTGTATAAGAATGCATAGTTTGCATATTCAGCTGAAGGGCTTTAAATGTACAATGCTTAAAAAATAAACTATTTCCTTTTCCCTTAGAAAAACTTAAGATAATTACGCCAATCAAAGACACCAAAGCAGGAGAAGGACAGGAGACTGTTCTTAACTGCGAGGTCAATACTGAGGAGGCCAAAGCAAAATGGCTTAAAAATGATGAAACAATGTTTGAAAGCAGCAAGTTCATCATGACACAGAAAGATAACGTATTCTCACTGAGAATCAAAGATGCCCAGAAGTCAGATGAAGGCAATTACACCATTTTGGTGACAAATCAACGTGGGGAACAGGCCAAGTGTTCTGCCCAGCTCACAGTACAAGGTAATGATAGATCATAAAGACTTTTGACTAGTTGATATACTGTATTTTCCCAGGAAGTGCACGTGACAGGCATTGACTTTTGTAACTCTTGTCTTTCCACAGAGGAGGACCTTAGAATTATTGTACCTATTGAGGACTGTGAAACACAAGAGAAGAGGACAATCACCTTCACATGCAAGGTGAACAGACCAAACGCGACACTGAAGTGGCAGAAGGGTGGTCAGGAGATCACCTTCAACAAGCGTATTGTGTACAGGGTGGACAAAGACAAACACACCGTGACAATCAAAGACTGTACCCTCAAAGATGAGGGAGAGTACACAGTCATTGCTGGAGCCGACAAGTGCTCTGCTGAACTGATCATCAGCGAAGCACCTACCGACTTTAACGTGCAGCTTAAAGACCAAACTATCACAGAGTTTGAAGACGCTGAGTTTACCTGTGAACTGACCAAAGAAAAGGCTGAGGTAAAATGGTACAGAAATGGACGTGAAATCAGAGAAGGGCCTAGGTAAGCATTTTATTCCTTCTTTCCACTTGTCGCATGCTGATGTTTGATGTCACGTAAAAGCTAATGTGCATTATTATGTGTTTTATCTTTTCAAGATATCGAATGGAGAAAGATGGCAAGACTTGCAGACTTCACATCAAAGAATGCAGACCAGATGATGAATGTGAATATGCATGTGGAGTGGAAGACAGGAAATCCAGGGCTAGACTCTTTGTTGAAGGTAGGGTTTGGAAACTGATATTATTGTGGATATGACTCACTATATATGTGTAAACATAACCACTTCAACCACAAAAATTTACCTCTACAGAGATCCCTGTTGAGATTATCAGACCTCCTCAAGATGTGTTCGAGCCTCCTGGCTCTGATGTCGTCTATGAGGTTGAGCTTAACAAAGACAGAGTGGAGGTCAAATGGTTGAGGAACAACATGACTATTGTCCAGGGTGACAAGTACCAGATGGTGAGTGAAGGCAAAATTCACAGACTTCAAGTCTGTGAGATCAGACCTCGCGACCAGGGAGAATACAGAGTCATCGCAAAGGACAAGGACGCCAGAGCCAAGCTGGAGCTGGCTGGTAAGTCACAACAGCTGAGAGTATTTCGATATGCACATGCACATTAAATGTTATTGATATGTATTGACTTTTAATTATTTTATTTGCCTGGACAAAGCTGTGCCAAAGATCAAGACTTTGGATCAGGACCTTGTGACAGATGCTGGAAAGCCATTTGTCATGGGAGTTCCCTATAGTGCTTACCCCAAGGCTGAGACAGAGTGGTTCTATGAGAGCACCAGTTTACCAAAAGACAACAGTCAGACATCTGCTGACAAGACAGAGTACAGACTGAAAGATCCAAAGAAGTCCGATCAGGGCAGATACAAAGTGACCATCAAGAACAAGCATGGACAAGGAGAGGCCTTCATCAACCTGACAGTCATTGGTATGCTAATTTGGTTCAAACTGACATTTAGTTGTGTAATGTTTAATGATTTGGTAGCTTTTGTGGTTGCATAAAGCCTCATACAATGGAATTTCCTTTAGATATCCCTGGACCTGTTAAGAACCTCAGTGTGGCTGATACCGCTGATGGAGAGGTCAGTCTCGTTTGGGAAGAGCCAGAGAATGACGGTGGCAGCAAGATCATTGGCTACATTGTAGAAAGACGAGATGTCAAGCGCAAAACTTGGACTCTGGCCACCGATCGGGCCGACACCACAGAGTACACTGTGACAGGCCTGCAGAAAGACTCCAAGTACTTCTTCCGTGTGTGTGCTCGTAACAGGCTGGGAAGTGGACCAACTGTGGAGACTGACAAGCCAGTTCAAGCCAAGAACAAATTTGGTAAATATCTCATTAACTCTCCATGTATCATTTACATTTGTTTTTATGGACAGAAGTTGAACTTGTTTGAGATTAACAATGTATTTGTGTGCACCTCTAGATGTTCCTGATCCACCCGAGAATGTACAGGTGGGCAATGTCACTAAGTTCAGCGCCACCCTCACATGGGAACCTCCAAAGTCTGACGGAGGCTCTGAGATCACTGCTTACATCATTGAGCTCCGTGACCGCACCTCTGTGTCATGGTCTGCCGTCATGGTGACTAAGCCTCAAGATCGCACCGCAATCATCAATGACGTGATTGAGAACAAAGAATACATCTTCCGTATCAGAGCCGAGAACAAAGCTGGAACTGGCAAGCCAAGTGCTGCAACACACCCAGTCAAGATCATGGATCCTATTGGTTTGTCAAATTGCTCTTTCTTGAAGTTATTTTTTAATCCTAAATGTTCTATACCCCTCATATAGTGGCAGGCCTTTAATTGATTTTCATGTGATTTTCTGTTTTTTGCAGAGAGGCCAAGCCCACCCCTCAACCTGAGCCATGCTGATCAGACCAAGGAGGCTGTTCAGCTCACATGGGAGACTCCCTTGCGTAATGGTGGCAGCATGATCACTGGCTACATCATTGAGAGAAGCGAGGATGGCACTGACAAATGGCTGAGATGCAATGCTAGACTTTGCCCAGACCTTGACTACAAGGTTATTTCACAGTATTTAATATGTTTTATAATGAATACTGCTACTGCTACTACTACTACTAATATAATAATAATAATAATAATAATAATAAATAATAATGGCAATTACAATAATAATTACACTAATTTGTTAATAAAATGTTTTGTATAGCTTACCTCATTATCTTACCTCATTATCATTCATCTTTTCTTGATCTCTTCAGCTGTCTGGTCTGAAGCATGGAAAACTGTACAACTACAGAGTATTTGCTGAGAATGCAGCTGGTGTATCCGATCCATCCAATGTAATTGGACCAATTCTGGCAGATGACCCACACTGTATGTATACAAACAAACAAACAAAAAAACCCAGCCTGTACACATGATGCCAATGACACGTGATGTCTTCCTTATGTGTTGTTTTAACACAATGTTTCTGTTTGTTTAGTCGCTCCATCACTGGACCTGAGTGCCTTCAAGGATGGCCTGGAGGTTATTGTTCCTTTCCCTCTCAAAATCCGTGTTCCCATCAGTGGATACCCTGTGCCTAAAGCAACATGGACTTTGGGTGAAAAGCAGCTCACTCAAGATGAGCGTGTGTCTATGGTCACCAAGAGTACCTTCACTGAGCTGTTGATCAAACCAAGCATTCGTCCAGACAAAGGAACATATTCTCTTACTCTGGAGAATGATGTCTCCTCTGTCTCAGGAGAGATTGATGTTAATGTCATCGGTAAGGTCACACCTTTCAGATAGTCACATCTTTAGATTAATCCCTAATACATACACTACAATAATTGGAAGAGAAAATAACATTACCTGCCTGGTGTTTCTTTCTGTAGCATCTCCAAGTGCTCCCAAAGACTTCAAGGTGGCAGAGGTCACTAGGAGACATGTGCATCTTATGTGGGAGGCCCCAGACCATGATGGTGGAAGTCCACTGACTGGCTACCAAGTTGAGAAACGTGATGCTTCCAGAAAGACCTGGGTCAAGGTATTAACTGAACACAAAAATCTTTTTAAGTAAGAACATTCAGCGCCTCTCTACTTCCAAGAACAAAAAAAATTCATAATCTATAATATTGTCCATATTTCTATCAATCAGGTCATCAGTGGAATCCAAGATCAAGAATACACTGTTACTGATGTCATTGAGGGAAAAGAGTACTTCTTTAGGGTTACTGCCTGCAACAAGTGTGGTCCTGGAGAACCTGCTTACATTGATGACCCAGTCAATGTATCCTCACCAGCAAGTAAGTGGTTAGCAGCAATAAGCAGTAATAGGAGTAATGACAATTAGAAGTCTGTCCTAGACTTGTATCAGTACAAGTACAGGGAATGAATTTGGATGCTAAAGGCCTGTTTGAATCTTAGCTGTTCCTGATCCTCCTGAGAACCTGAAGTGGAGGGACAAGTCTGCTTCAAGCATCTTCCTGACCTGGGAGCCACCAAAGTATGATGGTGGATCTGGCATTAAAGGCTACATGGTTGATAAATGCCAACGTGGCACAGACAAGTGGGAGCCATGCAGTGAAACCATTCCTGAACTAAAGTAAGTAGAATGCCTAATGTGAATATTAAAGTTGGAGTGAAGACAGAAAGAGAATACATTCTGATCTTTCTAGAAGTTGCTTTGCCATGATTATGATGTTGTTTTAAAATTACCCTCAGGTTCAAAGTGACCGGACTGATCGAGGGCCAGTGGTATGCTTACCGTGTGAGAGCCCTGAACAAACTGGGCTCTGGTAGACCTTGCAAGCCTACTGATGAAATCTTGGCAGTAGATCCTAAAGGTACACATACATCATCTTTAAATTCATCGACTGGACATCATTTAATGTTGAGTTCCATTTCCTACAAAAAACTGTTTTTTCTTGTTTTCTGCAGAGCCCCCAGTCATTATCCTGGATGCTAAGCTTCTTGCTGGGCTGACTGCCAAGGCTGGAACAAAGATTGACTTACCCGCTGATGTTACTGGCAAACCAGAGCCAAAGGTCAAATGGACCAAAGCTGATCTGGTGTTGAAGCCTGATGACAGAGTCTCCATTGATACCAAACCAGGACACTCAGTGGTGTCTATTGCCAAAACTAAAAGAGAAGACACAGCTACTTACATCATTGAAGCTGTCAACAGCAGTGGCCGTGCAACTGAAACTGTTGACGTTAATATTTTAGGTTTGGAACTGTTTGATTTTTATACCCAATAAAAATGTCTTAATGTCTGACATTAAATGTCAACATGTAGTGCGGTAATGGTTTAAATATGTTCAATTTTATTCTTCCCTCCAGACAAGCCTGGGCCACCTGCTGCCTTTGATATTTCTGAGATCACAAACCATTCTTGCCTCCTGGCCTGGAATCCTCCTCGTGATGATGGTGGCTCTAAAGTGACCAATTACATTGTAGAGAGGAGGGCCGCAGACAGTGAGATCTGGCACAAGCTCTCCTCCACTGTTAAACAGACAACATACAAGGCAACCAACCTGGTTGCTTTCAAAGATTACATCTTCAGAGTCTTTGCTGAGAATCAGTTCGGCATTGGCCCAGCAGCAGAGCATGCACCAATTACTGCCAGATACTCCTTTGGTATGCATCATTAAAATATACGACTTTTTTCATTTGACCCACTGCTGTGAGTCTATGTTGCTTTGGATAAAAACATTTTCTAAATGCCAGTAAACCTTTAGGTTTAACTTTGACTGATGTCAAAGACCCCAGCTAATGCATTCTTGTCTTAATATTTTTAAGATCCTCCTGGTGCTCCCTACAAGCTTGAGCCTTCTGATATTGCAAGGGATGCTGTGACTCTGTCATGGTATGAACCTGATGAGGATGGTGGTAGCCCTATCACTGGATACTGGGTTGAGAGGTTTGAGCCAGATGCCGACAAATGGATCAGATGTAACAAGATTCCCGTGAGGGATACCACATTCAGGTACAGTTGTTAAATCTCTCTTCACTATAGTTGTCCTTCTGAAAATCTTTTTTTGATTTAGCTCTTTCAGTGTTTTGTATGGTTACAAAAATAGTAATTTTTTTTTTTTTACCTAAAACAGAGTGAAAGGCCTGCCTACAAGAAAGAAGTACAAGTTCCGTGTCTTGGCTGAAAATCTTGCTGGACCTGGCAAACCTAGCAAGGAGACAGACCAGATCCTCATTAAGGATCCAATTGGTAACATATTAATACCTTTTCACCTTTTAATACCTTGTGCACAGGATTGAATATATTCACAAATGTCACCCAACTTTGCATGTTCTAGTGATTGTATAATGCTACAATGATAACTGAATTACTGGAGTTCGCTATGTCCTGATATAGACCTTTCCAATGGTGAAAACAAAAACAATTCCTGAATTTCGTTCCCAAACTACCATCAGCCGTATGGAATGTTAAAATGCAAACTCTGTGGGAACAGCAGGCTAATAATCAGACTCTCTTGAAACAGTCTATAGATAACCATATCCATAATCATAACCACATACGTTTTGTTATTGTCATTGTTCTTTAGATCCTCCTTGGCCTCCAGGCAAGCCCACTGTTAAAGACGTTGCAAAGACATCTGCCTTCCTTCAGTGGACCAAACCCGAGCATGATGGTGGAGCTAAGATTGAGTCGTACATCATTGAGCTCCTCAAGAGCGGAACCGATGAGTGGGTCCGTGTTGCTGATGGCATTAACATCCTGGAGCATTTCCTGAAGGGTCTGATGGAGAAGCAGGAGTACTCCTTCCGCATCAGAGCTGTCAATGCTGCGGGAGAGAGCGAACCCAGTGAACCCAGTGATCCTGTGCTGTGCAAGGAGAGACTCAGTGAGTAAACCATTATTTAGTAAATAAAGTATTGTTATTTGTGGTAGTTTATTTAGAGAGAAGACTATTTGTTTTATTATAGTATAGTATAGTGTAATTCGGTATTTGTTTATTCTCATCAAACTGCTATTATACAATGTTGTATTTTCTTAACAAATGATGAATCTTAAATAATAGTCAAATTTACATGTTCTGTTATTTTGTATTGTTTAGATCCTCCTTCACCTCCAAGATGGCTCATGGTTGGTAACGTGACCAGAAATAGTGCTGAACTGAAATGGACAGTCCCAGAGAGGGATGGTGGTTCACCCATCACCAACTACATTGTGGAGAAGAGAGATGTCAGACGCAAAGGGTGGCAAGCAGTGGACACCACTGTCAAGGAGTGCAAGTACACAGTCAGCCCTCTGAATGACGGCTCCCTCTATGTGTTCCGTGTGGCGGCTGAGAATGCAGTAGGACCTAGTGAATACTGTGAACTCACTGACTCGGTTCTTGCCAAGGACACCTTCAGTAAGATTTTATAATAAAACTTTATATTATTAGAAATTGAAATCAGTGTGCTTGTTATACTACAGCACAGATTACCGTGTGGAGTGTTATTGTTTATTTTAAGGACACTGTCATATAAGTGACGTCTTAAAATGTTTTTATGTTAAGTTACTTTTTTTAATCTAACACTTTCCACTTCTTTTATAGCTACTCCTGGACCTCCATATGCTTTGGCTGTTGCTGACTTGTCCAAGCGTTATGTCGACTTAGTATGGGAAGCCCCCAAGAATGATGGTGGAAGACCAATAACCAGGTAATTTTGAGGAACATCTTTGAATTGTTTTTGATGACAGCTGTTTAGCTGTCATGTAGGTATGTATTTTTTCAGTGTATAATTTCCTTTTAATTACCATTCTAGATATCAGATTGAGAAGAAAGAGAAGCTTGGCACACGCTGGATGAAGGCTGGAAAGACATCTGGCCCTGACTGCAAGTACAGAGTTACTGATGTAATTGAGGGAACTGAAGTCCAATTCCAAGTCTGCGCTGAGAACGAGGCTGGTGTCGGCCACCCAAGTGAGCCAACTGAGATCCTGACCATTGAGGACCCAACAGGTATGTTATAGTTTGTGTTCATATTTAAGATATTTATAACAATAATATAGTTGTGATTTATTTATATTTTATGTTAAAGGATGTTTTTTTAATTTAACCATATCTCTATCTGAGGTATGTATTTATAAATTCATTATTTTTCCTCCTCAGGCCCACCATCCCCTCCTCAGGAGCTCCAGATTACTGAAGCTGCAAGAGACCACATCTCCATCGCCTGGAAACCTCCAGAGAGGCATGGAGGATGCCCAGTTACTGGATATCACATTGAGCTTTGTGAAGCTGGAACTGAAAAATGGATGAGAGTGAACTCCCGCCAGGTCAAGGAGCTGAAGTTCACTGCAGGACCAGAGGAGGGCATTGTTCCTGACAAGGCATACATCATGAGGGTCCGTGCTGTGAACTCTGTTGGTGTCAGTGAGCCCTCTGACATTTCTGATAAGGTCTACGCCAAAGACTCTGACTGTAAGTGTATTTTGATCATTCTTGAAATTAATTTCATTATTATTTACTGACTGCATTACAATGTTCTGTCAATTAAATCCTAATTCATTATTTGGAGTAAAGTAAAAAATGTAAAAGTATAAAAAAAATGTGTGTCTTATAGGCAACCCAACAATGGAGTTGGCAAGTCAGGACATGGTTGTTGTGGAGGGTGAGCCGATGCATATCCCCATTAAATTCAGAGCTGTGCCATCACCTAAAGTTACCTGGCACAAAGATGGCAATGAAATGAAGGCTGATGACAGAGTCAGCTTCCGGGCTGAATACACAGCCTGCCACCTGGAGGTTCCCAGCAGTGTGCATGCAGATGCTGGCCAGTACAAGGTCACTCTTGAGAACAGCCTTGGCACCACAAGTGGAACAATCAATGTTAAAGTCATTGGTAAGAATTTTATTCCAAAAATCCCATAAAATCCTTAGGGTTATTCTAGTGAAAGATTGTTACAAGTGCTGTTTTGTATGTCAATTCCTCTCTGAATAGGTCTTCCTGGACCATGCAAAGAAATTGTGGCAAGTGAAATCACCAAGAACTCCTGTAAGATCTCCTGGGATCCTCCAAACTATGATGGAGGCAGCCCCATTCTTCACTATGTCCTGCAGCGCAGAGAGGCAGGCAGGAGAACCTACACAAATGTCATGTCTGGTGAAAACAAAGTCAGCTGGCCTGTGAAGGACCTGATCCCCAATGGAGAGTACTATTTCCGTATCAAGGCAGTAAACAAGATTGGTGGTGGAGAGTTCATTGAACTCAAAAACCCTGTGATTGCTGAGGATCAGAAGCGTACGTAAAGCTTAAATGCTTTCAATAACATTTTACAATTATCCTTTCTGACAAATGTGGTTAGAATATCAAACTGAATTTTGTTTTAAATTTTCTACAGAGCGTCCAGATCCACCTCTTGATGTTGAGACCCACAACCCAACTGCTCACACTGTTACCCTGACTTGGAAGCCACCTATGTATGATGGTGGTTGCAAGATCATGGGTTACATTTTGGAGAAGATGATGAAGGGTGAAGAGAATTTCGAGAGATGCAATGACTTCCTTGTGCCAGTGCTGTCCTACACTGTGAAAGGTCTGAAGGAAGGAAAGCAGTACCAGTTCCGTGTAAGAGCTGAGAATGCTGCTGGAATAAGCGACCCATCACGCAGCACACCCATGGTGAAGGCTTCAAATGCTGTTGGTATGTGTACAAGCCTAAATTTAAATATGATTTAATATACTACACTGTACATTGTAAGGTAAATATGGTTATATTGGGTAAAGGTTGAGTGATAAAACTTAAATCACTTTTAGTATATTGTTAGTTATCTTGTTATATTACAAATAATTACACAGAAACCATATTAACGTAGAGGGGTTGCTGTTTAGGTTAAGAAGTCATGTCATCCAAATGTGTTCCTTCAATTTTCCTTCAAACTTTGTTGTTGTTGTTCATAGAATCACCGAAGGTCTTCCTCAGTGGTAGTCTTCAGTCTGGCCTGCTTGTCAAGAGAGGCTGTGAGATCAGACTGGACGCCCGTATTTCTGGTGCCCCATACCCATCAATAACCTGGATGAGAAACAATCTGGTCATTAGGCCCGAAACTCCAAAGAAGCGCCCAGAGAAGCCAGTTGTCAAGAAGAAGAAGGAAAAGGAACCCAAGGAGGAAGCCACAGAGGCCAAAGAGGCTAAGGAAGAAGCCCCTGAAACCAAGGAGGGTGCAGAGAAGAAGGAGCCTGAGGCTAAGGACAAGGAAGCTGCAGAGGCTAAAGACAAGCCAGCCGCAGAGGACAAGGATAAGGAAGATAAGGATAAAGAGGCCAAGAAGGAAGAGAAAGCACCAGTGGAGGAAGTTGAGGAGCCTGAGGAGCCATTTTACCCACCACTCCCAGAGCGTCTCACCATCAACAACTCCAAGAAGGGTGAATCGACCCTCATCATCAGAGACTCAGTTAGATCTGACTACGGAGTTTTCTCTGTCAGGGTGGAGAATGATCATGGCATTTGCACTGCAACCTGCGAGGTCAATGTCCTTGGTAAGACATTGTTTCATGCTATTTTATTTGAATTTATTTTATTCTATGTATATTTTACATTATGTCAGGTAGCACAAATAATGCTTTAAAGACATTATTATTAGTCAGTTGTGAAATTATTTTTTCTTTCACTATTTACAGACACACCTGGGCCTCCTGTTAATGTGAGATTTGAGGAGGTCAGGAAGAACTCTGTCATCTGCAAGTGGGACCCACCTGTTGATGATGGTGGCAGTGAAATCCTGAACTACACCCTGGAGAAGAAAGACAACTCTAAGGTCGAAATTGGATGGACAACTGTCACATCAACACTGAGGGGATGCAGATACCCAGTGTCAAAACTGCTGGAAGGCAAAGAGTACCTCTTCCGCATCACTGCTGAAAACAAGTTTGGACCTGGAATCCCAGCTGTCTCAAAGCCTATGATCGCAAAGAATCCTTTCGGTAATAGAACCATAAAACACGCATGGAAATTTCAATTGCCATAGAGTGACATACTATATATAATGAATGTATAGCACACTTTGTAACCTGCCTTTGCATTTGATTATTATAGATCCACCGGAGGCACCTGAGAAACCACAAATTGATGATGTCACAGCTCACAGCATGCTTGTCACCTGGGAGCCACCCAATGATAACGGCAGTCCCATCCAGGGATATTGGTTGGAGAAGAGAGAAATCAACAGCACTCACTGGGGACGTGTCAATCGCAACCTGATTCCTGACACAGAGATGAATGTTGAAGGCCTTTTGGAAGGTCTGACATACATTTTCAGGGTTGCCGCTGAGAATCAGGCTGGCCCCGGGAAGTTCAGTCCCCCATCTGAGCCCAGAACTGCACAAGCTCCAATTTGTAAGTACATAAGCAACAAGACATGAATCCACAACCAAATTCCTTATGAATAGTGTATTAAGCAATGTTTGTTTCTCATCTCTTAAAGTGCCACCTGGTCCACCAATTGTAAGAATTGTGGATACAACTGACCACTCCATTGAGGTTGAGTGGGATCCACCTCTGGATAATGGAGGAGGAGAGATTCAAGGCTACCATGTTGACAAGATGATTGCTGGCACAAAGGACTGGTCCCGCAACACAGAGAGACCATGGAAGCAGCGCACCTTCACTGTGTTTGGTGTTAGAGAGGGTGCTAAATACATTGTCCGTGTGATCGCAATAAATTCAGCTGGAGAGGGAACACCTGGCATGACAGCGGCTGTGATTGTGAAAAATCCTGCAGGTAACTTGACTTTGAGCGGGAATTGGTTCTAAATGTGGTAACATAATAGCATTTTGGAAGACAAATAATTATCATCAGGTGTTAATTATGTTTGATATTTGTTTGCCTCCACAGAGATTCCAGTCCTTGAGCTGGACCTCTCTATTAAGAATGGTGTCATCATTAGGGCTGGTGAGACACTGAGGTTGCCTTGCCATGTCCTGGGAAGACCACAACCAAGCATTAAATGGACAAAAGATGACAAGGACCCTGACAAGCAACGTGTGGAATATGAAGATGTTGGTCGGGATAGCACTCTTATCATTAAGAATGTGCAGAGAAGTGATCATGGCAAATACCAGATCACTGCAGCCAATCCCAGTGGAATTAAGTCTGCATCTACCAGAGTTGAGGTTATGGGTGAGTAACTTGCTGCTTTATCCAGACAAATTTGTAACAGGAAGCTTGTTTTAAGCTCTCTAAATACAGTATACTGTTTACTGAGATGAAACTGAAAATATGGAGAAATGAAGAAATTATACTTTCTGTTCTTTCTATTTCTGTCATAATTTATCAGATGTTCCCGGGCCTGTAACTGACCTGAAGCCTGTTGTTGTGACGAGGAAGTTGATGATGCTGAACTGGGGTGATCCTGACGATGATGGTGGCAGTGATGTCATTGGCTTCATTATTGAAAGAAAGGAACCTAAGGCACACACTTGGAGACAGCCTATTGAGACGCCTTCGTCCAAATGTGAAATTGTGGGCATTATGGAAGGGCAGGAATACATATTCCGTGTTGTTGCGAAGAATAAATATGGTTGTGGTCCTCCCGTTGACCTTGGGCCTATTCGTGCAGTGGATCCCCTTTGTAAGGAATTTTATCTTTTAGCATTCACACATACTGTTACCTATTTAAATTTTTATTGTTAGCTGTTTTCAATGATTCATTGTGGAACTTTGTTTACTTTTAAGCTCCACCATCTGCTCCTGAGAAGTTCCACTATTCTGAAAGGACAAAGTCATCGCTTAGCCTGACCTGGAGGCCACCTCGTAATGATGGTGGCAGCCCAATCACTGGCTACATCATTGAAAAGAAGAGACAAGATGAACAGAACTTTGTGCCTGTCAATAAGGAGCTCTGTACAGATCTCTTCATGACTGTGGAAGACCTCTCTGAGATGTTCATGTATGAATTCCGTGCCAAGGCAGTCAATGCTTTGGGAACCAGTGATCCATCTATCACAATGACAGTTGTCATTCAAGATGATGAAGGTATTTTAATTCATTTAGTGTGTAAACCAATAATTGCAGTATTTCTGTATGTTGATTATTTGTACCGAGTATTCATTTTGTCCATGAAACTAATTCCATGTGGTTTATTTTTTTTCAGTTGCCCCAAGCCTGACCATGTTGAAACACTTCAAGGCAGACACAATCACTGTCAGGAAGGGACATCCAATTGAGATCCCTGCAGAAGTGACTGGCCTTCCATTACCAAAGATTGAATGGTTTAAGGATGACGTCTTGATCCCTGAACCAACTCCTGATGAGACTCTTGTAATTGAAACAAAGGAAGTGAACAGGCAGACAGAAAGAACCAAATTGACCATCCCTGCTATTGCCAGGAAAGACAAGGGTTATTATACAGTCTCTGCAAACAACCGCCTTGGAACTGCCAGCCACAATGTCCTTGTCCAAGTGTTGGGTAGGCTATGTCATTAACATTATCTCCTATCACATCTAACATATATCTTTGAAATATTTACTAACCTTTGAAATCTCTTCAGCATTCTAAAGGCTTTTTTCTTTCCACTGTAGACCGCCCCACACCACCAAGAAATCTTGTCATTTCAAACATCAAGGCAGAGTCCTGCTTCCTCACTTGGGATCCTCCACTGGATAATGGTGGAAGTGAACTTACAAATTACATTGTTGAAAAGAAGGAGATCCGAGAAGTTGATGAGGATGAAACTACTGAGTCAGGAGAGCCTGTTCCCAAGCCCGACTGGGTGATGGTCACAAACACCATTGTTGAGAAGAAATACGGGGTTAGTATGATGGCAATCCAGGTGATATTGTAATTTGTGCTTGTGCATGTTGCCTCATATGAATTAGTACTGAAACTTTTGTGTGTCCCTCAGGTGTGGGAACTGGAAACCAATGGAACTTACAAGTTCAGAGTCAGGGCTGAGAACAAGTTTGGAATTAGTGAGGCATGCGAGTCAGGAGAGGTGGTGATCAAGGATCCTTTAGGCCTCCCTGGTCCACCACTGAACGTGAAGATTGCAGAGCACTCCAAGGTCCATATGCTAGTGACATGGGACCCACCCATGGACAGTGGTGGCTCGACCATCACTGGTTACTGGCTTGAGAAGAGAGAGAAGGGATCATCTTACTGGTCTCGCGTGAACAAGATCCCCATCTCAAAGAGGGGCACCAAAGGCTGGGAGTCCCATGTGACCCGTCTCATTGAAGGCAACGAATATGAGTTCCGCTGCATGGCTTGCAATTCTGCTGGAATTGGACCACCGAGTGCAATTTCTGAATCTGCTTTCGCTGATGAGCCAATCAGTAAGTTACTTTACAATTTTAATTACTGTTTGTACAATGCTTGATTTAAGACACATATGGAAAGGTTTATACAAAAGTTTTTTTAGGTTTCTATTGGACATACAAAATATAATTTATTAGTATAATTATTATCCATTACATTATATGGAGCTGTAAAATGTAAAAATATGTAAATTATTCTAAAACATATTAATTATTTTTTTGTTATAGCTGTTCCTGGCATGCCAGCTGCACCAGAAATTACAGATAAGACCAAGCGCAGTGTAACCCTTTCATGGTCTCCACCAACAAAGGATGGTGGAAGCCCAATTAAAGGTTACATCATTGAAATTCAGGATGAGGGCTCCTCTGACTGGCTCCGTATCAATCCAGAACCAGAGAATCTCCACACATCTACAGAATTTAATGTACCTAATCTCAGAGAGCTGAAGAGGTACAAGTTCAGAATAGTTGCAGTGAATGACATTGGAGAATCATTGCCAAGTCCCAGTACTACCGAGGTCCTTCTTGAGGATGTTCACGGTAAGATCTGTACTACTGCTATTATTATTATTATTATTATTATTATTTAAAAAATACTGTTAGCATTTTTAAAAAAAGAATATGTACTTCAAAACAACAATAAATAATAAAAAAGTAGGATTTCCAGATTTTAATATTTGGCATGTTTCTCTCACACAGTGGGACCAAAGATCTGGGTGGATGTTAATGCACATGACATGTTGTCCATCCGTGCTGGTTATCCGATCAAAATCCCAGCAAGAATCACTGGTCGCCCTGTACCCAAAGTTACATGGGAGTTTATTGGACCTGCCAAGACTGTAAAGAAGGATCGCCTTCATACTGTGCCGGTTGAAGCCCAGGTACGGTTGCTTTGGTCATGAATTTCTATCATTCTTTCATAATTACTCAATTTACTATTCTCACTTTCACTCTCCCTGTATGTGCATGCATGCATGCATAAGTTGACTTTTAGTAGGCCCACATTTTGCATCAAGTCAGTTGTTATTGTTATGATTTATTATTATTCAAATGTCTTAATCTGCTTGCAGGTTGAATCCACTGACACAACGTCTGTAGTCACAATTCCTGTGAGTTTGAGGAGCCATTCTGGCAGATACACAATCACAGCTAAGAACAAAACTGGACAGAAGCACGTCAATGTTATGGTGAACGTACTTGGTGAGTTGTTAACATCTCCTACAATATAAGATAATTATCGCACAACAGGCACATTCAACATGTTTTTTAGTTATTACAAAAAAGAAACTTACAATATCCAATGTTTTCAGATGTGCCTGGCCCTCCAAAGGAGCTCAGAGTGACAGACATCACTAGATCTACATGTAGACTCATCTGGAAGCTGCCTGACAATGATGGTGGCGAGAGAATTAAGAGCTACTTCATTGAGAAGAAGGCCATTACAGGAAAGGCTTGGACCGTGGTCAAGCAGGCTTGTGCCAGCCAGGCATTTGTTGTGTCTAACCTTGTGGAAGGAAATGACTACCTCTTCCGTGTTCGCGCTGAAAACCGTCTTGGCATGGGACCTTTCACAGAGACCACTGACCCCATCAAGGCCCGAGATCCTATTTGTGAGTAACATACAAGCACATTAACACTGTGCATTTATGTAATTGAAATGCTGGTTTATTAACTGGTAATGTTTTTCCTCCTGAAGATCCTCCTGATCCTCCAACAAAGGTGAAGATCAATCTGGTTACCAAGGACACTGTGACTTTGACCTGGGTGCCCCCCAAGAACAATGGAGGTGCTCCAGTGAAGCACTACATCATTGAGCGCTTGAGCTGGGACACCAGTGGCCCACAGAAAGAGACCTGGAAACAGTGCAACAAGCGTGAGGTGGAAGAGACCACGTTCATTGTTGAGGAGCTCAAAGATGGCGGAGAGTATGAATTCCGTGTCAAGGCTGTGAACGAGGCTGGTGCTAGCAGACCATCTGCTACAGCTGGACCAATTGTGATCAAAGACCAAACATGTATGTTGACTGTAACATACAAACATAACATGCATGCTACACCTTACTATGCTTCAGTTATACTGCCATGCATAGGCTTCTTAGCTTTAAAATGATTCATTATTGTTTGTTATTTCAGGTGGTCCAACCATTGAACTCAAGGAGGCCATGGAGGGCGCTGAGGGTTACGACGTCAACATTGTAGCCAGAATTCAGGGCTGCCCATTCCCCACTCTTGTGTGGCAGAAAGCTACTCTGGATAAACCAGAGGAGAAGACTGTTGTACAGTATGGTCAGCATGTGAACAAAATTGTCGCACAGGATAAATGCACCCTACTAATTCAGCAGTCTAAGAGAGACGACAGTGCAGTTTACACACTGACTGCCACCAACAGCCTTGGCACAGCATCCAAGGACATTAAACTTACCATTCTGGGTAATTGTTTGATATTTTGAAATTTTATAAACATGTAGTTGTTCAACTGCACAAAAGCATCTCATTTCATCTGTAACAATACCATGACTTTCCTATTACAACCTTAGGCCGACCTGGACCACCTGTTGGACCAATCAAGTTTGGAGAAATCTTTGCTGAAAGGATTTCAATGACCTGGCAACCACCTGCAGATGATGGTGGCTCAAAGATTACAAACTATGTTGTTGAGAAGCGTGAGGATAACAGGAAGACATATGTGCACGTCTCCAGTGATCCCAAAGAGTGCGCTTACACCGTGCAGAGGCTCACTGAAGGTCATGAATATGAGTTCCGTGTCATGGCTCAGAACAAGTATGGAATCGGACCACCACTCTACAGTGAACCAGAGAAAGCAAGAAATCTTTTCAGTACGCAGCATTTTTCAATGTTTTATCGTCTCTTTGAATTTTGTGTTAAAATTGCTCTTGTAATTTCTTTAATTAAATTAATTTGATTCAATTTATTTTTCCTCTTTAAAAGCTGTTCCTGGCCAATGCGAGAAGCCTACTGTCTCAGATGTCACCCTTGAGTCAATGACAGTCACATGGGATGAACCAGAATATGATGGTGGCTCCCCAGTAACAGGCTACTGGCTGGAACGTAAGGAGACTACAGGTAAGCGCTGGACAAAAGTCAACCGTGACCCTCTCAGGATTATGCCTCTTGGAATGGAACACATTGTCACTGGACTCATGGAGGGAGCTATTTACCAGTTCCGTGTCATTGCCATCAATGCTGCTGGACCTGGACTGCCAAGTGTTCCATCAGATCCTGTTATGTCAAGAGACCCCATTGGTATGTCGTTCATTAACCTCTTATTTTCATTATTTTTATAATATGTATTGTATTTTTTGTATTATGGTGTAGAATTTTGATATGCTTTGTTTTGTTTCTGTTCATTTTCAGCTCCTCCTGGACCACCTACTCCCAAGGTTACAGACTGCACAAAGTCAACTGTTGATCTTGAATGGATTCCACCAATTGTGGATGGTGGTGCTAAGATCACAGGATACTTTGTTGAGTACAAAGAAGAGGGACAAGAGGAATGGGAGAAGGTAAGTTGCTCCATCTCCATCTGTAGTTTCCTCACCATTGCAAGCTACTGTAAAACGACCGAGGTATGCAACAACAGAGTAATGCACTGCCACCTTCACTTCCACAGGCTAAAGACAAGGAGGTCAGAGGTACCAAGTTCGTTGTTCCTGGACTGAAGGAACTTGGACTCTACAGATTTAGGGTCAGAGCAGTGAATTCTGCTGGTGTTGGCGAACCTGGTGAGGTCGCTGAAGTAATTGAAGTCAAGGACAGAACAGGTAACAATATGCACACTTGATCTGCATAGAATCATGGACTGAATCCCAATGGAATTTTTTATTGTCTTTTTAATGCCAGTTGATAATGTAAGGGTTTAGGGGTTAGGGTTACCTTGGTATTCAGCCATGGTCTACATTCTGTCCTGCAAACCCTTTTTAACCAAAATTTTATTTTACCTTTGCAATTCAGTTGCCCCTGAGGTGGATCTGGATGCGTCTGTAAAGGAGAAGATTGTTGTCCATGCTGGAGGTGTGATCAGAATCATTGCCTACGTATCAGGCAAACCCGCCCCAGAGATCACCTGGAGCAGGGATGATGCTCCTGTGCCCAAAGAGGCTGTTGTGGAGACCACTGCCATCAGTTGTTCTCTGATTATCAAGGGATGCAGGAGGCACCATCAAGGAATTTACACTCTGACTGCCAAGAATGAGGGAGGAGAGAGAAAGAAGGCAGTCATTGTTGAGGTCTTGGGTAAGTCTTTCAACATATATATAAATATACAAATATACATACACATATATTCCAGCAGAGCCAGAGAAACATACAGTATTATGGGAGAAATGTAATGTTCATTTTTTTTTATTTTGACTTAGATGTCCCTGGTCCTGTGGGTGAGCCTTTCACTGGTGAGAATCTCACAAATGACTCCTGTAAGTTGACATGGTACACACCTGAAGATGACGGAGGATCAGCCATCACCAACTACGTCATTGAAAAGAGAGAGTCTGACCGCAGAGGCTGGACCTCAGTGTCATACACTGTCACTAGAAACAACGCTGTAGTACAAGGTCTGATTGATGGAAAGGGATACTTCTTCAGAATTGCTGCTGAAAATATCATTGGAAGAGGTCCCTTCATTGACACGCCAAAACAAGTCATGGTCAAGGATCCAATTTGTAAGTTGTCAGTGACAAGGTTTTATAGTAAAATTACTCTAATCTAGCGTCATTCATCATTCATGTATAGCAGTAGCTACAGCTAAGGCAACTCATGCCTGATGAAGCTATATTCTATAATAAAGCATCATATAACTGTATTTCATGTGGTTAATGAATGTTTACAGCTGTACCAGAACGTCCAGAGGACCTGCACATTACAGCTGTCAAGAAAGACCGCATTAGCGTGGCATGGAGACCACCAAAGTTTGATGGTGGGTCAGAAATCACAGGTTATGTGCTTGAGGCCCGTCTGATTGGAAAGGACAACTTCACTCGCATTTCTGAGGACAAGCTGATGGAAAGAAAATTCACATATGAGGGTCTTAAAGATGGTTCCTCTTATGAATTCCGTGTCAGTGCTGTGAATGCAGTTGGTCAAGGCAAGGCATCTTTCAGCACAAAACCTGTAACTTGCAAAGATGAACTTGGTAAGTATTACTTTATTCTTCAAACAAGTGTTATTTTATTTTGACAGTGCAATACAGTTAAATGATCATATAATATTCCTTATTTTTCCTCTGTCACCAGAACCTCCATCACTTGATTTGGACTTCCGCGAGAAGATAACTGTGCGTGTTGGGGAGCCCTGCCTCATCCAAAGCCGCTACAAAGGAAAACCAGAACCAACAATTAAATGGATGAAGGAAGAGGAGGAGCTTAAGGCAGATGAAGATCTCACAATTTCACATACCGCCAAGTCCTTGTCTGTGAACATTCCTAAGGCCAAGCGTGAACACAGTGGAAAATACACAGTTACTCTGGAAAACTCCATTGGTTCATGCAAGGGCATCTGCACTCTGACAGTTGTTGGTAGGTTACCAATCCACTGGCATACATTATCTATTGTGGTACAGATAACTGTATATTCAACATATTAGTTAATTTTATATGTAATGTATGAACATTTTCTGTGAATAGACTGTATAATTAATGTTGAACTATGTCTTAATGAACTATTTCTACAGATCGTCCACAACCTCCACAGGGTCCAGTCGTCTTCGATGAAATTGCCAGGAATCACATGGTTGTTTCATGGAATCCCCCTCTGGATGATGGTGGATGTGCAGTCTCCAACTACATTGTAGAGAAGAGAGACTCTAATAGAGATCTCTGGATGCCTGTCTCAGAGTCCTGTACTAGAACACAATGCAAAGTTCCCAAACTGATCGAGGGTCGTGACTACATCATCAGAATCTGCGCTCAAAACATTAATGGCATTAGTGACCCACTGCTTTCTGCTGAGACAAAAGCAAGAGATGTTTTCAGTAAGTGTCCTTTGGTGATATTACTGACTCCTCCAAATCTTGTTTCTTGTCAGTTCATGCTGATGTTATAACTGTCATTTTGTTCCCTAAACAGAGGTACCTGACCCACCCAAACAGCCAGTGGTGAAGGAGGTTTATAAAGACTCTGCTTTCATCACTTGGGAACCACCAGCTGTTGATGGAGGAAAACCTGTTACCAACTACATTGTTGAGAGGAAAGAGACAATGGGAAAAAGATGGGTACAATGTGGAAAGGAACGTATCTTCCCCAAACCTGAGTTCATGGTTACAGAGCTCCTGCCTGGCTGTGAATACGAGTTCCGTGTAATGGCTGAAAATGTTGTTGGTGTGGGTGACCCAAGTGTTCCATCAAAGCCTATCTTTGCCAAGGATCCAATTGGTGTGTGGTACTTTTGTCTAAATATTCATCTTGAACGTAGTACAACTGAATCATGATGATGAAATCTTACAATGTGTCTTGTGTTACAGTTATTCCAAGCCCACCTGTTAATGTTGAGGCTATTGATCATACAAAGGATACAGTTAGTCTTTCCTGGAAGCCACCACTTGACTGCGGAAGAGGCAAGATCTTTGGATATCTTCTTGAATATCAGAAAGCTGGAGACGAAGAGTGGCTTCAGGTCAATCAGACGCCTGATTCTTGCCAAGAGACCAATTTCAAGATCATCAACCTGGACGATGGCTCACTTTACAGATTCAGAGTTAAAGCTGTGAATGCTGCTGGTGAATCTGACCCTGGCTACGTCAAGGATCCTGTGAGAGCAGTGGACAGACTTGGTAATTGATATGCATTTCTGTTCTCATCGGATCTGTTCTGTTTTTGTGAATGACTTTATACAGTATATCAGTGTAGTTATCTAGTATTTCCTCTAATGTTCCGCATTTTCATTTTATCCAATAACAGAGCCTCCAGAGCTTATCCTGGATGCTGATATGACAAGAGAGGTGAAAGCCATGGCAGGAACTCACATTGCACTGAAGGCTACCATCAAGGGCATACCATTCCCCACTGTCACATGGAAAAAGAATGAGAAAGAAGTACCTCCAAGAGCTGAAATTACCACTTCTGGATCTCAAACCAAGTTGGAGATGCGTTTCTGTAACCGTGGTGACTGTGGCGATTACACTCTGACTGTTGAGAATCCTGCTGGATCCAAGACAGCCACATGCACAGTGCTTGTCCTTGGTAAGCCATCATTCTAACATGCCTCTATTTGTATTAAGTTAGTAGGGGGAAAAAGTTTACTTCAAATAACATTCTATCTCCATAATTTCAGACAAGCCTGGTCCCATTCAGAACCTCAGGGTATCTGATGTTAGATGTGACTCAGCTCAACTCTCTTGGAAAGATCCAGAAGATAATGGTGGAGCACGTATCACTAATTTTGTGGTAGAGAAGAAGGACGCAGCATCAGCACAGTGGGTGCCTGTGTGCTCAACCTCTAAGAAGCGTAGCATGATGCTTAAGCACCTGATGGAAGGCACTTCCTACGTTTTCCGTGTTGCTGCTGAGAATCAGTTTGGCAGAAGTGAATATGTTGAGACAACCAAAGCTGTCAAAGCCATGAATCCTCTATGTAAGTGCAAAATTTTAACAAAGCTTGTTCCTATAGTAAGAATTTGGGATTTCAGTGTGTTAATACTGAACTGATGAACTTGAATTTTCTTTGTTACAGTCCCACCTGGACCACCAAAAGACTTGCATCATGTTGATGTAGACAAAACAGAGGTCTGGCTTAAATGGAACTGGCCAGATCGTACAGGAGGAAGTGATATCACTGGATTCTTAGTTGAGTACCAAGAGGAGGGAGAGAAAGACTGGATTGTCTTTAAAACAGTCAGTATTCCAGAGTGTCATGTGACTGGACTTGAGGAAGGCAAGACTTACAGGTTCCGTGTGAAGACTGAAAATGCTATTGGTCTCAGCCGTCCAGATACCACAGTGCCTGTTCTTTGTACAGAAAAACTGGGTTAGTTACATTTTTATTTTATGAATAATTTCTCAGTTTTTATTATAATTTGAAGTAACAATTTAAACCTTGTTGTGTTTTTGTTCTTTTACAGTGCCTCCTATTGTTGAAGTTGATGTCAAACTGATTGAAGGAATAATTGTCAAAGCCGGAAGTACAATTAGGATGCCAGCCATTATGAGAGGCATACCTATTCCCACTGCGAAATGGGTCATTGATGACACAGAAATTGTGAGCGAAGGAAACATCAAAGTTGACACAGACAACTTCTCCACTGTGCTCTCTATTTCAGAGTGCACAAGAAATCACACCGGAGTTTATCTTCTCACAGTCTCAAATTCTGCTGGAAGTAAGACTGTTGCTTTGAATATTACTGTTCTTGACGTCCCAGATAAACCAGTTGGGCCTGTCAATATCCTTGAGGTCACTCCTGAGTACATGCTTATTGACTGGCGTCCTCCAAAGGATGATGGTGGTAGCCCTGTCACAAACTACATTGTTGAGAAGAGAGAATCCAAGAAGGAAACCTGGGGTGGAGTGAGCTCTGGCAGCACCAGCACCAAATTGAAGATTAGCCGTCTTCAGAAGGGCGTTGAATATGTTGTGCGTATCCGTGCAGAAAACAAGATTGGCATTGGTGCTGCACTTGAAAGTGCACCTACGGTTGCCCAGCACTCGTTTGAACCACCTGCTCGTCCTGGTAAACCAACTGTGTCTGACCTATCTGAAGATTCTTTGACTCTTGGTTGGACAATGCCGTTGTATGATGGTGGCAGTCCGATCTCTGGATATTTTATTGAGCGTAGACATGTTGGAGGCAAATGGATTAGGGTGAACAAGACACCTTGCAAGGATCTTAGGTACAGAGTTCTTGGACTTTATGAGGGAACTAGCTATGAGTTCAGAGTCTTTGCAGAAAATATTGCTGGCTTCAGTGGACCTTCTCCAAACTCAGACCCTGCTACACCTTGTCGACCAATTACTGTGCCTGGACCTCCAGTGAATCCTAGAGTGAGAGACTACAGTAAGACACATGCTGACCTGGTCTGGATCAAACCTACCAAGGATGGTGGCAGCCCGATCTTAGGGTATGTTCTGGAGATGCAGAAGGCAGGAGGTGAATGGGAGAAATGCAAAAAAGATGACCTTATTAAAATATGTGCATTCCAAGTGCAAGGCCTTGAAGAGGGTGTCGAGTACAGGTTCCGGGTCAGAGCAGTGAACATGATTGGAGATGGTGAAACCAGAGAAGTTCCAGAATCTGTCATTGCTCAGGATATTGTAATTCCTCCAGAGATTGAGATGGATGCGACATGCCGCACACATGTAACTGTAAGGGTTGGACATAACATTAACATCCAAGGCTATGTCAAGGGAAGACCTGACCCAGAAATTACATGGTCCAAGGGTGAGCAGATACTGGAAAAAGACAAGCGTACTACAATCACAGTAAACCTCCCAGTTGTCCATTTACATATCAAAGAGGCCAAGAGAACTGATCATGGTCAGTATGTTCTCAAAGCTGTCAATGACAGCGGTGAGGCAACAGCAACAGTTACTGTAAATGTCTTAGATAGACCTGGACACTGTCAGAATCTGAGGATAACTTATGTGTGCAGGCATTCTTGCATGCTATCCTGGGATAATCCTGAGGACAATGGTGGTACTGAGATCACTCATTACATCGTTGAGTTGCGTGAACCCAGTGTGAGAGCATGGTCTGTGATTTCATCTGAGTGCACAAACCGTATGATCAAGGCCAAACTATTGGAAGGTCACGAGTACTTCTTCCGAGTCTCTGCAGCAAACAAATGTGGCCCTGGACCAACAATAGAGACAAAGGTACCAACCCTTGCAATTGACCGCATTGAGAAGCCTGGTGAGCCAGAGAAATTCCACGTCACTGATGTTACAAAGAACTCAGTCTCCCTTAGATGGCGAAGACCAGACTATGATGGAGGATGTCCAAATCTATTCTACAATCTGGAGAGGAAAGCCAAAGGTGCTGAAGAATGGGAGGAGCTGACCCCTGAATTACTCAAAGACACATTCTTCACTGTGGATAAATGTATTGAGAATCAAGTATATGTTTTCAGGGCTCAAACTGTAAATGATGGAGGGGAAAGCAACTGGGTAAAGACGGGTGAGATTATTGCCAAAGATGAGATCCAGAAACCAGTTATTGATCTGAGGTTTACTGGCACCACTGTGGTAAAGGCTGGTGAATCTGTCAGACTGGAAGCAGCCATCAGAGGCAAACCGATACCAGAGGTCAAATGGGTCAAAGACAAATTCACCGGTGACAATCCCAGAATTTCTATTGAAAATGGCCCTGATTATTCTAAATTCCTCATGACCAAATCAAAGCGTGTGGATACAGGAAAATATGTAATCACAGCCACAAATCCAGCTGGCAGCTTTACAGCTTATGCTAATATTACCGTTTTGGATATACCAGGCCCTGTGAGAAACTTGAGGATTACTGGCATTTCAAATGACAAGTGTAGAGTTGTTTGGGACCCACCAGCCGATGATGGTGGTTGCGAAGTTGACAGCTACATCCTGGAGAAATGTGAAACCAGAAGGATGGTTTGGTCCACATATTCAGCCTCCGTAGTTACCAGCTACTGCAATGTCACCCGTCTCGTGGAAGGTAATGAATATATCTTCAGGGTCAGAGCTGAAAACAAACTAGGCACAGGTCCTCCCACTGAAAGCAAGGCTATTACTGTCAAGACACAATTCAGCAGGCCTGGACCACCAGATACCCCAGAAATCACTAAGATTGGTAAGGAGGAAATGACAGTGGTATGGGCTCCTCCAGAGAATGACGGAGGAAAATCTATCACTGGATACATCCTGGAGAGGAAGGAGAAACGTGCAGTCCGATGGGTGCCAGTTACAAAGAGTCCAATTTCAGAAAGACGTATGAAGGTCACAAACTTGATCCCCAACCACGAATATCAATTCCGTGTGAAGGCTGAAAATGAAGTCGGTTTGGGAGAGCCTAGCAAGCCAACAAGACCCGTTGCTGCTAAAGATCCAATTGGTTTGTATATCTCTCACCCTCTGTCTCTCCTTATCTGTCCTCCTCTCTTTTCTTAGTTTTTTTTTTTGTTAACGAAACCAATTTCTCAATATTAATATTTCTGTGCCTTTTTCAGAGCCTCCTGGTCCTCCCAGCAGCTTGAAGGTGGCTGACAGCACAAAGACAAGCATTACTCTTGGCTGGGCCAAGCCTGTATATGATGGCGGTGCTCCAATCTTGGGATATCTTGTGGAAATGAGGGAAAAGCCTGAAGAAGAACCCGAAGAACCAGAAAAAGAACCTGAGGCTGAACCTGAAACACCTGCAGCTGAACCTGAAAAACCTGCAGCTGAACCTGAAAAGGTGGAGGTGAAAAGGCAGAGGGTGAACTGGTAGAAGGCGAAAAGCCTGAAGAAGTCAAGGTTAAAAAGGCAAAGGTCCCAGAAGCATCCTGGAAGAAGTGTAACACTGGTGGAGCTCTGGTTCTCACAGAATTCACCATCCTCAATCTGGATGAAAGGAAGCAATATCAGTTCCGTGTCTCAGCTCAGAACCAAGTGGGCTGGGGTCGCCCTGCAAGACTGAAAGACTCAGTGTCACCTAAGGAAATTCTTGGTAAGCCCTTGGGTTAAACAGTTAATAATTACATGTGAGAAATGTTGGGTTCTTATTCTTTTTCTTTTGTTCTTGTTTTAATATTAGTAGTAGTAGGATTTAATTGTTTATGTTCATTTTTAAACACTTACAGAGGCCCCAGAGATTGATTTGGATGCAAGTCTCAGAAAGGGACTTTCAGTCAGAGCTGGATGCCCTATTAGGCTGTTTGCAACCATCAGAGGAAGACCAGCTCCTAAAGTAACATGGAAACGATTGGGTGAAGATAATGTTGTTCGCAAGGGACATGTGGATCAGGTTGATACTATGTCCTTCCTTGTAATCCCTGAAAGTACCCGTGAGGATTCAGGAAAATACTCCCTGACTCTGTCAAATTCTTCTGGGGAGAAGGCAATATTTGTCCGTGTGAAAGTGTTGGGTAAGTAAATGCTACAGTAGCATTAGTTTAATATGTTATTGTTGGGAAATAAACTATTCATATATGTATAAATGTATGCAGTTGTTCATTAATTACTGTTTTGTTTTAAAAAACAGACACTCCTGGACCAGTTGGTGGACTGGAAGCTACTGACGTAACAAAGACATCATGCCAGCTTGCTTGGCTACCACCTGAAAATGATGGCGGCAGTCCCATATTGAATTACATTGTTGATAAGCGTGAAGTTGACAGGAAGACTTGGACAAACTGCACCAATGACATAAAGAAGACCAGCTTTAAAATCACAAATCTTACACCAGGAATTGATTACTACTTCCGTGTCATGGCAGTCAATAAGTATGGCATTGGTGTACCTAAAGATTCACCTAGGGCATACCTGGCAGCTGATCCTATGAGTAAGTAAATGTCATCTGAGTGGACAAATGTAAAGTACAAGCATTTTCTGGTTGAATGTTCATATGACTATTTGCCTATTTAACAGGTGAACCTGATCCACCCAAAAAGATGGATGTTTTGGAAATTACAAAGAACAGTGCAACACTGGGATGGTTGAAACCACTGAGAGATGGAGGATCCAAAATCAATGGCTACCTTGTTGACTATCAAGAGGATGGTCAGGATAAATGGACACCATATTCAGTTGTGAAAGACTTAACAATTGTTGTTGTTGGACTGAAAGAAAATACAAAGTACAGATTTAGAGTAGCTGCAAGAAATGCAATTGGATGTAGTCTTGCCAGAGAAGCTGAGGGAATCTTCGAGGTCAAAGAACAGCTAAGTATGTAGCAAATGCTTTCCCCTTTTCTTTTTCTCCTTTACCCCACAATGTATTTTTTAATTTTTTAACATGAGTAATGTGTTTCTTTCAGTGGCACCAAAGCTTATTGTGCCAGATGTTGTCACTGTGAAGGCTGGAACTAAGATGAAAATTGAGGCACTTGTGTCTGGTAAACCTCCACCCACTACAAAATGGAAGATTGGAAATGAAGATGTATTAACCTCAGACCGGATTTCTGTGCAAAGAACTCCAAATTCAACCACTCTCATGATCAAAGATGTAACCAGGAAGGACAGTGGTTACTACAGTCTTGCTGTTTCAAACAGTGTCTCAAAGATCAATCAAATCATTAGAGTCATTGTTATGGGTGAGTTTACATTATTCTCAACTGATTACCAACCAAATGGAAAGAATTTGTGTTGGAATTAAAATCCCACTGACTTTTTCCATTCTTTTACTGTTACAGACATTCCTGGTCCTCCTGAAGGTCCTCTTAAAATTGTTGAAGTGGATACTGACGCTTGCACCTTGGCATGGAATCAACCAGAAGAAGATGGTGGAAGCAGCATCACTAACTATATTGTGGAGAAATGTGACGTAACCAGAGGTGACTGGGTCACAGCTTCTGCTGCTTGCACGCAGACCAGCTGCAGAATTGGAAAGCTCACACAAGGAAAAGAATATGGTTTCAGAGTGCGTGCAGAGAACCGCTATGGTATTTCAGAGCCTATTTATTCAGAGAAGATGATTGCAAGACATCCTTTTGGTGAGTTTTCATCTACTTCGATAAACTGCCAGAACACAGTAATGTTCTTTTTTCAGTAACCTTCATGTCCTTATCTTGTTTATATAGAACTTTATAGATAATCCATTCTTTGATTTCAGATCCTCCTAGTGAACCAAGAAATGTTACTCTCAAGAAGATTAACAAAGACTTTGTGATCCTTACCTGGGAGAGACCATCAACTGATGGTGGCAGTCCACTGATTGGATACTGTGTTGAACGTAAAGAGAGAAACAGCCTGCTCTGGGTTAAGGCTAATGAGACCTTAGTTCGTTCGACAGAATACACTTGCTTTGGTCTCATTGAGGGTCTTGAGTATACTTTCAGGGTTTCTGCCCTGAACAAGGCAGGCCAGGGTAAGCCTAGCAAGCAGACTGATTTCATTACAGCAAGAACTGCAGTTGGTGAGTAACATTTATTTTGATTTTGATAGTCCCTTTTTGTACAATAATCTTAAATAATCTAAAATGACTGTCACTGATATGACATTAAATCATTCACAGATCCACCTGGCAAACCAGAGGCCATTGATGTGACCAGAAGTTCAGTGGCTCTTGTTTGGAGTCGTCCAGAAAATGATGGGGGCAGTAAGCTCATTGGATATTATGTTGAATCACAAAAGGTACCTGAGGAGAAGTGGGTACGCCACAATGCTAATTGTCAGAATGTGCCAAAAGAGAACTTCATTGTTACTGGACTCGAGGAGGGTGCTCAATACAAATTCAGAATAATTGCAAAGACAGCAATTAATCAGAGTTTGCCCTCTGAGGAAACGGACCCCATTCCTGTGATAGCAGAACATGGTAAGCATTCCTAAAGCACTGCATTTCTTGTAAAGAGTTTAAATCTGACTTGTATGTTTGTTCATTGACAAGGGAGCGTAATGACGAGTGTCTCTTTGAATTCTAGTTCCACCAAGAGTTGATGTCAGCCTTGAGATGAAGAACCTGATCATAGTGAAGGCTGGTGCAAATGTAACACTAGAAGCTGAGGTCTATGGAAAACCATTCCCGAAGGTTTCATGGAAGTTGAATGGCGAACCCCTTAAGTTGACGGAAGGAGTCAAAATGAAACAGGACAGACACCTGTTTAGTCTTGAACTCTTCTCTGTGACCAGAAAGGAAACTGGAGAGTATACTATTGTTGCTGAAAATCCAAGTGGATCCAAATCTGGCAACATTAGGCTGAAGGTTCTTGGTAAGTGTACCACATGTGTGGTACTCTTGGTGAATCTTGAACTGATATTATTCAGTATGTTAACTTGTATTTATTCATTTGAACTAAACCTATTGTTTCATTCTCTACAGACAAACCTGGACCTCCAGCATCAGTCAAGGTCAGCCACATCTTTGCAGACCGCGTAAAACTTAGATGGGAACCACCTGTAGCCGATGGTGGCTCAGAAATAACAAACTACATTGTAGACAAACGTGAGACAAGCAGAGCCAACTGGGCTCAAGTCACAGCCAATATCAGTGGGCAGATTATGACCTGTTCAGTGGAGAAATTGATCGAGGGTCATGAGTATGAATTCCGTATCAGTGCTGAAAACAAGTATGGTGTTGGGGATCCCATTGTCACTGACAGCATCATTGCAAAGAATCCATTTGGTAAGATTTATCTTTTTTTATTTCTTCCACACCTCAAATTATTCTCTGTTATTTTTTAGATGCACTCATCAAATACGTCTTTTAAATATTCAGGGCCTCCCGGACCTAGTGATCCTCCAATCATCACAAACATCATGTGCAACCAGATGACTGTGACATGGAAGGCACCAAAAGATGATGGCCGTGCACCCATCCTTGGATACATTGTTGAAAAACGTGAAACTGAGGAAGTCAACTGGACTAAAGTTAATCGTAAACCAGTGATAGACAGAACTATCAAGGCGGCTGGCCTCACAGAGGGAACAGAGTACGAGTTTAGAGTTACTGCCCTCAATAAGGCAGGCCTTGGGAAACCAAGTGACCCATCCAATTCTGCACTTGCAGTGGATCCATTGTGTAAGTAATGCATTGATTACTATTAATGGACAGCCTTTAGGCCACACTAAATTGCAGCACTAAAATTAATATAATTTCTCCAATAGATCCCCCAGGCCCCCCTGCTTTCCCCAAGGTTGTTGATTCCACACATAGCAGTATTAGCCTTTCTTGGACAAAACCAGCTTATGATGGTGGATGTGAGATCTTGGGCTACCAGGTGGAAATGAAGAGAGCTGATGCTGAGGACTGGATGAGGTGCAATGTTCCAAAGGATCTCCAAGCCACAAAGTTTGTGGTGACAGGTCTTATGGATAACACAGAGTACCAGTTCCGTGTTATTGCTGTGAATAAGATTGGATTTGGTGATCCCAGTGAAGTCCCTGGAAACCACATGGCCAAAGACATCTTAAGTATGTGTAATCTTTTTTATTTTTATCTCTCTCTCTCTATATATATATTATTTTAAACAAAATAATGATTTGTGGAATTGTTTTTTTCATGGCTAATTCATTATTTTGGATTATATTATTTGTTTTACAGTTGCTCCTGAGGCTGAGCTTGATGCAGATCTTAGAAAGGCTCTTGTACTCCGTGCTGGAGTTACAATGAGACTCTATGTGCCACTTAGGGGTCGTCCTGCTCCCAAAGTGACTTGGAGCAAAGTTAATGCCAATATCAAAGAAAGGGATGGACTAATGATCAACACAACAGATTGGGACACATATGTGTACTGTGAGAATGTCAACCGGTATGATGCTGGCAAATATGTCCTCTCTCTTGAAAACAGCAGTGGATCAAAGTCATACACCATTGTTGTGAAGGTCTTAGGTAAGACTGGCAAAAAGTAATTGTGTGTACAAAAGAGCTGGCCAAATAAACTTTTCTTCTAATTCTAATTTCTTAAATGCTTCACGTTTAAGTGCCTGGTACTGTGACATTGTGATCATTTATGTGAATTTCATTTCTTTTAGATACTCCTGGACCACCCCTTAATCTTGTTGTGAAGGAGACTTCAAAGAACCATGCCTCTATAACTTGGGATCCTCCACTTATTGATGGTGGAAGCCCAGTAAAGAGTTATGTCGTTGAGAAACGTCTAGCAGATAGAAAAGCATGGACCTGTGTTGCCCCTGAATGCAATAAAATATCGTATAGGATTCCAAACTTGGAGGAAGGAAAGGCTTATTGTTTCAGAGTGTCTGCAGAGAACATCTATGGTGTTGGGGAAGGTTGTGACACTCCTGCACCAGTCAAAGCTTCAGGTGAATATTTTCATCCCTTTTTACAAAAAACAGTTTATCTAATGATTCAGATGGAACAATTAGTCTTTATATGATTGAAGACATATGAGAACATATTTTATACTCACTTTCTGTCGCTACACACATACATGTAATTTCAGAACAACCTGGACCTGTAATGGACTTCAAGCCTGCTGAAATCACTAAAGATTCAGTCACACTTGGCTGGAAAAAGCCAGTTAGTAATGGTGGAAGCCACATTGTTGCCTACCTTTTGGAAATTAGCGAAGGGGAGGAGAAATGGAGACAATTAATGAAATCAAAGCTCACCCAGTTCACTGTTGGCAGCCTTGAAGAGGGAAAAGAATACACATTCAGGGTCAAAGCCATCAATGAATCATCAGAGGGTCCTCCAACTGAACTCACTGTGCTTGCTAAAGATCAGATAGGTGAGTTATCATTACATTATAATAACATTATAATATGACTAATAGTTGTTGCAATTTATTGCAGTGGACATTACACTGTTTTTTTTTTTTAATCAATGCATGTGTTGTACTATACATTCCAGTTCTGCCAGATGCTGACCTCAGGGGTGTGCCTGATGGCTGTTATGTGGCAAAGGAAGGCACCACTGTGCGCCTCACCGTTCCTGTTATTGGTGTGCCAACTCCCTTCGTTATATGGAAGAAGGGTGGCGTTACTCTGTCAGACAGTGGAAGGATCTGTGTTGAATCTGGTACAGGCAACACTACTTTGCTTATCCGTGACATCAACCGGACTGATGCCGACAAGTACACACTCATTCTGAGGAACAGCGGTGGTACCAAAGAGGCGGTTATTAATGTGAAGGTTGTTGGTAAACCAGGTCAGCCAACTGGTCCCATCAAGTTTGATGAAATCACTGCAGAGGCAATTACAGTTGAATGGGGTCCACCAAAGGATGATGGTGGCTCAGAGATCAGCAACTACATTGTGGAGAAGAGACACACCACAGCCAACAAGTGGGTTACTGTTGCTTCAGCTATTCAGAAGACAACCATGCGAGTGATGAGACTCCATGATGGCACTGAGTACATCTTCAGAGTGTTCGCAGAAAACAAATATGGAGTTGGCGAGTGGCTCAGATCAGACCCAGTCATTGCTAAGCATCCATTTGGTGAGTTCAACCATTTAAATAGAATGCTTTTGTCAGTAAAAAAAAAATATGTTGTCTGTTCGTCCTCACATAATCATACTCAATCACATAATTTGCTCTTTGATACCAGATGTACCTGATGCACCAGCACCACCAGAAATCATCAGCATTCGTCATGAGTCAGCAATTCTAACCTGGTCAGATCCAAAAGATACAGGAGGCTCTCCAATTACAGGTGTGTTTTGAATTTTTTATTATTAGTTCTTGACCCAGAGGGTTTGTTAGTATGTAAGATACATAGTCATTTTTTGTATGCTGTACCCTGGAGTTTAAAAATAAATTATAACATTGCTTTGATGGTAGCTTTCTGCATTTTAAAACCCATTATATATTTGTGGAGGGATATACTGTATTATTAGTGAATAAGGTAAAATATGAAGATAAGATCTGGCTATGCTGAATAGGAATTTGAATGTTAACACTAAGGATTTTGGAATGTACTACTTAGTTTCAATACAGTGAAAATACTATAGAGGACTATGCATTGTCCATGGTATTGGAAAAAGGTGGGGCATGTCTCAATGCATGTTAAATCACATCTATAAGGTGTAGGCTTTTAGAAAATGTATACATTAGGCTATTTAACTTGTTTTCTGTCAACGGTAAATGTTATGCAAAACATGGGAAAACATGGTAAACAATATATTTGTAAAGCCTTTGATCTTCAGGTGTAATTTTAAATGAGCCTAGTCATATGAGTTTAGTGTGAAAATGGAATATTAATATATCAAGCGTTTTTAGGCTTCAAATTAGTGCACACTATATATGATAACTTGCAATACAAAAAAATGCTGTCTTCTTGTAATTAATGAGCTGAGGTAATTTTGTGTGCAAATGTAAAATGTACCCTATTCACATCTTATATAGCCCTCCACATTAGCAGACTGTTAAAACACAAAAACCTACCTCAAATGCAATGCTACTCTATTTTCTAACTCTTAAGTTGGTGCACCTTGACAAAAAAAGCAAACAACAAAAAAAAACCTATGAGACCTGTTGTCATTGAATAGTGATGATGCCTGAATGATGGCCTGAATTTGGATCTAGCTCATGGACTATATCACTTAATAATGTAATGTAATAATCACCATCAGTGAAATCAGTACACTCCCCAACTACATTTCTGACATTATCATTATGTCCATGTCCTACAGGATATCATGTTGAATTCAAGGAAAGAAACAGTTTGATGTGGAAGAGAGCTTCTAAGACGCCCATCAGAGTGAAAGAGTGCAGAGTGACTAGTTTGATTGAAGGCCTGGAGTATGAATTTAGAGTTATTGCCATGAATAGGGCCGGTCTTGGAAAGCCAAGCAAAACTACGGAGCCTGTTGTTGCACTTGATCCTATTGGTAAGACAATAACAACTTCAACAAATAAAAAAGACAGTATCATATTTTTGGTCATTTGTTAAAAACTTATTTTTTCCCAATACTATTGTATATGTGCATCGCATTCTCACTGTGAAATGGTTTCCCTCTTCTAGATCCTCCTGGTAAACCAGATGTCATCAACGTTACAAGAAACTCAGTAACTCTAATGTGGACTGCACCCAAGTATGACGGAGGTCACAGACTCACTGGTTACATTGTTGAGAAGCTGGAGCATCCAGGAAAGGCGTGGATGAAGGCCAATCATGTGAATATCCAGGAATGTGCATTCACAGTGACAGACATGGCAGAGGGCTGCAAGTGTGAATTCAGGATTAGAGCAAAGAATGCTGCAGGTGCAATCAGCGCTCCATCTGAGCTTACTGATATTCTTGTCTTGAAAGATGAATATGGTGAGTAATTTTGAACAGCATCTACTGAATGGAAGTCTTTTTGGAGAGAAATCAGTGCACTAAATTATTAAAACTTTTTGCTATTTTCTTGTTACAGAGCCTCCTACCATTGAAATCGATCCAGATATGAAGGATGGCGTCAGTGTTAGAGCTGGAGAAACAATTGTAATTACTGCCTCAAGCATCCTTGGAAAACCACCCCCGACTGCTGTTTGGTCCAAGGGAGGCAGAGAATTAAAGTCATCAGATACCTGCCAAATTAAAAGCACCCCAACCTCCTCCACAATTTCAATCAAATATGCCAGCAGGAAGAACACTGGAGAGTATGTTATTACAGCAAGCAATCCATTTGGCATCAAAGAAGAACGTGTCAAGGTCAAGGTCCTGGATAACCCTGGGCCTCCAGGTCCGATTGAGATCAGTAATGTGTCTGCTGAGAAGTGTACATTGACTTGGCTGCCTCCTGAGGAGGACGGTGGCTGTACCATCAAGTCTTACACACTGGAGAAGAGGGAAACCAGCCGCCTTCTCTGGACAAAGCTTGCAGAGAATGTCATGGACTGCCGATTTGTAGCAAGCAAGCTTATTAAAGGAAATGAATACATCTTCCGTGTCTCAGCAGTGAATCAGTATGGTACTGGAGATTCATCTTTATCCGGTCCAGTGAAGATGGCGGACAGTTGGCGTGAGTTTACAATGATCTAACTTTAGAAAGAAAATTCTCACAGATATAGTTGCACATCTAAAGAGGCATTCTTTAATCTCAGAGAAATACTAGAATGCAATTTTTTTGATTTGCTATTATTTATATTTTTCCTACAGGACCACCTGGTCCACCATCAAGGCCTGAAATCGATAATGTGAGCAGAAATGCTGTCACAATTTCCTGGAGAAGACCTGCTATTGATGGGGGAAGTGACATTAGAGGATATTGTGTGGAAAGGAAAGAGAAAAGAGGAATGAGATGGGTGAGAGCTTGCAAGAGATCAGTACCAGATCTTCGTTACAAAGTGCAGGGCCTAACAGAGGGAGTTGAGTATGAATTCCGTGTCACTGCTGAGAACAGGGCTGGCTTTGGAGAGCCAAGTGAGGCCTCACCATCCGTCATGACTAAGGATATTGTTTGTAAGTGATACTTTTAATATTTTTGTAGACTTTGATCTCAGTGTGTCTCACCTGATGTAATACTTAATAATAATACATAATTGTCTTTTTAACTTTTTTGTTTTAAAGATCCACCTGGACCTCCATCCAATCCAAGAATCACAGACACAACAAAAACCACAGCAACCTTTAACTGGGGCAGACCATTCTACGATGGTGGGCTTGATGTAACAGGATACATTGTTGAGCACAAACGGGAAGGAGATGAAGACTGGATTGAGGATGCATCAAGGTTGAGAATAAATGAATTTGTTATTGCAAATCTTCAGTCAGGTGGAAAGTACCTGTTCAGGGTGAAAGCTACCAACTCAGAGGGAACTGGTGAAGCTGCTGAAGTTGAAGGAGTGATCGAACTTGTAGACCGTGAATCTGTTCCAGACTTTGAACTTGATGCAGAGCTAAGGAAAACACTGGTTGTTAGGTCAAGAGCCTCCATCCGCATGTTTGTACCAATCAAGGGACGTCCTAGTCCTGAGGTGATCTGGACCAAGGATGATAAACCACTTAAGGGTAGAGCACATATTGATACCACTGAGTCTTACACTCTTGTGGTGATCCCAGACTGCACAAGATATGATGCAGGGAAATACTTCTTAAGCTTGGAAAATGTTGCAGGCAAGAAAACAGGATTTGTTAATGTCCGAGTCATTGATACTCCTGGACCTCCAGTCAATCTGCAGCCCAGGGAAATCACTAAAAATAGCATTACGCTTCAATGGGAGATCCCAATAATTGATGGAGGTTCCAAAATTACCAACTACATTATAGAAAAGCGTGATGCTACAAAGAAGGCCTATACACTGGTTACTTCTGAATGGCAAAAGTGTTCCTACAAGTTTGCAAACCTTGAAGAGGGAAATGAGTACTACTTCAGAATATCTGCTGAAAATGAATATGGTGTTGGTGAACCTGCAGAAACACCTGAAACCATCAGAGCTTCGCAGGCACCATCTGCTCCAGAAAACCTTTATGTGACTGATGTAACAAATGAGACTGCTACTCTTGCCTGGACAAAGCCAAAACTTGATGGTGGTAACATAATAACTGGATATGTAATTGAGGCTCAGAAGGCAGATCAGAAGGAGACTGATCAGTGGACGCATGTGACAACAATTAAAGCTCTTGACTATGTTGTAACAGATCTGATAGAAAATACAGAATACACATTCAGAATCATGGCTGTGAACAAGTCTGGCAGAAGTGACCCACGTGAAAGTCGTCCAGTCATAATTAAGGAACAAACTGCAGCACCTCAATTTGACCTCAGATCAGTTTACCAGAAGACAGTGATCATCAGGGCAGGAGATAACTTGAAAGTTGAAATTCCTGTTCTGGGTCGTCCAAAACCATCAGTTGTATGGAAAAGGGAGGACAAAGAAATTAAACAGACACAGAGAATCAACATTGACAACACAGCAACTTCAACTATCTTGAACATCAGAGAGATCAAGAGGAAAGACGGCGGAGAGTATTCCATGGTTGGAAAGAACATCATTGGAACAGTCATTGAGACAATCACAGTTTTGATCCATGATATTCCTGGGCCTCCAACAGGACCAATTAAGATTGATGAAGTTTCTTGTGATTATGTTCTGTTTTCTTGGGAGGCTCCTGAACTTGATGGTGGAGTCCCAATCAACAATTACATAGTTGAGATGAAAGAGACCACAGGCACATCATGGGTGGAGCTGGCAGCAACAGTCATTCGTACAACATTTAAGGCCGCTCGCCTGAAAACAGGAATTCAATATCAATTCCGTGTAAAAGCCCAGAATCGATATGGTGCTGGCCCCTACATAACATCAGAGGCTGTTCTTGCAGCTTATCCATTTGATGTTCCAGGACAGCCAGGAATACCCCAGGTTGTTGCCTTTACTAAAGATGCGATGACAATAAGCTGGAATGAGCCTCATTCTGATGGTGGAAGCCCAATCTTAGGCTATCACATTGAGAGGAAAGAGAAGAACAGCATCCTCTGGCAAAAGGTCAGCAAGGCCCTGGTCGTTGGAAATCTCTACAAATCATCAGGTCTTGTGGATGGAATTCCATATGAATTCCGTGTTATAGCTGAGAACATGGCTGGATTGAGTAGACCTAGCAAGCCATCAGAGATGACATATGCCCTTGATCCAGTTGATCCTCCAAGTCAACCACTGGCTGTTAACATTACCAGACATGAAGTGACCCTTCGCTGGGAAAAACCTGAAAATGATGGTGGTTTCTCAATTACTGGCTACACAGTTGAAAAGAAACAGTTGCCAGATGGTCGCTGGCTTAAAGCTAATTTCAGCAATATCTTGGAGACAACATTCACTGTCAGTGGACTCATAGAGGATGCATCCTATGAATTCCGTGTTTTTGCTAGAAATTCTGCTGGTTCTGTCAGTAAGCCATCTCAGACATCTGAGGTTATCATCTGTAGAGATGACATTGAAGAGCCTAGAATTGATATTGAAGCCATTTATAATAATGTTGTTGTGGTGAGAGCAGGAGATATCTTCACTTTGGCTGCCACTGTCACAGGAAGACCAATACCATCCCTCATCTGGACAAAAGATGGAAAAGAGTTGGATGATGCAGCGAAGATCGAAATTAAAAGTACAGACTTTGCCACAACACTGATTAACAGAGATTCTCTGAGAAGAGATGGTGGCATGTTTGTTCTGACAGCAAGTAACCCTGGAGGCTTTGCCAAGCAAGTTTTCAATGTTAAAGTTCTTGACAGGCCTGGACCTCCTGATGGCCTCAGAGTTAGCGATGTGACTACTGAGAAATGTGTCTTGAATTGGTTGCCACCCTCCCATGATGGTGGTGCCAAGATAGAGCACTACATAATTGAGAAGCGTGAAACAAGCAGAATTGCATGGACAAATGTGGCATCAGATCTGAAGGTCAATCGTTACAAGGTAACTAAACTGCTAAAAGGCAATGAATACATTTTCAGAGTGATGGCTGTGAACAAGTACGGTGTTGGAGAACCTATTGAATCAGTTCCGACACTTGCAACCAATCCATATGTACCAACTGATCCTCCACAACAACCTGAGGTGACTACAATTACTAAAGATTCAATGGTTGTCTGCTGGGGACATCCTGAATGCGATGGTGGAAGCCGCATTAATACTTACGTAATTGAAAGAAGAGATAAGACCGGTCTACGATGGGTCAAATGTAACAAGAGGACTGTGACTGATCTACGATTCAAAGTCTCTGGACTTACTCCAGGACATGAATATGAGTTCAGAATTCTGGCAGAGAATGCTGCAGGTTTGAGTTTGCCAAGTCCAGAAAGTCCATTCTATAAGGCATGTGACACAGTGTTCCAACCCGGACCAGTTGGCAATCCAAGAGTTCTGGATACAACAAAGTCCTCTATTACTCTTGCTTGGAACAAACCTGTCTATGATGGTGGCTCTGACATCACAGGATATATGGTGGAAACCTGCTTACCTGAGGAAGATGAATGGACAATTGTCTCTCCTAAGGCTGGATTGAAAGCAACTTCATTTACAATTACTGGACTTAAGGAAAATCAGGAATATAAAATCAACATTGCAGCACTGAACTGTGAAGGAGTGGGCGAGCCTACAGCTGTGCCAGGAACACCAAAAGCAGAGGACAGGCTCATTGTTCCAGAAATTGAGCTTGGTGCAGACCTCAGAAAGATTGTTATCCTCCGTGCCTGCAGCACACTCAGACTGTTTGTTCCCATTAGGGGAAGACCTGCTCCTGAGATCAGATGGACCAGAGAAAATGGGGAGCCACTAGAGAGAGCCAACATTGAAAACACACCATCATTTACATCAGTCATGGTTGAAAATGTTGATCGTTTTGATAGTGGAAAGTATATGTTAACAGTGGAGAACAGCACTGGAGTGAAAACAGCATTTGTAAATGTCAGAGTCCTTGACACCCCTGGTGCACCACAGAATCTTACTATTAAGGAAATTACAAAGGATTCTGTTTCTCTTATATGGGATCCTCCCATTATTGATGGTGGATCCAGGACAAGGCACTACATTGTGGAAAAACGTGAATCTACAAGAAAAGCATACTCTACTGTAAATGCCAGCTGTCCTAAAACTAGCTGGAGAGTTGGAGATCTAAAAGAGGGTAACAGCTACTTCTTCAGAGTGTTGGCAGAGAACGAATTTGGTATTGGTCTGCCAGTGGAAACTGCAGATTCAATTAGGGTCTCTGAAAAGCCTCTTCCACCAGGCAAAGTTACTCTCAAGGAGGTCACCGGCACCAGTGTTACATTATCCTGGGAAAAGCCTGATCATGATGGAGGTAGTCGTATCACAGGATACATTGTTGAGATGCAAGGAAAAGGCAGTGAGAAATGGACCCAGTGCACAGTTGTGAAAACAACCACAGCTGTAGTAGCTGGCCTGACACAAGGAGAAGAGTACTCCTTCCGTATTTTAGCAACCAATGAGAAGGGAGTAAGTGATCCTCGCCTATTAGGTGTCCCAGTTGTGGCTAGAGATATTGTCATCACTCCAACATTCAAGATTTTGTTCAGCACATTCAGTGTTTTGGCTGGTGATGACCTCAAAATTGATGTACCATATGCTGCTCAACCAAAAGCATCTGTAACATGGCTCAAAGATGGTGTTGTGCTGAAAGAAACCACAAGAGTCAATGCAGAAGTCACCGATAACAACCTACATCTTGTCATTAAGGAAGCAACAAGAGATGATGTTGGCAAGTACACCATTAAACTTATAAACACTGCAGGCGAGGCCACAACAGATATTTCTGTTGTTGTTTTGGACAAGCCTGGTCCCCCAACTGGCCCCATCCAGATTGATGAAGTCACAGCTGACAGCATGACTCTGACATGGCAGCCTCCTGAATATGACGGTGGCTGCACCATTAATAACTACATAGTGGAGAAGAGAGACACCTCAACCACAAACTGGCAGATTGTGTCTGCAACTGTAGCAAGAACAACCATTAAAGCAGCTAGGCTTAAGACTGGCTGTGAATATCAGTTCAGAATTGCAGCGGAAAACAGGTATGGGAAGAGTTCTGTACTGGTGTCTGAAGCAATGGTTGCTCAGTATCCATTTGAAGTCCCTAGTGCTCCTGGTATTCCCGCAGTTGAGGCTGCAACAAAGGAGACCATGCTTGTTGTATGGAACAAGCCAGGCAGTGATGGTGGAAGCAAGATTATTGGATATCATCTTGAAGGTAAAGAAAGAAACAGCATTCTTTGGGTGAAACAGAACAAGCAAATCATTCCAGAAACTAAATTCAAAGTCACTGGACTTGAGGAAGGCATTGAATATGAATTCAGAGTGTATGCAGAAAATGTTGTTGGTCTGAGCAAATCCAGCAAAGTGTCTGAAATACAAGTTGCCAGAGATCCTTGTGAGCCTCCAGGTAAGCCTGAAGCAGTGATAGTTACTAGAAGTGCTGTGACCCTCAGATGGACCAAGCCAGAATTTGATGGTGGTATCAAAATCACTGGCTACTTGGTTGAGAAGAAGGAGGCTGGTGGTCGATGGATGAAGGCTAGCTTTACTAACATCATTGAAACAGAATTTGTTGTTACTGGTCTAGTTGAGGATCAGATATATGAATTCCGTGTAATTGCAAGAAATGCTGCTGGAGTATCTAGTGTGCCATCACCAAGTACTGGAGAAATCACAGCTAAGGACGAAGTTGATCCACCTCAGATTGAAATTGACTCAAAATACTCCTCAGTGCTTGTGGTTAATGCTGGAGAATCATTCAGAATCGATGCTGGTATTCTAGGAAAACCTGTACCTACAGCCCACTGGCTGAAGGGTGGTGAAGAGGTCACAAATGCAGCACGCCTTGAGATTAAAAACACAGACTTCACTGCTTCTCTGATCGTAAAGGAAGCCATTCGTGTTGATGGAGGTCAATACACTCTCCTTTTGAAGAATGTTGGTGGAGAGAAATCTGTGAATATCAATGTTAAAGTGTTAGACAGACCTGGTCCACCTGAAGGACCAATTGAAATCTATGGAGTGACAAGTGAAAAAGCTTGCATTTCTTGGAAACCACCACAACAAGATGGGGGTGCTGATATATCCCATTACATAGTTGAGAGAAGAGAGACAAGCAGATTAGTTTGGACTAGAGTGGAATCTAAAGTTCAAACTCTTAATTTCAAAATCACAAAACTTTTACCTGGTAATGAGTACATTTTCAGAGTGATTCCTGTGAACAAGTATGGAGTTGGGGAACCCTTAGAATCAGATCCAGTGATTGCTACCAATCCATTTGTTGCACCAAGTGCACCATCAGGTGTTGAAGTGTCCAATGTCACAAAAGATTCCATGGTTATCACCTGGGAAAGACCAACAAGTGACGGTGGCAACCCAATTTCAGGATTTGTCATTGAAAAACGTGACAAAGAGGGAGTGCGCTGGACAAGATGCAACAAGCGTATTGTGAGTGAACTTCGCTTCAGGGTTGCAGGACTGACTGAGAACCGCAGCTATGAATTCAGAGTTTCAGCTGAAAACGCAGCTGGAGTTGGAGCACCTAGTGCAGCAACTCCATATGAAAAGGCACTGGATCCTATTTTCAAACCTGGCCCACCAAATAACCCCAAAGTAATTGACACTTCACGAACCTCTGTGGTCCTTTCATGGGGTAAACCTATCTATGATGGTGGTTGTGAAGTTCAAGCATACATTGTAGAAGCTTGTGATGTTGCAGCTGATGAATGGGTTATGTGCACTCCACCAACTGGAATCACAAAGACAAGATTTGAAGTGAAGAAACTTTTAGAAAAGCATGAATACAAATTCAGAATCTGTGCTATAAACAAAATGGGTGTTGGTGAGAGTGCTGATTTGGCTGCACCTGTCCTCCTTGAGGAAAAACTAGAAGCACCAGACCTTGACCTTGATGCTGAGCTCAGAAAAATGATTAATGTCAGAGCTGGAAGCACCTTGCGAGTATTTATTCCAATAAGAGGTCGCCCTGCACCTGAGGTCAAATGGGGAAAAGTTGACGGGGATATGAAAGAATCAGCTGTAATTGATACAACAAGCACTTATACTTCACTTGTTATTGAAAGCGTTGATAGATTTGACAGTGGAAAATATACTGTCACTGCTGAGAATGCAAGTGGTGTGAAATCTGTTTTTGTAAGTGTGCGAGTGCTTGACACTCCTAGTCCTCCTCAGAACCTCACAGTCAAGGAGATCACCAGAAATTCCATCACTCTCACTTGGGAGCCACCTGCATTAGATGGTGGTGCTAAGATAAAAAACTACATTGTTGAGAAGAGGGAGACCACAAGAAAAGTATACTCTCCAATTGTGACCTGCAACAGGATGTCATGGAGGATAGATGGACTCCAAGAGGGCCAAAACTACTTCTTCAGAGTTCTTGCTGAAACTGAATTGGGCATTGGGTTACCAGCTGAAACTCCTGAGCCACTCAAGATATCAGAGGTGCCTCAACCACCTGGTAGGATGTCAGTTGTGGATGTTACAAGAAAGACTGTTACTCTGGCTTGGGAGAAGCCTGATCATGATGGAGGTAGTAAAATAAGCCACTATGAAGTTGAGATGCAAGTGAAGGACAGTGAAAAATGGTCTATGTGTGCTCAGGTGAAGGCACTTGAAACTCTAGTTAGTAATTTAGCCCAGGGTCAGATATACACGTTTAGGGTCATTGCTGTTAACGACAAAGGAAAGAGTGATCCCAGAGTTCTTGGTAGTTTTGTTGAGGCAAAGGACTTGGTCATCTTACCTGCTGTCCGTCCAAGATTCAGCACCTACAGTGTTCAAGTTGGCTATGACCTCAAAATAGAAGTTCCGATTGCTGGACATCCAAAGCCAACCATCACCTGGACTAAAGATGGTGCAGTTCTAAAACAGACAACAAGAGTGAATGTTGCAGACAGTGCGCACCATACCATTCTCACCCTTAAAGATGCAACTAGAGATGATGGTGGAATGTACAACATTTCTGTAGCCAATACTCTAGGCCAAGCTGAAGCCAGTATTGAAATTGTAACACTTGACAAACCTGGTCCTCCAACAGGCCCAATCAGAATTGACGATGTCAGTGCTGAAAGTATTACCCTGTCCTGGGACCCACCAGAGTACACTGGAGGCTGCCAAATTTCAAATTATGTTGTTGAGAAGAGAGACACAACTACCACCAACTGGGTTACAGTGTCTGCTACAGTTGCAAGAACAACACTGAAGGTTGCAAATCTGAAAACTGGTGCTGAATATGTGTTCAGAATCTGCTCTGAGAACAGATATGGCAAAAGTCACGCTATTGATTCAGAACCTGTTATTGCCCAGTATCCATTCAAAGAGCCTGGACCTCCAGGTACTCCATATGTGTCTGCATACACAAAGGAGTCCATGGCAGTGGAATGGCACAAACCAATCTCAGATGGTGGCAGTGTTATTCTTGGCTATCATCTTGAAAGAAAGGAGAAGAATAGCATTCTGTGGACCAAGATTAACAAGACTCTCATCCAAGACACAAGATACAAGACCTCCCCATTGGAGGAGGGTATTGAGTATGAGTACCGAGTGTATGCTGAAAACATTGTTGGTATTGGTCAGTGTAGCAAGGTTTCAGAGGGCTGTGTAGCACGTGACCCATGTGACCCACCAGGTACACCTGTGGCTACTGTAGTGACCAGACACTCAGTGAGACTGCGCTGGACTCCTCCAGAATATGATGGTGGCAGCATGGTCACTGGATATGTTGTGGAGAAAAGAGATCTTCCAGATGGTCGATGGATGAAGGCAAGTTTCACAAACATCAAAGAAACAGAATTTTCAGTTGAAGGACTGACAGAAGACTCCAAGTATGACTTCAGGGTAATTGCAAGAAATGCAGCAGGTGCAATCAGCAAACCATCAGAGAGCACTGGGTCCATCACAGCAAAGGATGAGGTTGAACTACCAACGTATGAAATTGACTCTAAGTTCAGCCAGATCATGGTTGTAAATGCAGGTGACACATTCACACTTGAAGCTGACGTGCAAGGCAAACCACTGCCCATAATTCAGTGGTTCAAGGGTGATGAAGAAGTTGAAATGTCTGCCAGATGTGAAACCAAGAACACAGATTTCAAAGCAGTCCTGGTGGTTAAAGATGCCATTAGAATTGATGGAGGACAGTACACTCTTCACCTTTCCAATGTGGCTGGCACTAAAACTGCAGCCTACAATGTGAAAGTTCTTGATAGACCAGGGCCTCCAAAAGGACCTCTGACTGTCTCTGGTGTGACTAGTGAAAAATGCTCTCTGTCTTGGCTTCCTCCACAACATGATGGCGGCAGTAGTATCCATCATTATGTCATCCAAAAGAGAGAAACAAGTCGTCTTGCATGGACTGTAGTCAACAGTGAATGTGGAGCAACTATGTTCAAAGTCACCAAGCTCCTCAAAGGAAATGAATACATTTTCCGTGTTATGGCTGTTAACAAGTATGGTGAAGGTGAACCTCTTGAATCTGCACCGGTTATTATGAGAAATCAATTTGTCGCTCCTGATCCACCTAAAGAAGTTGAAATCACCAACATTTCCAGAGATTCCATGACTGTGTGCTGGAGCCGATCAGAGAACAATGGTGGCAATGAAATTACAGGGTACATTGTGGAGAAGAGAGACAGAGCAGGAGTTAGATGGACAAAGTGCAACAAGCGCAGAGTAACAGATCTACGTTTCAGAGTAACTGGACTCACAGAAGATCATGAATATGAGTTTAGGGTGTCAGCAGAGAATGCAGCTGGGCCTGGGCAGCCAAGCCCAGCAACTGTTTACTTCAAGGCCTGTGATCCCACATTTAGACCTGGCCCACCCACAAATCTTCAGGTTCTTGATACTACTAAAAATTCAGTCTCTGTGTCATGGAGCAGACCGATCTATGATGGTGGCTGTGAAATTCAGGGATATGCTGTGGAGATCTGCAAAGCAGATGAGGAGGATTGGACTATCTGCACACCATCAACTGGACTAAATGCCACTAAATTTACCATCACTAAGCTCATAGAGCACCAGGAATATAAGGTTCAGGTTTGTGCAATTAACAAAGAAGGAGTTGGCGAACCAGCTGCTCTTCCTGCAACAGTCAAACCTGTAGACAACATGTTTGCTCCAGAAATAGAGCTTGATGGAGATCTAAGAAAAGGTATAGTTGTTCGCGCTGGAGGATCTATGAAAATCTGTATTCCTTTCAAAGGACGTCCTGCTCCAGAAATTAACTGGACCAAAGATGATGGAGACCTTCCTGAGAGGGCTCAAGTTGAAAAAGCCCTTGATTACACTGTAGTATCAATTGACATCTGTGACAGAAATGATGCTGGAAAATACACCCTGAATTTGGAAAATAACAGTGGTTCCAAGTCAGCATTTGTTAATGTTAAAGTTCTGGACACTCCAGGACCACCTCTGAATCTCTCTGTGAAGGACATAACAAGAAATTACGTAACTCTGACTTGGGAGCCCCCAGCTATTGATGGTGGTGCCAAAATCAAGAGCTATGTTGTGGACAAGCGTGATTCAACCAGACAAGGCTATACCAATATCACTACTAAGTGCACCAAGACAACTATCCGTATCGGAGATCTTGTTGAGGGTGGCATTTATTACTTTAGAATTATGGCAGAGAACGAATTTGGAGTTGGATTACCTGCTGAAACTGAGGATGCAGTCAAAACATCGGAGGCCCCTCTCTCTGTTGGTAAAGTCACACTAACTGATGTCACAAAAACTACAGCTTCATTGTCATGGGAGAAGCCAGACTTTGATGGTGGTAGCAGGATTCAGGGATACTATATTGAAATGCTGCCTGCAGGATCAGAAGAATGGGTTATAGCAACAACAACTAAGACTTGTGAGGGAACCATCAGTGGGCTGAGAACTGGCCAGGAGTATCAATTTAGAGTGTCAGCATTTAATGAAAAGGGAAGAAGTGACCCAAGACCACTACTTGCCCCTGTTGTCATTCAAGATGTTACCGTGGCACCCCATCTTAAGTTGACTGTGAACACATTTAGTGTTCAGTCTGGCAATGATTTGAAAGTAGAGATACCAGTGTCTGGTCGACCAGCACCAAATATTACATGGGCTAAAGAAGGACAGGCTCTCAAAGAAACAACTAGATTGAATGTGTCCACAACAGCAACAGCAACTGTCCTCCGTCTTAAAGATGCTAACAGAGAGGATTCTGGTAAATACACCATCACAGCTGTTAATTCTGCAGGAACAGCTACAGAAGAAATTGGAATAATTATTCTTGACAAGCCAGGACCCCCAGTTGGACCAATCAAAATTGATGAAATCAGTGCAAATTATGTCTGTCTCTCTTGGGAGCCACCTGTTTATACAGGCGGTTGTCAAATCAATAATTACATTGTGGAAAAACGTGACACTACAACCACCAACTGGCAGATTGTGTCTGCAACTATTGCACGTACCACAATCAAAGTAACTAAGCTGAAGACTGGGTCAGAATATCAGTTTAGAATTTCATCTGAAAATAGATATGGAAAGAGTCCAGCCATTGATTCAGCACCTGTTGTTGTACAATATCCTTTCACTATTCCATCAGCTCCTGGCACTCCTGAGGTCACATCAGTGACTAAAGATCACATGGTTGTTGAATGGAAGCCCCCAGCTAACAATGGAGGCAGTCCAGTTCTTGGCTATCATGTGGAACGTAAAGAGAAAAACAGTATACTTTGGACAAAGTTGAACAAACTTTTGATCCCTGATACCAGACTGAGAACTAATGGTATTGAAGAGGGTATTGAGTATGAATACAGAGTCTATGCTGAAAACATTGCTGGAATTAGTCCAGCAAGCAAAGTGTCAGAGACCACTGTTGCACGAGACCCATGTGATGCACCTGGTACCCCTGAAGCTATTGTTATTACAAGAAACCATATAACACTTCAGTGGACAAAGCCACAATATGATGGTGGTAGCATCATTACAGGATATATTGTTGAGAGAAAGAAGCATCCTGACACTCGCTGGATGAAGGCAAGTTTCACTAACATCATTGATACTCAGTTCACATACACAGGTCTTACAGAAAATGCAGTGTATGAATTTAGAGTCATTGCAAGAAATGCAGCAGGTACTCTCAGTAAACCCTCTGAAAGCACTGGAGAAATCACAGCTAGAGATGAAATTGAAGCACCCACAATTTCAATGGACGTAATGCCCATTACCGTCCATGCCGGTGAAACTTTTGCTCTTGATGCTGAAATTGCTGGAAAGCCAGTTCCTGAAGTTACATGGACACGAGATGGCAAAGAGGTTGATAATACCACACCAAGAGTGGAGATAAATACTATCCTTCAACGCAGTGTTCTCACAGTAAAAGACTGCATTAGGGTAGATGGTGGACATTTTATACTGAATCTTACCAATGTTGGAGGCACAAAATCTGTTGCAGTCAATGTTAAAGTCCTTGACAGACCTGGTCCACCAGAGGGCCCAATGAGAGTAACAGGTGTCACGGCAGAGAAATGCTACCTTCACTGGAACCATCCACCACATGATGGTGGTGCAAGCATATCCCATTACATTATTGAGAAGAGAGAGACCAGTCGTCTCTCTTGGACTGTTGTGGAACCCAAAATCGAAGCAATTAGTTACAAAGTGACCAAGCTCCTACCAGGAAATGAGTACATCTTTAGAGTCATGGCAGTAAATAAATATGGAGTTGGCGAGCCTCTGGAGTCTGACCCTGTCTTTGCACGCAATCCATTCAAGACACCTGGTCCACCTTCAACTCCTGAGGTGGGTGCCATAACAAAAGATTCAATAGTTTTGACATGGGAGCGCCCTGATGAGGACGGAGGTTCAAAGATCGATGGTTACATCCTGGAAAAACGTGACAAGGAAGGCATCCGTTGGACAAAGTGCAACCGCAAGCGTCTCACAGCTTGTCGTTTCAGGGCAGCTGGATTAACAGAGGGACATTCTTACGAATTCAGAGTATCTGCTGAAATGCAGCTGGGGTTGGAACTCCAAGTAAGGCATCAGAATATTTCAGAGCCTGTGATGCCACATACCCCCCTGGTCCTCCAAATAATCCCAAAGTAACTGACCACTCTAGCACCTCTGTGTCACTTGCATGGAGTAGACCTATTTATGATGGTGGTGCACCCGTCGCTGGATATATGGTTGAAGTGAAAGAAGTCTCAGAGGATGAATGGACTATAGCTACCCCAGCTTCTGGTGTGCAAGCAACCCATTATACCGTTAAGACATTGAGGGAGAATGCAGAGTACAACTTCCGCATCTCTGCTATAAATATTGAAGGAGTTGGAGAGGCTATAGATCTTCCAAGTCCTGTGGTTGCAGCAGAAAAACTTGAGGCCCCTGAAATTGAACTTGATGCAGACCTTAGAAAGATGGTCAATGTCCGTGCAAGTGCATCACTGAGGCTCTTTGTCACCATCAGAGGAAAACCTGAACCTGAGGTGAAGTGGAGTAAGGCTGATGGTACTTTGACAGAGCGTGCACAGATTGAAGTTACGAGCTCCTATACAATGCTTGTTATTGACAATGTTGATCGGTTTGATACTGGTAAATATGTCTTAACTCTTGAAAACAACAGTGGCTCTAAATCTGCCTTCATTAATGTGAGAGTACTAGATTCACCAAGTGCACCTGAAAACTTTGAAGTCAAGGACATCAAGAGGGATTCAGTGCAACTGTGCTGGGAGCCACCTCTTATTGATGGTGGAGCTAAAATAACCCATTACATTGTGGAGAAGAAAGAATCTCAGAGAATGACATTTACAAGTGTGACAAATAATTGTGTTAGAAATTCAGTCATAGTTTCTGATCTTAAAACGGGAGATGTTTACTTCTTCCGTGTACTGGCCGTCAATGAGCTTGGTGTCGGTTTGCCAGCAGTAACTCCAGAGTCAATCAAAATCTCTGAAGCTCCTTTACCTCCAGGCAAAGTCACACTTGTTGATGTTACTCGTCACACGGCAACTCTTGCATGGGAAAAGCCAGATCATGATGGAGGAAGTAAAATTACAGGCTACACTGTGGAAATGCTACCCAAAGGAGCCGAGAAATGGACCGTATGTGCCACAGTAAAAGCACTGGAGGCAACCATTGAAGGATTGACTACAGGAGAGGAGTATTCATTCAGAATCACAGCTTTGAATGACAAAGGCAAGAGTGATCCTAAACCACTTGGCGTCCCTGTGGTTGCAAAAGACATCACAGCTGAACCTACCATAAATCTACTTTTCAACACATACAGTGTAAAGGCTGGTGATGACCTCAAAATTGATATTCCATTCAGAGGCAGACCTCAACCAGAAGTCTCATGGAAAAAGGATGGCCAAGTTCTGAAACAGACAACTAGAGTCAATGTTATGTCATCTGCTACATCATCGAAGATAATAATCAAAGAAGCCACAAGGGAGGATAAGGGCAAATATGAAATCACATTGACAAACTCAATTGGTACTAAATCTGCTGAAATTACAGTGGTTATCCTGGATAAACCAGGCCCACCTGGTCCAATCAAAGTTGATGAAATCAGTGCTGACAATGTAACATTGTCATGGGACCCACCACTGTATGATGGAGGTTGCCAGATCAACAATTATGTTGTTGAGAAGAGAGATACGACCACTACAAATTGGCAGATAGTATCAGCCACTGTTGCCAGAACATCTATTAAGGTTTCTCGTTTGACACAAGGAAATGAGTATCAGTTCCGTGTTGCTGCAGAAAACCGTTATGGCAAGAGTCCTGCTGTTGATTCTGCTCCCATTATTGCTCAATACTCCTTTACACCTCCTGGTCCTCCAACCAGACTCGAAGTTGCACACGCAACTAAGTCAGGTATGCTGGTCACATGGGGTAAACCTGCAAGTGATGGTGGTAATGAAATAATAGGATATCACATTGAAGGAAAAGAACATAGCAGTATTTTGTGGACAAAGCTGAACAGAGGTCTTATCACTGAAACCCAGTTCAAGGTAACTGGAATTGAAGAGGGCCTATCATACCAATACCGTGTCTATGCTGAAAATATGGCTGGCATTGGACCTTGCACAAAGGCCTGCGAGCCTGTTGCAGCCAGAGACCCATGTGATGCACCAGGCCAACCTGAGGTCATTAACATCACTCGAACATCGGTTTCTCTGACATGGACCCCACCGGAGTACAATGGTGGTGCTATGGTGACTGGATACATTGTTGAGCGCAGGGAACTACCAGATGGTCGCTGGCTCAAGTGTAATTTCACTAATCTCCAGGAAACATTCTTTGATGTCACAGGTCTCACAGAGGATGTAAGCTATGACTTCCATGTTATTGCCAAGAATTCTGCTGGACTGCTTAGCGAGCCATCGAAGGGCACAGGATCTATCACTGTTAAAGATGATGTTGATGCACCATGCATCACACTAGAAGACAAATTCAGACAGCTGGTGGTTGTTAAAGCTGGAGACATTCTGAGACTTGATGCCAGTTTCACTGGTCGTCCTATCCCAGTAATATCTTGGGCAAAGGATGGAAAGGAAATTGAAGCTAAGGCCAGATGTGAGATTTCATCAACACATGCTTCAACAACATTAATTGTCACAGACAGCATCAGAAGGGATACTGGCCAATATGTCCTTACTCTACAAAATGTTGCTGGCACTAGGTCAATAGCTATAAATTGTAAAGTACTTGATCGTCCAGGACCAGCTGCAGGACCACTGACAGTCTCCAACATGACAGCAGAAAAATGCACACTGTCATGGGGACTTCCTCAAGAAAACGGTGGTGCGGAAATTCAGCATTTCATTGTGGAGAAACGTGAAACAAGTCGCCTGGCCTGGACACTGATTTATGCAGACATGAAGGCTACAACATGCAAAGTAACTAAACTGCTTAAGGGAAATGAGTACATCTTCAGAGTGAGAGGAGTAAATAAGTATGGAACCGGTGAACCACTGGAAAGTGATCCAGCCACAGCAAGGGATCCATTCACAGTGGCAGATGCACCAACAAATGTGGAAGTCACTAGTGTCACAAGCGAGGCCATGACTATTTGCTGGGAAAGACCAGAGTCTGATGGAGGAAGCAGCATTTCTGGCTATGTGATTGAGAAGCGCGAGAAGACCGGTCTTCGTTGGTGTCGTGTGAACAAAAAACCAGTATATGACTTAAGAGTCAAAGCATCCAATCTCCGAGAAGGATGTGAATATGAGTACCGTGTCTCTGCTGAGAATGCTGCTGGCTTGAGTCTCCCAAGCACACCTTGCCCGTTGACAAAGGCACAAGATCCATTGTTCCTGCCATCTCCACCAGCTAAACCCAAAGTCATTGATTCAACAAAAACTACTGTTACTCTTTCCTGGAATAAACCATTGTTTGATGGTGGATCTCCAATCACAGGATACTGTGTAGAATACCAGAAAACAGAGGATGATGATGAATGGATTGTTGCGGTTCAGAACACAAAGAACACAGAGTTTACTGTTGTGGGGCTTACCTTTGGAGTGGAATATCTCTTTGCAGTCAGATCCATTAACAGCATCGGCCCAAGTGAACATAGCCAACCTTCAGATCCTACAGTGGCTAGAGAGAAAGAGGATGAACCCGTTTTCCTTATTGGTAATGAAATGAGGAAGACATTGATTGTCAAAGATGGTAGCTCCTTTACTATGAGAGTACCATTCAAAGGCAAACCTGTCCCACATGTGATGTGGAACAAGGCAGATGTTGACCTTAGAGTAAGGGCAACAATTGATACCACAGACACTTGCACATCTATAACTGTTGAGCAAGCAACAAGATATGATTCAGGAAAATATGTTGTGACACTACAGAACGTGGCTGGATCTGCAACATTGAACTTAAACGTCAAAGTCCTTGACTCCCCTGGTCCACCAAAACACATTGAAATCAAGGAAGTCACCAAAAACTCTGCAACAATTACATGGGATACACCTGACAATGAAGGTGGAGGTCCTGTGAAGAACTATCTTGTTGATATCAGAGAAGCAAGCAAAAAGGGATGGACTAGGCTCACAGACAGTTGCCCACGGATGACTTACAAAGTGGCTGATCTGAAAGAAGGAAATGTATACTATTTCAGAATCACTGGTGAAAATGAATACGGCATTGGTGTGCCATCTGAAACCAAGGAAGGAACTAAGATATCAGGTATGTGCAAGTACTTATGTTTTAATATGGAAACTTGTCATGGCTTTATTATGTTATAATTTTTGTAAATGAATTTTATTTTTTTCCTCAGAAAAACCAAGCCCACCACCAAAACTTGCAGTAACTGAGGTCACTAAGGATAGTGTTGCTCTTGCATGGAGCAAACCAGAGCACGATGGAGGAAGCCGTATCACTGGATATCTTGTTGAAGCACTTGAAAAGGGACAACAGAAGTGGGTGAAATGTGGTGTTACCAAATCCATCTACTTTGTTGTCAGTGGTCTGAGAGAAGGTGTGGAGTACTACTTCAGAATTCGAGCAGAAAACCATGCAGGTCTGAGTGATACCAAGGATATGTTCCATCCTGTCCTTGTGAAAGATCAGCTGGGTAAGTAAAAGCACAAAGAAGGCTTCGATCTTGAATGTATTTTATTCGAACAATTAATAATATTTGCTTTACTGTTTCTTTGTTCAGAATCCCCAGAAATCATCATGAAGGACATCCCTCACAATACTGTCTATGTTAGAGCTAGATCAAACCTTAAGGTGGAGATCCCACTTACTGGCAAACCAATGCCTAAGGTGACTCTCACCAAGGATGATGTTGTGCTGAAGTCAACAATGAGATTCAATTCTGAAGTTACTCCTGATAGCCTCATTATCACACTGCGCGAGAGTGCTGCTGTTGATGCTGGAAGATATAACATCACTGCTTCAAATTCAAGTGGAACCACCAAGTCCTTCGTCAATATTGTGGTCCTTGATAGACCAAGTGTTCCAATTGGACCAGTTGAGATATATGATGCCACAGAGGACAGCGTTAGCCTGAAATGGCTTCCGCCAGTGTATGATGGTGGCAGCCCAATCACCAACTACATTGTTCAGAAACGCGAAACAACTACTGCTCACTGGGTTGATGTGTCATCAGCTGTTGCAAGGTGCACAATTAAGATCATGAAACTGCATACTGGAATTGAGTATCAGTTCAGAATCCGTGCTGAAAATCGACTTGGCATCAGTGAACACCTTGACTCTCCACCTGTCACCGTAAACCTCCCCTACAGTGAGTAAAACTACTGCATTGCCCTGTTTCATGTTTATAGCATTTTTATTTAATTTCAATTATGCAATGTTTCATTATTTAACTACATAATGTTCAATTGTTTTCTTATTCAAGCTCTTCCTGGAGCACCACCTGCACCATTTGTCTCCCATGTCACAAGAGAGAGCATCACTGTTAACTGGAAAGAGCCCTCATCTGATGGTGGAAGCCATGTATTTGGATATCACCTACAGATGAAGGATAAAAACAGTATTCTTTGGCAGAAGGTTAACAGGACTGTTATCCGTGCCACTCACTTCAAAGTAACTAATATCAATCCTGGCCTCATCTATGAGTTCAAGGTTGCTGCCGAAAACGCAGCAGGCATTGGTGAAGTCAGCAAGATATCAGATGCTGTCCTGGCAATTGATGCCTGTGGTAATTATATGCACTTTTAAAGTACTCCACTCTGTACATGTCAAATATCCCTGTGCATTATTTGCAAATGTAGTAACACAGTTTCGCATATTGAGCATCACACTAATATTTTTGTGCGTTTATTTTTTTCAGAGCCACCAACTGATGTTCGTGTCACTGACATTACAAAGAACTCAATCACGCTGGCCTGGCAGAAGCCATCCTATGCTGGTGGAAGTAAAATCACTGGCTACATTATTGAGAAGAGAGATGGACCAAATAGTAGATGGACTAAAGCAAACTTGGCAAATGTGTCTAGTCAAAGATTCACTGTGCAAGGTCTAACCCAGGATGAGTCCTACGAATTTAGAGTCATGGCTAAGAATGCAATTGGTTCAATCAGCAATCCCTCAAGTATTGTTGGACCAGTTACATGTGTTGACACATTCGGTAAGACTTACAGTGTTGATAATGAAGCTATGATATTTATTATAATAGTGCATTACAGATGCTTTTTTACAAATGCTAATAAATTAAAGTGATTTTATTTTATTTTATAGGTGCTCCTGAGATCATAATGCCTCAAGAATATATGGAGACTGTGAAACAAAAAGCTGGAGCCACATTTGAGCTTAAAGTTGGGCTGGTTGCAAAGCCTCAGCCAACAATTGAATGGTTCAAAGATGGCAAGGAGTTGGAGTCCAGCGCACAGGTAACCATCAAGCACACCTTTGAGTCTACAAGTCTCATCATGAGGGACGTCACTCGTCTCAACTCTGGAATGTATGAGATCAAGATCAAGAATTCCCTCGGATCAGCATATGGCTCCATCAGAGTGCAAATTCAAGGTATGCCGTGTCAAGCTAAATCATACTTTGTGTTTTCCTTACTAGATTTTCTGTGGCTAAATTATCGGCATTGAGATATATTATTCAGCAAACCCACTATCACTTCACTTAATTTGCTGTAATATACAATACCAATAAAAACATTATGCCTTCTTTTCCAAACAGACAAACCTGGGCCTCCAGCTGGCTCTATTCAGTTCAAGAAAATCACTGCTGACACTATAACCATAATGTGGGATCCTCCAGAGGATGAAGGTGGTGCATTGGTCACCCATTACATTGTGGAAAAACGGGAGTCAAGCAGAATTATGTGGTCAATTATATCAGAGAAATTGGAGGAATGTATTGTGTCTGTGCCAAGACTGATCAAGGGCAATGAGTACATATTCCGTGTTAGAGGTGTAAACAAATACGGAATTGGAGATGCCCTGGAATCTGATCCTGTTGTTGCACGCAACTCATTTGGTGAGTAAGAAATTGCCCTCTGCAAACAGATAAAAATAAAGGAGGTACATTATTATGGTTCTTTCTATACTAAAATATGTTTTTTTCTGTTTCTGCAGTTCCTCCAAGTCAACCATCCAAACCTCTGGTCACTATGATTACTAAATCAACAATGACCGTGGTATGGGAAAGGCCAAGTCTTGATGGTGGAAGTGATATTGATGGCTATTACCTTGAGAAGAGAGAGAAGAGGAGTCTGCAGTGGTTTAAGGTCATCAAAGATCAGATTCGTGACACCAGACAAAAGGTCAGCAACCTTGTTGAGAGCAATGAATACCAATACCGCGTCTGTGCAATCAACAAAGCTGGAGCAGGTGCCTACTCAGAAGTATCTACATTCTACAAAGCTTATGATCCAATAGGTAAGTGGCTTCATAATGGACTTAAAAGCAACAGCACTTAACTATAGTGATTTATTACTATAATTACTTCATTTGGTTTCATCACTCCAGATGTACCAGGTGAGCCAACCAAGCTTAAGGTTGTTGACTCCACAAAGACTTCTGTTACACTGGGATGGGTGAAGCCTGTGTATGACGGTGGCAGTGAAATCACCAGCTATGTTGTTGAACAAATGAACTCAGAAGAAAGAGAATGGAATGTGATTAGCTCCAAGGGTGAAGTGAGAACAACAGAGTTTGTTGCATCTCACTTGAAGCCTGGAGTCTATTACTTCTTCCGTGTCTCTGCTGTGAATTGCGCTGGAACAGGACGCCCAATTGAGATGATTCAACCAGTACAGTCAAAGGATATCCTTGGTAGGAATTTTGTCTATTCATTTCCTTTTATTTTATACCAGAAATAAGATTAGAAATTCATTTCTTATTATCTTTTTCTTTTTTTCCCCAACAGAGGAAGCTGATGTCAACCTTGATATCTCCATGACAACCCAGTACACTGCCAGGGCAGGCAGGGATGTGGAAATCATGATTCCTGTCAAGGGCAGACCTGCACCAAATGTTGTCTGGAGGAAAGGAGACAGAAACATTGCTGGAGACTCAAGATATACCATTAAGAATACTGAATATTCAACAACACTGCTGATACCAAAAGTAACAAGAGATGATTGTGGAAAATATCTTCTTGAAATTGAAAATGGTGTTGGTGAGCCCAAAACAATAACTGTCTCAGTTAAAGTACTAGACTCTCCATCAGCTTGCCATAAGCTGATTTTTAAGAATGTCACTCGTGGTAAGCTGACACTGAGCTGGGAACCTCCACACATAGATGGTGGCTCTCCAATTACCAATTACATTGTGGAGAAGAAAGATGCCACATTGAAAGCTTTCACTGTCATCACAACGGAGTGTCCCAACACCACATACAAGGTTGATGGTCTTGAAGAGAATATAGCCTATTTCTTCCGCGTTTCTGCAGAGAATGAGTTTGGAGTTGGGGATACTTGTGAAACAGCAGAGCCAGTTAGAGCCACTGAGACACCAGGTCCTGTCAAAAACCTGGTGATGAAGGATTCTACCAAAACAACTGTCAGTCTTGCATGGAGCAAACCTGATCATGATGGTGGCAGTCACATCACAGAGTACATCATTGAGAAGAGAACCAAAGAGGAAGCAAATTGGTCACTTGCAACAACATCAAGGCGTTGCCACTGCGAGGTTAAACAGTTGAAAGAGCTTTCAGTGTTGGACTTCAGAGTGTTTGCTAAGAATGAGAAGGGTCGTAGTGACTTCTCAATCATTGGGCCAATCACTGTGAAGGACCTTGTTGTTGCACCTGAGGCAAATCTCATTGACTATCCAGGAGGTGAACTATTTGTGCGTATCGGACAGAACATTGTGATTGATTTGCCATTCAAGGGTAAACCAAAACCACTTATTTCATGGATGAAGGAAGACATTGTCATCAAAGAAAGTGAACAAATTCGTTTCAGAGAGTCAGAGAACAAAGCTACCCTGACAGTGAGAAACACAAGAAAGGAGCATGCTGGGAAATACACACTTGTTCTGGACAACAAACAAGTCAAGAACTACTTTGACATAAAAGTTACGATGCTTGGACCACCTACTGCTCCAGTTGGACCCATAGTCTTTGATGAAATCAAGGCACAGAGTATAATCATATCTTGGAAAGAACCACAGGACAATGGAGGTGGAGAAGTTACTTGCTACAGCGTTGAGAAACGTGAAACATCACAGGCAGCATGGAAAATGGTTTGCTCTAGTGTGGTGAGGACTTCATTTAAAATTCCAAACTTGGTCAAAGGCACACAGTACCAGCTCAGAGTCCGTGCAGAAAACAAGTACGGTGTGAGTGAGCCACTGCTTTCTGAAGATGTGGTTGCCCAGCACCAATACAAACCACCAGGTCCTCCAGCCAAACCAGTTGTTCTCAATGTGACAAGTGATGGTATGACCGTACAGTGGGATGCACCAAGCTTTGATGGAGGCTCTCCAATCACTGGCTACCACCTTGAAAAGAAGGACAGGAATAGCCTCATGTGGATGAAGGTTAATTCTTCAGTCATTTCAAAGAGAGAATACAGAGCCATTGGTCTGATTGAGGGTCTGGAATACTCCTTCAGAGTTTATGCTGAGAATAATGCTGGCCTCAGTCCTGTCAGTGAGCAAAGCAAGCACAGGCTGGCCATCTCCCCTGTTGGTAAGTTATGCCATCATCAATATTCTGACCTAAATTGTACACCATAAAAACACAAATGTAGTGCTAAGAAATCTGAATCATGATTTGCTTTCAGATCCTCCTGGCACACCCAACTGCATTGATGTCACAAGAGACTCTGTCACACTCCAGTGGGAACCACCAAAACGTGATGGTGGCTTTAAGATTGTTGCATACAGTGTTGAGAGGCGCCAAGGAAGAAACAAGTGGCTGAGATGTAATTTCACTGACATCAGTGAATGCCAGTTCACTGTGACAGGGCTTCAAGCTGGTGATCGCTTTGAATTCAGAGTGATTGCAAGAAATGCCATTGGCACAGTCAGTCCACCTTCCCAGTCTTCTGGCTATGTCATGACAAAGGATGAAAGTGGTATGTGTTTAAAAATGAATTTAAATGTTGAATTTGTATACTGTACCAATGTGTATTAATATTATCTAAAACTGTATCTGTAACTGTAACTCCTATCTGAATCTGTATGTTCACAAACATGTATTGCCTTTCCTTTTAGTCATTCCTGAAATCACCTTTAGTGGAGAAAAGACCCTTACTATCAAAGCAGGAGAAAACATCAAACTTCAGTGCAGTATTAGTGGAAGGCCCTTGCCTCAAGTCACATGGCTCAAAGATGGAAAGGAACTTGACAAAATGCTGGTTGACATTACAACCATTGTTGGATCAACAAGCCTCTTTGTCAGAGATGCCGATCGCAATGACCGTGGTATTTACAGTGTTGTGGCAAAGAATAGCTCTGGCACAGCGAAGGAGGATGTTCTGGTTAGGGTACAAGGTTGGTATGGCATCAGTTGTTATTGTAACTCATGTATTTACATTTTCTTTGATTATTACTTTTGGATTTGGGATATTATGCAGAACTCATCAATATTATTGCTGTTTCATTTAGACACTCCTGGATCTCCTGAAGGACCTCTAAGATTCACCAATATTTCAGCTGAGAAGGCTACTCTCTGGTGGAGTCCACCAGAAAATGATGGCTGTGCAGCGATCACACACTATGTGATTGAGAAGAGAGAAACATCAAGGATCTCTTGGGCTCTTGTCACGTCCAAGTGTGAAGCTTGCTCATTCAATGCCACAAAATTGATCAAGGGCAATGAGTATCAGTTCCGTGTGTCTGCTGTCAACAAATTTGGTGTCGGCAAACCTCTTGAATCTGATCCTATTGTTGCGAAGATGCAATTCAGTAAGTTACCTGAGTATTGAGTATTAATGAGTATTTCAGGAAAAAAGTGGATTTTATGATATAGGTTTAAAATGTTACGCTTTTATGCTTTATTTACTTCTAACATTTCTGCTTTTCATTACAGCTGTTCCTGAAGCTCCTGGAACACCAGACTGCACTCATGTCACTGGTGACAGCATCACACTGGTCTGGACAAGACCAAGATCAGATGGTGGTAATGAAATCAAACACTATATCCTTGAGAGACGTGAAAAGAAGAGCTTACAGTGGGTGAAGGTGTCAGCCAAGAGGTCGATCACAGAGCTCAGGCACAGAGTAATCCACCTGACAGAAGGAAATGAGTATGAATTCCGTGTTATGGCTGAAAATGCTGCTGGTGTTGGGCCGCCAAGCAGCACCTCAAGACTCTTCAAGTGCAGAGAACCAACAACTTCACCAAGTGCACCATCTGTGGTCAAGGTGACAGATTCCACAAAGTCTTCTGTCACTTTGGAATGGATGAAACCCGTCTTTGATGGTGGAATGGAAATCATTGGTTATATCATTGAGATGTGCAAGGCAAGTCTTGGGGAGTGGCACAGAGTGAATACTGAAGCCTGTATCCACACTAAATACACTGTAAAAGAGTTAGAGCCTGGTGAGGAATACAAATTCCGTGTGTCTGCCCTGAACGGAGCAGGAAAGGGAGAACCTTGTGAGATCCCCAACCCTGTCAGTGCTGTTGACAGACTTACATCACCAGAAATTGACATTGGTGCTGACTTCAAACAGACGCATATTGTGAGAAATGGAGGTACAGTTTGTCTTCATGTTGCCTTCCGTGGAAAACCTGCACCACTTGCTACCTGGACAAAGATGGATGGTGAGATTGGAGTGATGGCTGACATCAATACAACTGACAATTTCAGCACTTTGACCATGGAGAACTGCACTAGGTATGATGCCGGCAAGTACACATTGTCTCTAGAGAACAATAGTGGCCGCAAATCTATCACATTTACAGTCAAGATATTGGACACTCCTGGACCACCTGGACCCATAACATTCAAGGATGTGACAAGGGGTGCCCTCACTCTCATGTGGGATGCTCCTAATAATGATGGAGGCTCTCGCATCACTCACTACATTGTAGAGAAGCGCGAAGCTAGTCGCTTGAGCTGGCAAGAATGCAGCCTCAGGTGCACTCGCCAGATGTTTAGAGTGACCAACCTTGAGGTTGGCTTGCCATACCTTTTCAGGATTATTGCTGAAAATCAGTACGGTGCCGGTGAACCTTATGAAATGACTAGTCCAGTTATTGCCACTGAAGAGCCTGCTCCACCACAGAGGCTTGATGTCATTGACACCACCAGCACATCTGCCTTCTTGGTCTGGCTGAAGCCTGAGCATGATGGTGGAAGTCGTGTCACTGGTTACATTGTTGAGATGAGAGTCAAGGGCACCGCCAACTGGCTGGTTGCTGGAGAAACCAAGTCTCTGAAGATGGTGATTGAAGGCTTGACAGAAAACACTGAATACCAATTCCGTGTCAAAGCCAAGAATGACTCTGGTGTCAGCTACCCAAGAGATGCTCTAACTTCTGTTGTTATTAAGGAGCCTCGTATTGAACCTACTGCTGATCTCAGTGGAATCACCAAACAACTCATCAGTTGCAAAGCTGGAAATGCATTTACTATTGATATTCCAATCAGTGGCAGACCATCTCCTAAAGTAACATGGAAGCTTGAAGAGATGAAGCTTAAAGAATCAGACAGAATCTCAATCAGAACTTCCAAAGAAAGGACCACCCTGGTGGTACGGGACAGCAAGAGAGGAGACAGTGGCAGATACTACCTTATCCTGGACAATGCTGCTGGAACCAAGACGTTCACAGTTAATGTCATTGTCACTGGAAGACCATCTCCACCAACTGGACCTCTTGAAATTTCAGCCATCACATCTGAGTCTTGTGTGTTGACATGGGCAGAACCCTCTGATGATGGTGGAACAGATATCACAAATTATATTGTTGAAAAACGCGAGTCCGGCAATACCTCTTGGCAGGTGGTTAATTCCAGCGTTAAACGCACTACAATCAAAGTCACTCACCTGACTAAATACATGGAGTACACCTTCCGTGTATGTGCTGAAAACAAATTTGGTGTTAGCAAGTCTGTAGAGTCTGCACCTATGATTGCTGAGCATCCATTTGGTAAGTGTGATGTACCAAACATTGTGATAACCGTTCTATTAAGACTTTCATCCAGTAGGCAATAAGTTAAACACCTGTTTACAAAACATCTGTTTTATTTACAGTTCCACCAAGTCCACCTGGTCGTCCTGATGTGGTGTCAGTGTCTGCTGCTGCCATCTCCATTAAATGGGATGTGCCCTACCATGATGGTGGAAGTCAGGTCACTGGATACTGGATTGAAAAGAAAGAGAGGAACACTATCCTGTGGGTCAGGGAGAACAAGCTTCCTTGTCTTGACTGTCATTACAAGATCTCCACGCTCATTGAGGGCCTTGAATACCAGTTCAGAGTGTATGCCATGAACATTGCTGGTCTCAGCAAAGCCAGTGAAGCTTCCAGGCCAGTGCTGGCTCTGAATCCAGTTGGTGAGTAAATGTTTACTAACTGAATAATCCTTACTCTTTAATTCCAAACCATACTATTCCACTTAATACTTTCTCATACCCTCCCAGATCCACCTGGTAAACCAGAGGTTTATGATGTTACAAGATCCTCCGTGTCCATCCAATGGTCCACACCATTCAATGATGGTGGCAGCAAAATTGTGGGATATGTTGTTGAGCGCAAGATATTCACTGACGATGAAGATGTTCGTTGGTTGAAGTGTAACTACACCACAATCACAGAGAACTGCTTCACAATCGCATCACTCAGTGAGGGAGAGGTCTACGAGTTCCGTGTGATTGCCAAGAATGGTGCCGGAGTCCACAGCATACCTTCTGAAACAACAGGACCAGTCACATGCAAGGATGAATACAGTAAGGATCTAGCTCAGACCACTGCTTATTCAATGGAATATATAATTAAGTGAAATGTTGACTGTGATGGGATTAACAATGTTGCCCTATCTTAATTTCCAGCACCACCAAAGGCAGAGCTTGACAGCAAACTCCTTGGTGAAACTATCGTTGTTCAGGCTGGATCTGATGTTGTACTTGATGCAGCTGTTGGTGGCAAACCTGAACCCAAGGTCTTCTGGGCTAAGGGTGATAAGGAACTGGAGCTGGGTGAAAAGTATTCTTTGACATACACTACCACCAGAGCCATGGCCATCATCAAGAACTGTGACAGATACGACACAGGAAAATATGTGCTTACAGTGAAAAACGCTAGTGGTATCAAGACAGCTGCAGTGCTCGTCAAAGTACTTGGTAAGAATTTTGTAATATCAAATTACAAGACTGGTCATGCATATAATGTACAGCAACACCTAATGCATACTTCTTTATGTAAATTTCAGATACTCCTGGAGCACCTGCTGGTGCCATCACAATCAGCAGGGTGACCGAGGAGAAATGTACTGTTTCTTGGAAGATTCCTCTGGAAGATGGTGGTGACACAGTGACCCATTACATTGTTGAGAGGCGTGAAACTAGCAGACTCAACTGGGTTGTGATGGAGACAGAGTGTAAGACCTTGTCATGTGTCAGCTCCAAACTGATCAAGAACAATGAATACATCTTCAGAGTCAGAGGTGTGAACAAATATGGAACTGGTGTAGCATTGGAGTCTGAGCCTGTCATCGCAAGAAACGCTTACAGTAAGTAAACCCACACCCTTTGAGTTACGTGGTTACCCACTGCAAACATCTACAAATTTCTAAATGTCTTTCTAAAATTTTCCTCCAGCTATTCCATCACCACCTGGAGAACCAGAGATCACCGCTGTTGGAAAGGAGCATGTGATCATTGAATGGTTAAAGCCAGAGAGTGATGGTGGTAGTGAGATCAAGAACTACCTTGTGGATAAGAGAGAGAAGAGCAGTGTTAGATGGACAAGAGTAAATAGAACATTTACCATTTATGACACAAGACTGAAGATTAGTGGTCTTCTGGAAGGCAGTGAATACCAGTTCCGTGTATCTGCTGAAAATGCTGCTGGACCCAGTCTGCCTAGTGATGTATCTCAGTATGTCCTTTGCAAAGATCCAACATGTAAGTTACTGTTGAGAATTATTATGAGAATTAGAGTATGCAATTATATATTGAGCTCTATGTCATTGCTTAACAAAATCCATTTCTGTCAACTGTCCTCACTTTTCGGTCTGTTTTGCAGATACTCCTGCTCCTCCATCCACTCCACGCATCACCGACACCACCAAACACAGTATCTCCATGCAGTGGACAAGACCCATGTATGATGGTGGCTCTGATGTTGTTGGTTACATCGTTGAGATCCTTGAGGAAGGAACAGAGCAATGGTACAGAGCTACACAAAAGACCCTGATCACAACGAAATACACTGCAGGTGGCTTGTCAAGTAACAAGAAGTACTGCTTTAGAGTGGCAGCTATCAATGCCATGGGTGTTGGTGAATTCAGTGAAGGCAGTGTTGAAACTTCACCCTCAGAGAGAGTCGGTAAGTTTCTGCATTTCGTCTTAGTTTCAGTGAAATTCCAGCTTCATGCAGCTAAATTAGAAATGTGATCAAAATGTGACCAAAAAATTATTTTGTCTTCTCAGAAATGCCCGACTTTGAGCTTCCTGATGACCTCAAGAAGACTGTCTGCTTGAGAGCTGGAAGTACTCTACGCCTGTTTGTGAAGATACTTGGAAGACCAGCTCCAGTAGTCACCTGGAGGAAACCTGGTGTGGAACTCACAAGTCGTGGTTATATTGAGACAACTGAGACTTTCACAAGTCTAACTGTTGAAAAAGTGCATCGTTATGATGCTGGCAAATACATGGTTGAGGCTGAGAATCCATCTGGCAAGAAGATATCTACTATTATTGTCAAAGTCTATGGTAAGAAATGTCATAGCAATTCAACTTAAAACATATAAAACATACAAATACATACTGAATAATTACAGGTTATTCAACATTAACACATCATGTTTCATGTTTTCAGATACTCCTGGGCCTCCTGGTGCAGTCAAAGTCAAGGACTACACTAAAGAATCTGTGGTAATCACTTGGGATGTGCCAAGTGTTGATGGCGGTGCACACATAAACAATTATATCATTGAGAAACGTGAAGCTTCCATGAAATCATACAAAACGGTTACAACTGAGTGCAGGAAGACATTGTACAGAATCACAGGCCTTGAGGAAGGAACATATTATTACTTCAGAGTACTGCCCGAAAATATGTATGGCATTGGAGAACCTTGTGAAATCAGTGAACCAGTTTTGGTCTGCGACGTTCCTTCAATTCCAGCTGATCTTCAAGTTGTTGATGTTAACAAGTCTTCGGTCATCCTTCATTGGGAGAAACCACTCTACGATGGTGGCAGCAGGCTCACTGCTTTTGTCATTGAAGCTTGCAAGGTGGGAACAGACCGCTGGATGTCATGTGCCACTGTAAAATCTTCAGTTCAGCGCTATACTGTGGATGCACTAACTGAGAAGGATCAGTACATCTTCAGGGTGAAAGCCTTGAACAGTAGGGGTGCTAGTGAGCCAAGGGAAATCACAACGCCCGTCACAATTGAGGAACAGAAAGGTAGGTTAAAATTTGTGCCATGAGACTACAATGCATTTTGCTATTCAAAAAAATTCAATTTCATTTCATAACTTTTTGTAACTATCTAATCTTCCTTTTTACAGCTGTGCCCAAGATTGATCTCAGCGGCATTCCCTCAAGGATTGTCAATGTGCATGCTGGCAAACCAATTGTGATTATCGTTCCTATCAAGGGAAAGCCTGCTCCCATTTGTTCATGGTTCTTTGGTGGTGTCCAGATGAAAGATAAGCTTGACCGCATCAAGATTGAAACCACTGCCAAATACACCAAACTCACTGTGCGTGAAACAACAATTGATGATACTGGTGATTACACACTTCAGGTGAAGAATGACTCAGGCATGGCAACAGAGTCTGTCAAAGTCATTATTCTTGGTAAGTTATAAAATTAACCCACTCAATGCAATAATGATGTGCCTCATATGCAAGATAAAATTTACAAATTACTTATTTCTATCTTCACATCAGACAAACCTGGAATACCCATCGGCCCTCTCAGAATTGATGAGACGGATGGAGTATCAGTCACTGTCAGTTGGGAGCCACCAGAGAAGGATGGAGGTGCTAATATCAGTGGTTATATTGTTGAACAGCGTGAGGCTCACAGGCCAGGATGGTCAACAGTATCTGAATCAGTCACAAGAACCACATATAAATTCACTAAACTAACTGAGGAAACAGAGTATGTGTTCCGCGTTGCCGCAGCCAATCGATTTGGCATGGGAGGTTTCTTGCAGTCTGAAGTTGTTGAGTGCAAGAGTCCTAAGAGTAAGTGCCTCACTTTTTTTTTTGTCTTTTGACATTAATACTTTTTGACATTAAAACGCTTTTAACAATATGATGTCAATATAACTAAATGTTTTTCTCTTTTTGTTTAGCCATACCTGGACCACCAAGCACACCAGAGGTACTTGATGTATCTCATGAAGGTATGACTTTGACTTGGCAACCACCGGAGGATAATGGAGGTTCCACAATTGCTGGTTACATTATTGAGCGCAAGGAGGCCAGATCAGACAGATGGTTACGCATCAATAAGAACCCTGTGACAATGACTAGATACAGATCCACTGGTCTGGTGGAAGGTCTTGAGTATGAATACAGAGTTATTGCCATCAACTCCAGAGGTAATAGCAAACCCAGCGGAAGCTCTAAACCTGCTATTGCTATGGATCCAATCGGTAAGTTGTATGAGATGCTGAAAACGAACCTGCTTGAAAGAATATGGTTAAATAATGTAACTTGCTCATACAAGCACTAATGCATCGGCTGCTAAATGTAATTTCTTTCAGAACCACCTGGTCAACCAGTAAGTCCAAAGGTAATAGATACCACCAGAACATCTGTCTCCCTTGCTTGGCTTCCTCCTGAGGAAGAGGGAGGTTCTGTCGTGACTGGATACCTGATTGAAATGCAAAAGGTTGACCAGGTTGAATGGACAAAGTGCAACACCACACCTACAAAGATCTGCGAGTACACTCTCACACACATGCCACAAGGTGCAGAATACAAATTCCGTGTCATGGCTTGCAATGCTGGTGGAGCTGGTGAACCAGCAGAGGTTCCAGGAATTGTCAAGGTTACAGAAATGCTTGGTAAGGATGTTATAATTTCAGTGTATCATGTATTCTTATTGCAATTTATTGTCATAGGTGAAATCTGTTGTAAGAATATTTGTTGAAGGGCATTATACTGATTTTGTTAATGGTTATTTGTCCTTTTCAGAATATCCTGATTATGAACTCGACACAATATACAAAGAGGGATACATTGTCCGACAAGGAGGGGTTGTCAGTCTGTCTGTGCCAATTAAGGGCAAACCTCTCCCAACTTGCAAGTGGACAAAGGAAGGCCGTGACATTTCTCACAGAGCCATGATTGCCACTGGTGAAGAACGCACTGAGCTCATTATCAAAGATGCCCACAGAGATGACACTGGCACATATGACCTTGTCCTAGAGAACAAATGTGGCAGGAAGGCAGTTTATATCAACGTTAAAGTCATTGGACGTCCAGATGCACCTGAAGGTCCTCTTGAATTTGATGATATCCAGGCTCGTTCTGTGAGAGTGAGCTGGAGACCTCCTTCCAATGATGGTGGCTCCGATATTCTCGGCTACATTGTGGAGAGACGTGAAGTTCCCAAAGCAGCTTGGTATACAGTGGATTCAAGAGTGCTTGACACATCTCTTGTAGTTAAAGGACTCAAGGAAAATGTTGAGTATCACTTCAGAGTATATGCTGAAAATCAGTTTGGTGTCAGCAGATCTTTGAAATCAGATGAATCTGTCATACCTAAAACACCTCTCAGTAAGTACTAGGCATCACTAATTTTGTCCAATAGCTTCACCACAAAATTAGGTGAATGAGTTTCACTGACCACTGTATTTTCTCTTTCAACACAAAAGGTCCACCAGAACCTCCCTACAATCCTCCAGAGGTCATGGATGCCACTAAGACTACAATCAGTCTGTCTTGGTCGAAGCCCAAAGACGATGGTGGCTCTCGTGTTACAGGATACTATATTGAGAGACGGGAGGTGTCTACAGAGAAGTGGGTCCGTCACAACAAGACTCACATCACCACGACAATGTACACCCTCACTGGACTTATCCCTGATGCAGAGTATGTGTTCCGCGTAATTGCACAAAATGACATTGGTCAGAGTGAACCTGGACCAGTTTCTGAATCAGTTGTATGCAAAGATCCATTCGGTAAGAAGACTGGGGGAAACAAAATCCATTAAAGCTACTGCATCCAAAATGTACATTTTACTGATAAATGTTTATGTATTCTACTTCACAGACAAACCAAGCCAGCCTGGGGAAATTGACATTGTTTCAGTTACCAAAGACAGCATCACCATTCACTGGCTCCGCCCAGAATCTGATGGTGGTAAAGAGATTTTGGGATACTGGGTTGAATACAGACAGGCAGGTGAAAGTGCCTGGAAGAAATGTATAAAAGAACGCTCTAAAGACCGTCAGTTTACAATGGGTGGTCTTGAGGAGGCAACTGAATACGAATTCAGAATCTTTGCTGAAAATGAAACTGGCTTGAGCAGACCACGAAGAACTGCCATGGGAATAAAAACTAAATTGAGTGGTACGTAACCACAGTATCTCAGGATGTAATTATTGTTTCTGTTCACCTTTCTAGTTGAATTTACATGATATCTGTTGTGTTACAGTTGGAGAGGCTCCAGCCCTCAAGGAGGAGATTAAAGATGTCACCACGAAGCTTGGAGAACCAGGCACAATGATGTGCCAGATTATTGGCAGACCTCTTCCAGAAATCAAATGGTACAGATTTGGAAAAGAATTGATCCAGAGCCGCAAATACAAGATGAGCTCTGATGGCCGTAACCATTCCCTGACCGTAGTCACAGATGAGCAGGAAGATGAGGGCCTGTACACTTGCAGAGCCTTAAACGAGGCTGGTGAAATTGAGACCAGTGGTAAATTGCGTTTGCAGGCAGCTCCTCAGTTCCATCCTGGATTCCCTCTGAAAGATAAGTACTATGCTGGATCTGGAACAAGCCTTCGCCTTCACGTTGTCTACATTGGACGACCAATCCCACAAATCATGTGGTTCTATGGCAAGAAGCCTCTGAATGCATCAGACACTGTCGTCATTGAGAACACAGAGAGTTATTCTCACCTTGTGGTCAGAAATGTCCAGCGTAAGACAAATGCTGGAAGATACAAGGTGCAGCTGAGCAACAAATTTGGCACAGTTGACACCGTTCTGCGTGTTGAAATCCAAGGTGAGTCAACATATGGTATATGGTACTGTAAAAAACTGAAATATATATTTAAAAAAAAACTGTGATGAAATTCTAATTTTAGCAATTGCTGTTGGACAGTATTTCATTGATGATTTTGTCTGATTACAGATAAACCAGTTGTGCCTGAAGGACCAATTGTTGTTGAGGCCCTGTATAAAAATTCTGTGGTTATCAGCTGGAAACCACCAAAAGATGATGGTGGTGCATTAATTACCAACTATATTGTGGAGAAGCGTGAAGCCAAAGAGGGAGAGCAGTGGCATCTCGTTTCATCCTCAATTTCAGGAACAACTTGCCGTGTTCCAAACCTGATTGAGAGTGCTGGATACTACTTCCGTGTGTCTGCACAGAACCAGTATGGTATCAGTGATGCACTTGAAATTCCATCTGTCCTCATCCTCAAGGCTCCATATGGTATGTCAGTGCTTCAGTTATTATTATCTTCCTAGCTGAATGTCTGTTGTTTGAAATATTATTCCATACTGTCATATATAATTTGATTTATTATTTTATTTTCATTTAACCTAATCCGTAATCAACCATTTGTTATGTTCTACAGAAAAACCTGGAATTCCTCAACAGCCTGTTGTCACTGGTGTCACAACGGATTCTTGTATTGTTACATGGAAAGCTCCAGCCAGCGATGGTGGTGCCAAAATCAAAGCTTACTACCTTGAGAAGAGAGAGAAGAAACAGAATAAATGGATTGCTGTCACAACTGAAGAAATCCATGAAACTTATTATGAGGTTAAAGGACTTATTGAGGGCTTTGAATATGAATTCCGTGTCAAATGTGAAAACATGGGTGGTGAAAGTGACTGGAGTGAGATGTCGGAGCCAGTTGTTCCAAAATCAGAGCAGAAACCTCGTGCTCCATTCTTCAAGGAAGAACTGAGAGACATGAACGTCAAATATAAATCACATGCTACCTTTGTTACAAAGGTTGTTGGACATCCCAAACCTGTCATTAAATGGTACAAGGGTGGCAAAGAAATCCTTCCAGATGGAAAGAAGATCAAGGTGCAAGAATTCAAAGGAGGATACTATCAGCTTGTTATTTCTGAAGCTGAAGAGAGTGATGCTACCACTTACCAGATCAGAGCAACAAACCAAGAAGGGTCCATTTCAACAACTGTGAAACTGGATGTTGAAAGTAAGGCACAGAAAATATTATATATTATAATACTATTTGTGCATGTTTAATTCAGTTTCAAGCTGTTACATGTCTAAATTTAAATTAAATATTAAATTGCATGTATTTGCTTTATAAAAATTATGTTTTCTTTTTCTTTTTTAGTTCCTGCCAAGATTTACTTGCCCAAGCATCTCCAAGGCTTTGGTGCTGTCCATGCTGTTTGTGGTGAAGTGGTCACAATCAAGATTCCAATCAGTGGAAAGCCTGAGCCTTCAGTCACATGGCAGAAAGGAAAAGAAATAATTGACAACACCACATATCACCAAGTGATAATCACAAGATCTTTTACTTCTCTTTCATTCCCTAAGGGAGTGCAAAGGAAGAGCGCTGGTTACTACATTATAACAGCAAAGAACAGATTTGGAACAGACAAACAAACAGTTGAACTGGATGTTGCTGATGTACCCGGTCCACCTAAAGATGTCATTGTCAGTGACATATCAAGAGATTCTATCACTTTCACATGGAGTCCTCCAGGTGATGATGGTGGCACGCCAATAATTAACTACATTGTGGAGAAGTGTCCCACTACAGGTGAAAGATGGATCCGAGTGGGTACAACAAATGATACTACATTGACTGTACTCAATCTCTATAGCAAGACCAAGTACCAGTTCCGTGTCATTGCGGAAAACAGATTTGGTGTTAGCGAACCATCAAAGCCTACAGAGCCCGTGACAACAAAGGAAGACAAATCAATCATCAGAAATTATGACGATGATGTGGATGAGGCAAGGGAAATCACTAAGGCAGAAGCTCCCCATTCCAAGGTGAAGTTTGTGCCTACCCTTTACAACATCGCTGAGGAGTTTGCCCGGTCTGGAAGCTTTGGCACTGTTCATCGTTGTGTTGAAATTAGTTCAAAGAAGACGTTCTTGGCCAAATTCATTAAAGTAAAAGGTGCAGATCGTGAGCTGGTGGTTAGAGAGGTTGAGACACTTAACCTGGCAAGGCACAAGAATATTTTGTATCTACATGAGACCTTTGATAGCCTGGAGGAATATGTCTTAATCTACGAATTTTTGTCTGGTGTTGACATATTCGAACGCCTTGGCACATCTAATTTCGAGCTGACAGAACAGGAAATTGTGCGCTACATGAGACAAGTTTGCCAGGCTGTTCAGTTCTTGCACAGTCACAACTATGGGCACTTTGACATTAGACCTGAAAACATCATCTATTCCACAAGAAGGAGCTCAACCATCAAGATCATTGAAATGGGTCAGTGCAGACTTCTGACTCCTGGAGAAAATCTTAGGATCCAGTTCAGTGCAGCAGAGTACTATGCACCTGAAATCCACAAGCACGATTTGGTTACTACAGCAACAGACATGTGGTCAGTTGGTGTTCTGGCATATGTGCTTCTCAGTGGCCTTAATCCGTTTGCAGCTGAATCTCAGCACAAGATGATTGAAAATATCACAAATGTAGAGTATCTCTTTGACAACGATGCATTCAGAGACATTAGTACTGAAGCCATGGACTTTGTAGACAGACTGCTAATTAAGGAGAGGAGGAACCGTATGTCTGCCTATGAGGCACTTGAGCATCCTTGGCTCAAGACAAAGATCGAAAATATCAGTAACAAAGTGATCAAAACTTTGAGACACAGAAGGTACTACCAATCATTGGTGAAGAAAGAATGGAGCACTGTGATCTCACAAGCTCGTATTGCCTATGGTGGTGCCTACAGAAGCCAAAAGGGTCTTATAGTTGAAAGAGTGAAGGTCGGATATCCTGAGGAAGGTCTGAGACCAGGACCTGTTATGCATGGTTCTACTGAGGAGGGTGGTCATGTGAGATTCACATGCAGCATTGCAAACTTTGACCGAAACACCGAGGTGACATGGTATCACGGCTCTCGAAAACTGGTTGCAAGTCATAAGTATGAAATCAGCTATGCAAATGGATTTGCCAGTATCTATGTTAAGGACATTGAGGAATCAGATGATGGCTTGTACCGATGCAAAGTTGTTAGTGAGGAGAGGGAGGAGAATGCCTATGCAGAGATCTTTGTGGAAAGTGTAAGATCTATTCGTGAGTACTACCTTGGACGCACAGTTAAGAAACTGAGGAGGAGAATTGATAAATCTAAACTTCTTCACAGACCTCCTGAGTTTACCCTGCCTCTGTACAACCGCACAGCATACATTGGTGAAGATGTACGGTTTGGAGTTACAATTACAATCCACCCAGAGCCACAAGTCACTTGGCTGAAGGATGGACACAGAATCAAGCCTGATGACAGCAAGTACACCTTTACAAGTGACAAGGGTCTCTATCAGTTGCTTATTCACAATGTTGGACTTGATGATGATGCTGAATACACCGTCATGGCACACAACAAGTTTGGTGAGGACAGCTGCAAGGCCCGCCTCACAGTCACCCATCATCCAGTTGTTGAAGAGACAATGAGGCCCATGTTCAAGCGGCTTTTGGCAAATCTTGAATGTACTGAGGGAGAGAGCGTCCGCTTTGACTTGAGGGTGTCTGGAATTCCAGCACCAAAACTTAAGTGGGAGAAGGATGGCAAACCTCTGGAATTCAGACCACAAGTTGCAGTTGTTCAAGAGAGTGCTGAACACCATGTTCTCCACATTCGAGAAAGTCTTATTGAGGACTCTGGAACATACAGGGTCACTGCAACAAACTCAGCTGGAACAATCAGTTGCCAGGCCACACTTAAGGTTGATCGTATTACGTATACCAGAAGACAATTTAAGAGTGATGAAGAAAAGCAGAAATATGTTCAGAACCAAATTGAAAAGACACTAAAGATGGCACAGCACTTCTCAAGCACCGAGGTTGACACAACTCTCAATCTTGCTGCACAAGAAGCTTTGAAAGAAGTTTCAGAATTATACAAACCAGCATTCAGCACAAAGAATGTCCAGGGTGAATTTGATATTACAGTGGACAAGAAAGTACAGAAAATACAGGCAGAAGAGAAGCGCATTCGCATGCCTTATGAAATTCCAGAACCTCAGGCTCATGACCCAACTGCTCTTGAGGAAGACATGGGAATCAAGCACTTTGTTCCCTTGTCTGAAATGAAGTGGTACAAGAAGCTTCGTGATCAATATGAAGTCCCTGAACGCATGGAGAGAATTGTCCACAAGAGACAACGCCGCATCCGTCTGTCAAGATGGGAACAGTTCTATGTTATGCCACTCCCAAGAATTACAGACCAGTACAGGCCAAGGTTCCGTATTCCTCAGATCACACAAGATGATCTTGAAACTGTGAGACCAGCAAGGAGATCACCCTCTCCTGAATCAGTGGCATCCTTCAGACAGAGAAGAAGGTCTCTTGGAGATCTATCTGAGGATGAACTTCTGCAGCCTGTAGATGATTACCTGAAATCAAAGAGAGCTGAAGAGGAGCAGCAGATGCTTGAGGAGGAGCTTGAACTTGGCTTCTCTGCGTCCCCTCCAAGTGGCAGCCCAGTACGCTTTGAACTGTCCACACTGCGCCGTGCATCACCAAGAGCTGCAGCAGTGGCTGAGTTGAGGCATGAAAAGAAAGAGCGCACCACTGTTGAACAGTTCCTGAGAAGGAGAAGGTCACTGTCACCAACCTATATTGAGCTGATGCGTCCAGTGTCTGAATTGATAAGACCTCCTCGAGCTCGTCCCACAGTGGAGGCAGAGGGAGAAGCTATTGAGAGAAGATCACCAACCCCTGAAAGGACACGTCCTCGTTCTCCTAGCCCTGTTTCCACTGAGAGGTCATCCAGGTCATCCTCAAGGTTTGAGAGGTCTGCCAGATTTGACATCATGTCAAGATATGAATCAAGGAAGGCAGCTCTTAAATCTGAAAGGAAATACCAAGTTTTTACTCAGACACCATTCAGCCTTGACCATGCTCCACGTATCACAGTGAGAATGCGTTCTCATCGTGTGCCATCTGGACAGGACACAAAGTTCACATTAAATGTCCAATCCAAGCCAGAGGCAGAAATCAAATGGTATCATAATGGACAGGAAATTCAAGAGAGCAGCAAGTACCAGTTTTTAAACATGAGTGGAGTTCTTTCTATTAAGATCTCTGAGTGCATTGCAGAGGACAGTGGAACCTACCGCGTGGTCTGCACAAATTCAAAGGGAGAGGCATCCGACTATGCCACCCTTGATGTTTCCGGAGGAGAATTTTCAACTTACACCTCTCGACGTAAGGATGAGGAGGCTCCCGCAGCATTTGTCCCAGACGTCACAAAAACAGACTACTACCATGTATCATCAGTTAGAGCTTCTTCCTCTTCAAGAACTCACCTTGAGGTCAAAGAGTCCTCAACAAAGTTTGTGGAAAGACGTGAAGTATCGGCTATGGAGTATGCTGCAGTTGAGAGGTTGACATCATCACCTATAAGATATGCTTCCACTGAATATCTGTCTTCAGCATCTTATTCATCATCTGAGAAATTTGCTGCTACAAAGACAAAGACAAAAACAGTTGAAGAGGTCAAGAAGGTGAAGTCTACTTTATCTGCAAGAATACTCACAAAGCCTCAATCAACCACAGTTTCTCTTGGAGAGACGGCAAGATTCACATGTGATATTGATGGTGAACCAGCACCAAGTGTGACATGGTTGCATGAAGGAACCACCATTGTATCTTCTCACCGTTACCAGGTGACTACAACACAGTACAAGTCTACATTTGAAATCACCTCTGTTGAGCTTTCTGATGAGGGCAGCTACACAGTGATAGTGGAGAACTCAGAGGGTAGGCAAGAGGCAAGATTTACCTTGACCATTCGTAAACCTCCCCCGAGAGAGGAGGTTGTTGCCCCACCTCCAAGTGTGAAGTCCCCAGAGCCCCCTCAAGTAACCTCACCAGAGCCCCGAGTCAAATCACCCGCGAGTGTGAAGTCACCAGAACCAGTGGCTTCACCACCACCAACAGTGAAGTCACCAACCCCAGTCAAGTCTCCAGAGCCAATAACCTCACCCCAGAGGGTGGCCTCCCCACCAGCTGTTAAATCTCCAGAGCCCATTACATCACCTGCAAGGCTTAAATCCCCAACACCAATCAAGTCCCCAGAGCCTGTGACCTCTCCACCAAGGGTGAAATCTCCAACAACGGTCAAATCACCTGAACCAATTGCTTCACCTCCAAGGGTGAAGTCTCCAACAACTGTTAAATCTCCTGAGCCAATTGCTTCACCTCCAAGGGTCAAATCTCCAACAACGGTCAAATCTCCAGAGCCAATCACCTCACCTCTTAGAGTGAAATCTCCAACAACTGTAAAATCTCCAGAGCCAATAACTTCACCACCAAGGGTAAAATCACCAACAACAGTGAAATCTCCAGAACCAATTACCTCACCTCAGAGAGTGAAATCTCCTCCAACTGTGAAATCTCCAGAGCCAATTGCCTCTCCTCCAAGAATCAAGTCACCAGTGCCCATTGCTTCACCACCAAGAGTGAAGTCCCCAACCACAGTCAAATCACCAGAACCAATTACCTCACCTCAGAGAGTGAAATCTCCACCCACAGTCAAATCACCAGAGCCTATCATGTCACCTAAACGGGTGAAGTCCCCAACACCGGTTAAGCCTGCCCCACCAAAGATTGTCCAGCAGCTTAAAGCAGAGGCCTCTGAGGACAAAGTGAAAATGTACTGTGTTGCTGAAAGCATGGTGAAGGAAGTTGTTTGGTATAAAGGCAGCAAAAAATTGACACAAGGAAGCCACTATCAAATCCAAACCTCTGCCGATGGAACATGCTGTCTGCTTATCCATGATGTCTCTGAGAGTGACCAAGGCGAATACACCTGCGAGATTACTACTGAGGGAGGAGTATCCAAAACATCATTCTCCTTCACTGGACAAGTGTTTCAGAGCATATACTCAAAAGTGACAGCTTTTGTAGCAACACACATGGCAATTCAACGTAAGTTATAGATATGTTCATATTTATAATATATATATTTATTTGATTGTACAATTCAATGTAAATAATTTCTATCTGAAATTATAACATTTTATGATGTACATTTATTGTATGTAAAGGTAAAGGCTCTTACTGGTTATAAACATTTAAACTGTATTAACTTTTATGCAAAATTAATCAAATCTCTCAAAACATTTCTGTTCTTTTTGCCTTGTAGAATCTGTAAAGACTTCTGAGGTCATGACTCATGGCTTCCATGAGTCATCTGAAATGATGGTAATGAAAGAAAGTTCTGCTTTCTCCTCCAAATCGGTCCACATGGAGAGTTCTGCATTTAGCAGTTCCAGCATGGCCGAAATGAAGTTCGAAACTATGTCTCAATCAAGCATGTCCTCAATGACATCTGAGTCTGTTTACGCCATGAGTTCAAGCAGTATCATGTCAAGTCACTCACATGCAGAGGGATCCTCCATGAGAGCTGTGATGCACAGTGGACAAGGTGAGATAGCCAAGGTCATATTCACCAGTCAGGTGTGTTTACGACTAGCTTTCGCACTATGTAGTAATCTAATCATTTTTCCTTTTAACAATTCAGGTTCAGCACCCAGAATCGAAGCCCTCCCTGAGGAAATCAGCAGTGAAACAGGGAAGGTCCTTACTGTTGCCTGTGCTTTCTCTGGAGAGCCCGTCCCTCACATAGAGTGGTCCCGCTCAGGAAAGAAACTGCCTGGTGAGGAGGGAAGTGGAAGATTCCACGTTGATACCACAGAAGACCTCACCACACTCATCATTACAGGTGTCAAGGAGAGTGATGCTGGAGCGTACACCCTGAAGCTTTCCAATGAGCATGGATCTGACTCAGCAACTGTCACCATTAGTATTCGATCAGTGTAAAAGCAATGATTATTTCTAATCCCCCTCCCTCTTTAAGTGCCTTTTTATTTATTAAATGAGCAAAAAATCTTTACTTGATAAATACCTGGATTACTGTTCCTGTAAATATGAACTATTTTTATACCAAACTTGACATTAATTTATGCCAAACTAGACTAAAGTCTAAAGTTGTTATAAAATGTGCCATATTGGATAATTATGACTTAGGATTTTTGGATCCATTTTTCTGTGACATGTACATAATGTATATAGCCGAATTTAACGGTTATGGGAAATGTATGAATTGTTATTTATGACAATATTAACTGAAACAAAAGGAACTAAATGTTTAACAGGAGAAAGTTTCGCATGGAACGAATACCCTGTTAAACCTGAAACTAAACTCTGTGCCTCAACAAAAAGTTGAAGTCTTAAGATTGCCTCAACAGGTAGAGAGGCTCCCTGTTGATGTTTTACTAAATCTGAGAGACAAAATAATATTCACTGTATGCTCATACATGCAGCGATATTACCGTACTCTTATGAAATGTTACTTGATCATAAGACCTTGAGTGCTGTTTGCATCTTACCCTCATGTAAGCAGGACAACTAGGCCTTGTGTTCAGACTGACTGTGTCATATCACCATTTTAATGACATGCTCAAAGTGCAAGCGGCCTGCACTTATTGAGCAAAAGTTTTTATGTGCTCTCTTTCTGGCAAAGGACTGCCTGAATATGCTTTCAAAAACAACATCACCTGGCCATAAATCAAGAAAGTATATCTTGCACTTCTTTGCAGAAGCAGAGCCTCCTCTTGGAGGATTGCTTTGTGCATCATGTGTGTTTGTGTGTTAGCTTTAGAACTTCACCCTGTCAGTCATGGGGAAACTATCAAGAAATTGTACCACAGTAACAACATCTACTGTGCAAAGATGACTTAACAAAAGTAACTTTATGCCCCACCCTTTGGTTTGATTAACTTTAGTATTGTAGTAGTACTTATATATGCAACCTCCTTGAGTTTTATTATTACTGATTAAATAAAGCATGATTTCAGCACATATAATTCTTGGTTGCCTGACTGTTCTTTATAGTCCACATGAGAAGGAATTTGTTTTTAGCCTTACATATTAGTTTAAAAACTTACAGCGACACTATTAAGACAGCATAGTATTTATTCATAAAAGCACATACAAACAATACAGACAGCAGAACAAATATCTGGCACATACAGGCCTGTTATGAGTTAAGCACTGTTATTGTACTTAGTATGAATCACTTTTTAAGTACATTGTTCCTGTAGCATCCTGAAGTGTCATCCTGAAGGTCTTTTTAAAATGGAATCAGACCATTAATTAGGTTTTTCACTCATCTGTGTTTTTGTATCGGTCATACGTTCTCCATTTCTGGCTAGCCTTTCTTCAACTCCTCCAATACACAGACCTGCTAACTTTGATTTTTTTTTTTTTTTTTGGAATAGCACCTTGTCGACCCAAAACACACAGACCCCACTTTTGAATTTCTCTAGACTAGTTTTTGATGTCAGAAAGCTGTACACAAAAAAAAAAAAAAACTAAACCATTCACTGTAGAGCACCTCTGGGTACTTTGGAATTAACTGTAACCATTTTCTGAAGCCCTTGAAGATGTACCAAATCATACTATACAGTCATTTTGGGTTGTAATAAAGGTTGGAGATTCGGCAGGTTTGGAAAGGAAAGGAAATACACTCTCTGTCCCTTTCATGCCAGTGGCATTGAAGCATTACTGTTAAACCTAACCTTGAGATGGAATCGACCGATGTAACCGACTACTTTGATATGTGGACATCTAAATCAGAAAGATAGATTTTATTGTTCATAACCACAAATATAGTGCGAACTTGCGTTTGAAGCATGCAAGTTCGATAGACAATATCAACATGGAGGACGTGACACACTTTAATTGTTTGAAAATGGTTTATGATCTCCCTGTGTTATCATTTTAAGTCTGAACTCTGAGTAAGTTACTTTCTACTTTATGATGTGCTGATATTAATTTAATTTGCACAAACTTGTACTGAAACTGCAGAGCTTTGCTAAATTCAGTTTCAGCTTTAAAACCTTTCTCCTCCTTAATTCAATGTTGACTAGCCTATATAGCAACCAACAAAATGAAAAAGTTGCTTTCATCCTACATTACAGACTTTGGCTACCATATTTTAATATACTATACAAGTTCCAATAGCCAGATATTCTTCTTTCAAATGTGGCCCCAGACATGTCACCACATCCTATTTCTGACCAAAAAATCTCCCTTTACAGAAAAAAGGTTCCTGACCGCTGGCCTTTAGCATCACAATTCTCTACATAGCAGCACTCTCTACAAAAGCTGTTCTGGCCAAACAGCAAACAGGGGGCTCTGGCATGCCCAGTGTGTTTAAAGCTCACAGAACGTATCTGCCCATGAAAAAGGAAAGGTTCAACAGTTGAGGGATCCCAGACGCTTTGCACAAACTGAAAAAAATTGGTGTACCAGGCTATATAACTGTTTTGCTGCAATAGTGCAAAACAACCACCAGAGGGCACACACACTGACTGTGACCTGCGTCCAAACCATTTGAGCCACAAAAAGTAACATAAGCCATTCTGAAAAATATATTCAATATTCTATTTGGCAATTCAATTTAACTACAGTAGATGGACCCTCATGTCATATAAAATTGCAAAAAGGCAAGTCTACACTATATAAGACACAATCCCATTATGTGCGACAGGTCAGCACAGTCAGTTATTCTTGAAAACACAACAGATCAAGCTGGTAGAGTAAGGAGTACTATTGATGCCAACTCAAGTTCTCTCAAAAAAAAAAATGTCCAATATCAATGGAACATGGCTTAACAATACTCAGGAACATTTCCCTGCATCATTGCTGATAAAGTTGTCCTGTTTATCATCACAATTCCTATTCCTGGCAACCAATAGAGAAACGTGGGGCACTTGTGATACTGCCTTCAGAGGTTTAAATGTAACTGATATTTCTGAGCAGCATTCCCAAGCCAGCCTTGTAGAGATTGCAAGGTGAAAAGTAAAACGTGCTGTGAATCAAGTTCTTTTATTTACTTATCCATTTCATTTTTTCCTTTGTATTTTAAGGCTCAGTACTTCTCACATCACCTCTTTCAAAACATTTTTGTTTTTGCTAAGGAAATTGATTCTAAGCCTAGACCTCCAGGAAGGACAGTCATCCTCCTAACACAAGTAAGAAACTTTTAACATTTTACCAAGATATGTTGGAAGTTCATAGGTCCAGCCTTTTGAACTCTATATGAATGTCTATGTAGTAAGGTCATTTTACTGTTGTCTTTGCCGTGGGAAGCATGTCAAATACAACATACATTCATGCAGATATGATTTAGATTAAATAGAGAATGTTACTCAATTTAATGTTACTCTGTTTTGAGATTATTTTGAGAGTATGTGTTTGAGAAATATCTAGAACAGACATTGATAGCATAGAGTGCTGTCCCAGTTTTAAAGTGAGTCAGAGGTAGCGATACCGTTGGCAACCACAGCTATGTGCCACATGGTGACTGTCAATCAAGAGCCAATCTGCCATTTCTGTCACAGTGAATAAGCTGTTATTCTTCAGTCATAGAAAATGTTAGCCATGGAACACATATGAACACGTATTTCAGGTGGAAAGTTTGGCTCATGACGCTACAGTTACATGAGAAAATTTTATATTTATTATTGGTCCCCAGCAAGTGACAGCCTATCTGCTGTGAACTGCACCTTCACTGTCTTCACTGCACCGTGCATCAACAAGAGGTATGGTAATAGCTGAGATGGAGCATGAAGAAAAGAAAGTACGCACCACCGTTGCTCAGCTCCTGAGAAGGAGAAGGTCACTGTCACCAACCTATATTGAGCTGATGCGTCCAGTGTCTGAATTGATAAGACCTCCTCGAGCTCTTCCCAAAGTGGAGGCAGAGGAAGAAGCTATTGAGAGAAGATCACCAACGCCTGAGAGAACATGTCCTCGTTCTCCTAGCCCTGTTTCCACTGAGAGGTCATCCTCAAGGTTTGAGAGGTCTGCCAGATTTGATGTCATGTCAAGATATGAATCAAGGGAAGCATCTCTGAAATCTGCAAGGAAATACCAGGTTGTTACCCAGATACCATTCAGCCTTGACCATGCTCCGCGGATTACAGTGAGAATGCGTTCTCATCGTGTGCCATATGGTCAGGACACAAAGTTTACATTAAATGTGCAATCCAAGCCAGAGGCAGAAATCAGGTGGTATCATAATAGACAGGAAATTCAAGAGAGCGGCAAGTACCAGATCACAAATATAGGTGGAGTTCTTTTTCTAAAGATTATTGAGTGCACTGCAGAGGATAGTGGAACATACCGTGTTGTTTGCACAAATTCAAAGGGAGAGACATCTGACTACGCAACCCTTGATGTTTCCGGAGGAGAATTTTCCACGTATTCCTCTCAACGTAAAGATGAGGAAGTCCCAGCAATGTTTTTCCCAGATGTCACAAAAACTGACTATTACCATACATCAGCTGTTAGAGCTTACTGCTCTCCAAAATCTCACCTTCATATCAAAGAAACCTCAAGACAGTTTGTGGAAAGATGTGAGGTACCAACTTTGGAATATGCAGCAGTACAGAGGTTGGCATCATCACCAATAAGATATGGTTCAACTGAATACTTGTGTTCTCCATCTTATTCTTTGTCTGCAAAACTCAGTGCTATGAAGACAAAGACAAAAGCAGCTGGTCAAGAATGAAGATGAAGATGATGAAGAGGTCAAGAAGGTTTTGCCTGCAAGAATTCTTACAAAGCCTCAGTCAACTACAGTTTCTCTTGGGGAGACTGCAAGATTCACATGTAATATTGATGGTGAAATTGAAATTGGTTCTGTTGCACTTTCTGATGAGGGGGACTACACAGTGATTGTGGAAAACTCAGAAAGCACACAACAGGCAAGATTTACTTTGACCATCCATAAACCTCCACTGACAAATGAGGTTGTTGACCCACCTCCAGGTGTAACTTCCCCTGAGCCTGAGGTAAAATCCCCTGAGCCCCGAGTCAAATCACCTGAGAGTGTGAAGTCCCCACCACTAACAATGACATCACCAACTCCAATCAAGTCCCCAGAGCCATTGACCTCACCACCAAGGGTGAAATCTCCAACATCCGTCAAATCTCCAGAGCCAAATCCTTCACCATCGAGGGTGAAATCTCCACTACCTGCAAAATCTCCCCAGCCAACTATTACACTGCAAAAGATCAAATCTCCACCACCAGTAGAATCTGCAGAGCCACTTGCTTCACCACCTCGGGTGAAATCTCCAATAACAGTGAAATCTCCTAAGCCTATCGCCTCACCTACAAGGATCAGGTCACCATTGCCAAGTACTTCAGCACCAAGAGTGAAATCACCACCCATATTACGAAAATAGGTAAAGTCCATAACACCAGTTCTGTTCAATTGTTCAACAATTTAAAGAGGCTTTAAGCAGTTTCAGGCTTTTCATCTACAGCTCTCACTACAGTTACCATTTTATAAAGGGTTATGAATAATCATAATGTCTTATGCATAATGGTTTCCATAAGTGGGTTTAACCAGTAATAGTTACCAACTATAAAGCATTGTGGTACCCCAGGTTGGGCTTATGCTTACCTTACAACATTATAACACTGTATGGCAACAGTCATAACTACCTTTTGAATGGCCATACCAGCTTATGTCAATCAATTTAAGGTAAGAATAATTCATAACCTTTTATGAATGTGTTTACCAATTTCTCAATGGACTTATTGAATTAAACAGTCTTTTGGCAAAACCATAAACAACTTTCATCGACTACTATAGTACTGACATAATTGGTCATTTTGTTGCCTAATGTATGTTTAGAAAGCAGCACTTGATTTCCAACATATTCAGAGCTAAGTTGAAGCATCAGCATGAAGTGTCAAGGCTCATGTGAATGTAGTTTCAGAAGTTGGTTTTGTATCTATACTTTTGAGAATATATATCGAATGTTTCAAGGAATTAACTTTAACAAAAAGGTCTAAGGATGGCGTGGGGGCCTGACCCAAAGCATACCAATCTTGAGGATGTGCATGTTCTTTCTACCCCAAAAGCACCTATTACAAAGAAGAACTGACAAAAACAGCTCTGCCCAATGCTTCACTTTGAATGGTACAATTCACTTTTGTAGTAGTGTAGCCCTGTTTTTTCAGCCTCCTTCAATAAAGCTTAATTTCAACTCATAAAACTCTGGCTCTGGTCCTGTTACACTGGTACTTCTGTTTACCAAAGCCTGCATTCTTACTGTCTGTGTAGCAGTTGCTTTTCAACCACACATGAATATTTGCTTTAGGAGAATGGCAGTGGATAGTCTCTGTATATCAACTAGGCTTGTATTATCACCAGGAAAACATACACAGCAATGTACAACTGCAAATAGCAGAATAACTTCAACTTCCAGAGTGTAAATAACTCTAAAGAGAGGGTGGATGAACTCATTATTTTCTGAGAGCTGTGTCACAGCAAGGAGTCCTCAAAAGTACACCAAACACTATCAAACTGTCTCGGTTACAGCGATCACATAACCAACGACATGTAACAGCTTAACCTAATACAGCTTCCGCAATTTGGCATCAATATGTGCGTGTGTACAGTCAACCCCTTACAATGTGTCTTGTCGGCCTATAATGTTGCAGTATATCGGCCTTATAGCATTATAACGTTTTTTTTGTTTGTATAGCGGCTGCCTGCGCTATACTGCCGAGGAGAAAATGCGATACGCGATAATGCCGAAGAGAATGTGTTAATTTTCAATAGATTTGCAGGTTACTTACCCCTTTCTCTGAGACGTCCAGGGTAATGAACATGAAGCTCACTGCACACACTTCAAGTGCTGCTCCTCTATCGCTCATGGTGGTAGCGCAGATGTTGAAGACCCCATCAAATCGGCGAAACACAATCGGTGGGTAGAGGCAGGGGCTTGCAGTGTGGCCACTTACTTTAGTAAAGTTAACAGTGCTGGAAGTGCTGAACTCAAACGGGCTGAGGAGGGTACTTTTGCGTGTCATTTGGTGAACCACAACCAAAGTTTTAGGCCATGGACTGCACCGCGAGTTTATGAAGTTTTATGATGAACGCTTTACTTGTGCACAAGCCAAGGCCTAGCAGAGTCACTCTTCTTGTAAATATATGCAATTAAATTGCATCTTGTTTAGGGTGTGTGGGTTGACAGTCTGAGCTGTGTTTCTGAAACATTTTTGATGTCTTTTTTGTTGTTTTGCGATGTAGGTTATCACAAGATTGTCTTGATTGCTTTGATGCTACTCTGTCAACTGAGAATCCATTCTACCTTTGTTTGCAAGTGATCGAAGGAGAAGTTAGACACACAATCACACACACACTCTTAACAGGCCCTTAAGAGTGAGTGAAACACCTGCAGCGTGCAATCAGTTCATGGCGTGGGCGTAGCCGCCGCGGTTAGTAAACACAGCTAACTACACTGGTTAAGATTAAATAGAGGCATTTTGGGTTAAGGTTATAGGTGACAACGATTTCGTATGCGCTCCTTAATGTTACAAAGTATATTATAAGTTTTGAAAAGTTCATCTTATAATGCAGAAAATGTTGATGTTACAATATGCATATGCATCTTGGCATTTTCCCAAACAGGTGAAATAAATCAAGTTGAAATCTGGGCAATGGGCTATAGCCTGGCCTATTCCCTATCATCACAAATCTGTCTTTTGTCTAACTTTCCTAATTTAACTTAATTGTGATAGAAGTAGCCTACATGTAGATAACAAGAAAATACTTGATTATTCTGCGAGATACTGATAAATGCGAGCGTCTACAAAATGATAGGAGCACCTGTTTGAGCGGCGCATGTTAAAAACGCGTATGCGTGTACGAGCATTATGGTCAGGCGCAAAGTGTCCCGGTTTTAGACTTGGGAAATCTGGTCACCCGCCTTAGCAGGCAATAAGGATCACGAACGGCAAGCAGGAAAAGATGAAAGAAGTTTGAAGGCAAAACGCCATCATCTCTGGTTTCTCCTTTACCTACAGAATTTGAAAGCAGCGATTATTCTCAGACTGGACCTGTCGGAAGGTGGAACATATAGGCTAATGAAATATAGACTTCTGTGAATATTTTAACATCAGATTTGGTAGTGTGTGCACAACTTTTGTTATCATGTAAGAATGACCTTTGCATGGAATTGCCCACAGCCACGTAATTTGTTTTTTAACGCAGTATTTTTGCATTTTGGATAAAAAAAACATCTGCAAAGAAACAATAAACATAGACCAAAAGTAAACATCTTAAAGAGGCCCTGTAGCATTTTCATAATCATAAAACCCTGTAGAAATCTTTTTAGTTTAGTTTTAGTCACTTTTCACCGAGACAGCTACTGCCTCATTATGGAAAAACAGAATAAGGAACTCTTGAGGAGCGAGTAGCCTTTTGTTTTGAGTTCTACATGAACCAGTAGGTGGCAACAACACGTAATGGTATGCAGAGCCGTGTATGTACGACGCATCACTAAATATAGGCGTAATACGTAATGTGAAAACAAGAAAGATAAAATGGAGATTAGATTACTTGTGTCTTGCTGCGTGTTGAGCGCCTCTTTAATATGAAAAGTTAATGAGGTGGTATGCGTTGACAACTTACTACTATTCTTTCATACATTACACATTTGTTTATTGTACATTATGATAACAATGACTGAGTGTGGGATTGGATGTCAGCAAGTGTAAGATCACTCAGTACTGTTTTCTATGTTTTCTACGTTCTCAGTTCCTATCTCACCAATAGCAATGATAAAGCTGACAGTTTCATGCAGCACACAAGACTTGATAGTCTGTTGTTCATCAGTAGCCTAATGAGATGCAGTTGCAACTTATCCATTCTGTGTGTAGTCTACACCTCAGACTTTACTCTGATATGGGAGTATGAAACACTGTACACATATGATAAATGGAATCCAATATGAATTAGTAATGTTCACTAGTCCACAGCATGATTGTCACATTAGAGTGATGAAGAATGGGAAAGAAAATGAAGTAAATTCTTGCTGAAGAAACAAGAGATGGGATTTTTAAGAATTTAGATCTAGTCTAATTTAGGTCTGACTTCACAGCATCATGAGTCATTTCTGTTTTCATATGGCCGTCAGACATTTCACTTTGATCATGTGCAGAGCTGGCATCAAAGCAACACAACTTTGTATGACAGTGACTTTGCACTACCTTTCCCATGATTCATCTACTCAAGGCCACCAATAGGAAGGTGGCTTCTGCTCTCAGGGGTGTAGCCTGGTAGGCTACAAACAGCACTTCTGAGCTTTGAGTATTCCCAAGCCAGCCTTGCCTCAGGTGTATATTAAAAGCTAACAGCAGAACTACTAACAGCAGTTATATTTATGGAAGCCCATTTATTTAATTTGTTAACATTTTGTGTATAACAGTTCAACCATTATCACACTGGATTTCTCCTATGGTCTTGGATAAGGGCTTTGTATAGACTTTTTGGCAACAATCCATCAGACACTTTTTCCTCCACAGGTAAGAACCTTTTACAAGCTGTATGTTAAAAGTCATATCTTCAGTTTCCTAAGCTCTACTGGTGTGTGGTTATTGAGCATTTGGAAATGTTAGACACATGTTGAATACAAGAGAAATTAACCTACAGACTATCAGGAAAAATTACAATGAGGAAAAAGTCTGTCTCATTTCTCTTCTTGAACTTTCAATGTTACTACTTGTTACTGTGTATCTGAAAAGCCAGGAATAGATCCTGACAGCAATAGGGTGGTGTCCCAGTTTTGAACTGAGTCAGAGGAAGGCCGATCAGTGGCAATCTCAGCTATGTGCCACATGGTGACTGTCAATCAAGTCACAGCTCTCCATTTCTGTCACAGGGAATAGTCTCTCCTCTGCCACAGAATCTGTTAGTAATAGCGTTGTGACTCATTGTTGAGATGTTCGAAGTTGAACCCTTTGCACATAGTTCTGAAGGCTTGTCAGATGTTCTTACACTGACTCTTTGTCAATTCATTTTTTTCATGAATCCTAACTACTTTCTCAGATTTAGTGACTTTTTTTGGTGTTTTTACTGCAGTATTTTTTAAGATAGGATTGATAAAATGATTAAATATCATACCTTAATTCAAGATACACATTGGTTAATATTCCTATTGGTAGGCCTGCTAAGTAAATGGATAGGCCTACAGACAGATTTGACCTGTTTATTAAAAAAAAATTGTGTCAGTACAAAATTTAATGAATAATGATTTTAATGATTTTAGTGTTTATCTGATGTTATTTCATGTGTTAAAATATAAGCAATCACATTTTCTGTATATTACAGTTTTTTTGGTCACTTTGGTGCATTTCAGATCAGAAATAACATTTTTAAAACAACTAGATGAACCACAACAGCATCTAGTCACAGCTTCATGACTTTGAACAAATAGCAGATGCTTTTGCACATCCATGCAATTGCTGTTCATGCAATTTGTGCTGCTGTTTTCATGTCATTATTATCCTTCATGCCTAAATATTCAGACATTAGTTCATTCTTTAGGTCATGCAATATGTCTAGTAAAATTTAGCTATTTCTGGTATAGCCTACCTATGTTCCCAGGGCCCTATGCTCTCAGGGTCCTATGTTCTAAAGTCCAGAGTCAAGTTTAATGCTATGTTAACACACATCAGCGCTCCTGTTATGTGAAATATGTCAATAATTGGGGCTCAAGAAGCAAGACGACAAAGAAACCCATTGTGTTTCTACCTTTTTTCATTATTACTGCTCTGCCATAGAAGTTTATGGCAGCTGTGTGTGTGTGTGTGTGTGTGTGTGTGTGTATTAATGCCAATGTGTATGTATAACAGATGGCAGCTAGTTTAATTGTGTGTGTGGAATGTTAGTAAACCTCCCTCCTGACACTTCAAAAACTAACATTTAACAGGCAGCCTGGACTTTTCAGTTAACTGACTAACATGCTTGACTTTCAGTCTGAGGTTTCTGTGATGCTGTGGACTGCATGGGATGACCTTGGTTACTTATGTGTGTGATATTCCTGATGGATATTCTGCATCTGGGCTTTTCCAGTTACTTATTATTATGTGATTTATAGAGCTGGGGAACATAGGGCCCTGGAAACACAGGACCCTTTGTCATGCTGCTATTGGTTACTATGTAAAATTTTGGAATATAGGGCCCTGGGAACATGGGGCTGACACAGGGCTGACCACCTCACAATGAATACATAAACACAATTTAGGAGACAGACTGAAAGACATTTAAATAATTCTGTTCTTTTTTGATACAGATCCACAAGGAGATGCAGCCTATGCATTGAGAATCATGGCTGTGAACCATTCTGGAAAAAGCGACCCATGTGAGAGTCGTCCAGTCATAGTTAGGGAACAAACTGCTGCACCTCAGCTTGACCTCAGATCAATCTACCAGAAGACAGTGGTCATCAGAGCAGGAGAGAATTTGAAAATTGAAATTCCTGTGTTGGGCTGTCCAAGACCCTCAGTTGTATGGAAAAAAGGTGATGAAGAAATTAAACAAACACAGCAAATTTACATTGAAAACACAGCAACCTCAACTGTTTTGAATATCAGAGATATCAAGACAAATGATGGTGGAGTGTACTCTGTGATTGGAAAGAATATCATTGGAACGGTCACTGAGACTATCACTGTTCAAATACATGATATTCCTGGACCCCCGACAGGACCAATAAAGTTGGATGAAGTTTCTTGTGATTACATTCTATTTTCCTGGGAGCTTCCAGAAAGTGATGGTGGAGTTCCAATCAACAATTACATTGTTGAGATGAGAGAGACCACAGAATCTTCATGGATGAAGTTGTCAGGAACAGTTATTCGTACAACATTTAAGGCTGCTCGCCTTACAACAGGAATTGAGTATCAGTTCCGTGTGAAAGCCGAGAACAGGTATGGTGTTGGTCCCTATGTAACATCAGAGCCGGTTATTGCAGCTTATCCATTCGATGTCCCAGGGAAGCCAGGGACACCCCAAGTTGTTGCCTGTAGTAAACTTTCCATGACCATTAGCTGGGATGAGCCTCCATCAGATGGTGGAAGCCCAATTTTGGGTTATCGTGTTGAAAGGAAAGAGAAGAACAGCATCCTGTGGAAGAAGGTGAACAAGGCCCTTGTGGTTGAAAACTTCTACAAATCATTTGGTCTTGTTGGTGGAATTCCATATGAGTTCCGTGTCATAGCTGAGAACATGGCTGGATTGAGCAAACCAAGCAAACCATCAGAGATGACATATGCCCTCGATCCAGTGGATCCTCCAAGTCAACCACTAGCAATTAATATTACCCGAAACGAGGTGACTCTTCGTTGGGAGAAACCTGAAGATGACGGTGGCTTTTCAATCACTGGATATAGAGTAGAAAAGAGGCAGCTGCCAAATCGCACCTGGCTCAAAGCCAATTTTAGCAATATCTTGGAAACAACATTCACTGTTAGTGAACTCATGGAGAATGAATCCTATGAATTTCGGGTTACAGCAAGAAATTCTGCTGGTGCTGTCAGCAAGCCATCAACATCTGAAATCATCACATGTAAAGACGATATCCAAAAGCCTAGGATTGATATTGATGGCATTTATAACAGTGTAGTTGTAGTGAAAGCAGGAGATGTCTTCACTCTGGCTGCCACTGTTACAGGGAGACCCATACCATCCTTGGTCTGGACCAAGGATGGCCAAACATTGGATGATGCGGCAAAAATAGAAATCAAATGCACAGACTTTACCACAACATTGAGTAACAGAAACTCTTTGAGAAAAGACGGTGGTATGTTTCTTCTGACAGCCACTAACCCTGGAGGAACCGCTCAGCAAGTGTTTAATGTGAAGGTGCTTGATAGACCAGGACCTCCTGATGAGCTCAGAGTTTCTGATGTGTCTGCTGAGAGATGTATTTTGAACTGGCCACCACCCTCTAATGATGGTGGTGCGAAGGTAGAACACTACATGATTGAGAAGCGTGAAACAAGCAAAATTACATGGACAAATGTGGCATCCGATCTAGAGGTGAACCGTTATAAGGTAACTAAACTGCTAAAGGGCAAGGAGTATATTTTCAGAGTGATGGCTGTGAACAAATATGGAATTGGAGAGCCCATAGAATCGGTCCCGACAGTTGCTGCCAATTCATATGTACAATCTGATCCTCCAAAACAACCAGAAGTGACTACAATTACTAAAGATTCAATGGTTGTATGTTGGGGACAACCAGAGAACAATGGTGGAAGCAACATATCTACCTACATAATTGAAAGAAGAGATAAGGCTGGTGTTCGCTGGGTCAAATGCAATAAAAGGAGTGTGACTGATCCACGATTCAAAGTGTCCGGACTTACTCCAGGACATGAATATGAGTTCAGAATTGTGGCAGAGAATGATGCCGGTTTAAGTTTGCCAAGTCCAGAAAGTCCATTCTATAAAGCATGTGACCCAGTGTTCCCACCTGGACCTGTTGGCAATCCAAGAGTTCTGGATACAACAAAGTCTTCTATTACAATTGCCTGGAATAAACCTCTCTATGATGGTGGGTCTGATATTACAGGATATATGGTGGAAGCCTGCTTACCTGAGGAAGACAAATGGATAACTGTCTCGCCAACGGATAGATTAACTGAAACCTCATTCATGATTACTGGACTTAAGGAACATCAGGAGTATAAAATCAACATTGCAGCACTTAACAGTGAAGGAGTGGGTGAGCGTGCATCTGTTCCAGGAACACCAAAAGCAGAGGACAGGCCGATTCCGCCTGAAATTGAACTTGGTGCAGACCTCAGAAAGATTGTTATACTCCGTGCCTGCAGCACACTCCGACTGTTTGTTCCCATTAAAGGAAGACCCACTCCTGAGATTCAGTGGTCTAGAGAGAATGGCCAACAACTGGACAGAGCCAGTGTAGAAAACACAGCATCATATACATCAGTCATAGTTGAAAATGTCAACCTTTTCGACAGTGGAAAATACATGTTAAAACTGAAAAACTATGCTGGAGAAAAAACAGCATTTATAAATGTCAGAATTCTTGATACTCCTGGTGCTCCTCAAAATTTAACAGTTAAGGAAGTTACAAAAGATTCAGTCTCACTAATATGGGACCCTCCTATAATTGATGGTGGATCCAGGATATCAAACTATGTTGTAGAAAAACGTGAATCCACAAGAAGAGCATATTGTACTGTAAATACCTGCTGCACCAAGACAAGTTTGAGAATTGGAAATCTGATAGAGGGTTGTGGTTACTTTTTCAGAGTGATGGCTGAGAATGAATATGGCATTGGCTTGCCAGTAGAAACGGATGATTCTATCAAAGTTTCTGAAAAACCACTTCCTCCTGGCAAAATTAGTGTAAAAGATGTCACAAGAAACAGTGTTACATTATCTTGGGAGAAGCCTGATCATGATGGAGGCAGTCGCATCACAGGATATATTGTGGAAATGCAATGTAAAGACAGTGAAACATGGACACAGTACACAGTTGTAAAAGTAACAGAAGTTGTTGTGGCTGGACTCTTAGAAGGGGAGGAGTACTTTTTCCGTGTTTTAGCATCCAATGAGAAAGGTATGAGTGAGCCTTGGTTGTTAAATGTGCCTGTGGTGGCCAAAGATATTGTCATCACACCAACATTCAAGCTTTTGGTAAGCACATTCAGTGTTATGGCTGGTGATGACTTGAAAATCGATGTACCATATGCTGCTCAACCAAAGCCTTCTTTCATTTGGCTAAAAGATGATGTTGCTCTGAAAGAAACCAAAAGAGTAAATGCTGAATTCACTGACAGGCACTTGTATCTTATAATCAAGGAGGCCACTAGAGACGATGTTGGCAAGTATACTATTAAACTTAGAAACACAGCCGGTGAGGCCACAGCAGACATTGACGTTGCTGTTATGGAAAAACCTGGTCCCCCAACTGGTCCCCTCCAAATTGATGAAGTTACAGCTGACAGCGTAACACTATCATGGCAGCCTCCTGAATATGACGGCGGCTGCACCATCAACAACTACATTGTGGAAAAGAGAGACACCTCAACAACAAACTGGCAGATTGTGTCTGCAACCGTAGCAAGAACAACCATTAAAGTAGCTAGGCTGCAGACAGGCTGTGAGTATCAGTTCAGAATTGCAGCAGAAAACCGGTATGGAAGGAGTTCTCTACTAATGTCTGAAACTGTAGTAGCTCAATATCCATTCGTTGTCCCAAGTTCTCCTGGAACTCCCTTTGTACAGTCTGCAACAAAGGATAGCATGATTGTTGTATGGGATGAACCAAATAGTGATGGTGGAAGCGTGATTCTTGGATATCACCTTGAGTGTAAGGAGAAAAATAACATTCTCTGGGTGAAAAAGAACAGGCAAACTGTTACTGAAAGGAAATTCAAAGTTACTGGCTTGGAAGAAGGCATTGAATATGAATTCAGAGTGTTTGCAGAAAATATTGCTGGACTGAGCAAAGCCAGCAGAGTGTCAGATATTCAAGTTGCTAGAGATCCTTGTGAACCTCCAGGCAAGCCTGAAGCTGTGACTGTTACCAAAGCTGCTGTGACCCTCAGATGGACAAAGCCAAAATATGATGCTGGTATCAAAATCACTGGCTACTTGGTTGAGAAGAGAGAGTGTCCTGATGGTCGCTGGATGAAAGCGAATTTCACTAACATCATTGAAACAGAATTCATGGTCACTGGCCTTGATGAAGAGAAGACATATGAGTTCCGTGTCACTTCAAGAAATGCTGCTGGAGTATCTAGTGTGCCATCCACAAGTACTGGAGAAATCACAGCTAAAGATGAAGTTGATCCACCTCAGATTGACATAGACTTTAAATACTCCTCAGTTCTTGTGGTTAATGCTGGGGATTCTCTCAGGATCAGTGCTGGGATTAAAGGCAAACCTGTGCCTGAAGTATACTGGCTAAAGGCTGGTGAAGAGCTTACAAATGCAGCACGTCTTGAGATAAAAAACACAGACTTCACTGCCTCTCTGCTCATAAAGGAGGCAATTCGTGTAGATGGAGGTCAGTATACTCTTCTTTTAAGGAACATTGGTGGAGAGAAGTCTGTAAATATCAATGTAAAAGTTTTAGATCGACCTGGTCCACCTGAAGGACCCATTCAAATCTATGGAGTGACAAATGAAAAATGCTGCATTTCTTGGAAGCCGCCACAACAGGATGGAGGAGCTAATGTATCCCATTACATCGTTGAGAGAAGAGAGACAAGCAGACTTGTCTGACTGTAGTGGAATCTGAAGCGCAGACTCTTAATCTCAAGATCACAAAACTTCACCCTGGGAATGAGTACATTTTTAGAGTAATTCCTGTGAATAAGTATGGAGTTGGTGAACCCTTGGAGTCAGATCCTGTGATTGCTACTAATCCATTTGTTGCACCAAGTGCACCGACATGTGTGGAAGCGTCCATTGTTACAAAAGATTCCATGGTTGTCACCTGGCAAAGACCAATTAATGATGGAGGCAGCCCAATTACAGGATTTGTTGTTGAGAAACGTGACAAAGAAGGTGTGCGCTGGACAAGATGCAACAAGCGTGTTGTGAGTGACCTCCGCTTCAGAGTCACAGGGCTGACTGAGGGCCGCAGCTATGAATTCAGAGTTTCAGCTGAAAATGCAGCTGGAGTTGGAGTCCCCAGTGAGGCAACTTCTTACCAGGAGGCAATGGATCCTGTTTTCACACCTGGTCCACCAAACAATCCTAAAATAATTGACGTTACACAATCATCTGTAGTCCTTTCATGGGGCAGACCCATCTATGATGGTGGTTGTGAAATTGAAGCATACATTGTGGAAGTCTGTGAGGTCTGTGAGGCCAGTGCTGATGAATGGACAGTGTGCACTCCACCTTCAGGAATCACACAGACAACATTTGAGGTGATAAAACTTCTAGAAAAGCATGAATACAAATTCAGAGTCTGTGCCACAAATAAGATGGGAACGGGTGAGAGGGCCAATCTCCCTACAAGAGTGCTCCTCGAGGAAAAAGTAGAGGCACCAGACCTTGACCTTAATGCTGACCTAAGAAAGGTGATCAGTATCAAAGCAGGAAGTACCTTGAAAGTGCTAATTCCAGTAAGAGGTCGCCCTGCACCTGAGGTCAAATGGAAAAAAGCTGATGGTAAAATCAAAGAAACAGCTGAAATCAATACAACAAGCAGTTATACATCACTTGTTATTGAAAACGTTGACAGATTTGACAGTGGAAAATACACAGTGACTGCTGAGAATGCAAGTGGCTTGAAATCAGCTTTCATCCGCGTAGCGGTGCTTGATACACCTAGTCCACCTCAGAACTTCACTGTCAAAGAGATCACCAAGAATTCCATCACTCTTAGTTGGGAGCCACCTGCTTTAGATGGTGGTGCAAATATAAAGCATTACATAGTGGAGAAGAGGGAGAGCACAAGAAAGGCATACTCTTCAGTTGTGACTTGCAACAAGATGTCTTTGAAGATAGAAGAACTTCAGGAGGGTTGCAGCTATTTCTTCAGAGTTCTTGCTGAAACTGAACTAGGCATTGGGTTACCAGCTGAAACTCCTCAGCCTTTGAAGATCGCGGAGGTCCCAGAACCACCTGGTCGAATGACTGTTGTGGATGTTTCAAGGAAAGGCATTTCACTTGCTTGGGAGAAACCAAGTCATGATGGTGGCAGCAAAATAAGCCACTATGAAGTTGAAATGCAAATAAAAGACACTGAAATATGGTCCCTGTGTACTCAAGTAAAAACACTTGAAACTGTAGTAACTAACTTACCCATGGGTCAGGTATACACATTTAGAGTGATTGCTGTTAATGATAAAGGCAAGAGTGATCCCAGAATCCTTGGCAGTTTTATTGAGGCAAAGGACGCAGTCAGTCCACCTGCTGTAAATCCAAGACTAAGCATGTACAATGTCCAAGTTGGTTGTGATCTCCGAATAGAAGTTCCAATAGGAGGACATCCAAAACCAACCATCACCTGGACAAAAGATGGTGCAACTCTAAAACAGACCGTAAGAGTCAATGTTACAGACAGCACACACTATACTATTCTCACCCTGAAAGAAGCAACAAAAGATGATGATGGTGTGTACAATATTTCTGTAGCGAATACTCTAGGACAGGCTGATGCTAGTTTTGAAATCATAACACTTGATAAACCCAGTCCACCAGCAGGCCCAGTGAGGTTTGAGGAAGTCAGTGTAGAGAGTGTTACCCTGTCCTGGGACCCACCTGAGTACAGTGGAGGTTGCCAAATCACAAATTATGTTGTCCAGAAGAGAGACACAACCACCACTGACTGGGTTACAGTGTCTGCTACAGTCGCAAGAACAACACTAAAAGTAGCAAATCTGAAAACTGGCACTGAATATCAATTTAGAATATTTGCTGAGAACAGATATGGCAAAAGTCACGCTATTGATTCAGAACATGTTATTGCCCAGTATCCATTTAAAGAGCCTGGACCTCCAGGTACTCCATATGTGTCTGCTTTCACAAAGGAGGCCATGACAGTGGAATGGCACAAACCGATATCAGATGGTGGTGGTGTTATTATTGGTTATCATCTTGAAAGAAAGGAGAAGAACAGCATTCTATGGACAAAGATAAACAAGACCCTCATCAAAGACACTAAATTTAAAACATCTGCATTGGAAGAGGGTATTGAATACCAGTTCAGAGTTTATGCTGAGAACATTGTTGGTGTTGGGAAGTGCAGCAAAGTTTCAGAGGGTTGTGTAGCCTGTGATCCTTGTTATCCACCTGGTACACCTGTTGCCATTATTGTGACCAGAGACTCAGTGAAATTGCGCTGGACTCCCCCAGAATATGATGGTGGCAGTATCATCACTGGATATGTTGTGGAGATGCGAAACCTTCCAGGTGATCACTGGATGAAGGCAAGTTTCACTAACATCACAGAAACAGAATTCTTAGTTGATGGACTCCAAGAAGACTCTAAATATGAGTTCAGGGTAATTGCCCGAAATGCAGCTGGTACTATCAGCAAACCATCTCAGACCACTGGGTCCATTACAGCAAAGGATGAATTTGAACCACCAACATGTGAAATTGATTCCAAGTTCAACCAGACCATGGTTGTAAATGCAGGTGACACATTCACACTTGAAGCTGATGTGCGAGGCAAGCCATTACCCATAATTCAGTGGTTCAAGGGTGATGAGGAAGTTGAAATGTCTTCCAGATATGAAACTAAGAACACTGCCTTTAAAGCAATACTTGTGATTAAAGATGCCATTAGAATTGATGGAGGGCAATACACCCTTCAACTAACAAATGAAGCTGGAATTAAAACTGCATCCTACAATGTTAAAGTTCTTGACAGACCTGGACCCTCAAAAGGACCTCTGATTGTCTCTGGTGTGACATGTGAAAAATGTTCACTGTCTTGGCTTCCTCCAGAACATGATGGTGGTAGCAGCATTTCTCACTATATAATACAAAAGAGAGAAACCAGTCATCTTGCGTGGACTGTAGTTTCTGATGAATGGGAAGCAACACTATTCAAAGTAACAAAGCTCATCGAAGGAAATGAGTACGTTTTCCGTGTCATGGCTGTTAACCGATATGGTGTTGGAGAACCTCTGGAGTCTGCACCAGTTATTATGAGAAATCCATTTGTTGCTCCTGATCCACCTAAAGATATTCAAATCACCAGCATCTCAAGCGATTCCATGACAGTATGCTGGAACAGACCAGAAAACAATGGTGGCAGTGAAATTACTGGGTACGTTGTGGAGAAGAGAGACAAAGCAGGAGTTAGATGGACAAGATGCAACAAACGCAGAGTAACAGACCTACGTTTCAGAGTGACCGGACTGACAGAGGGTCATGAGTATGAGTTCAGGGTCTCAGCAGAAAATTCTGCTGGGCCTGGACAGCCAAGCCAATCAACTGTTTACTTCAAGGCCTGTGACCCCACATTTAAACCTGGCCCACCCACAAATGCTTATGTCATTGATACCACCAAAAATTCAGTTTCCCTTGCATGGAGTAAACCAATCTATGATGGTGGCTGTGAAATTGAGGGATATGTTGTGCAGATCTGCAAAATAGATGATGAAGATTGGACCACCTGCACACCAGCAACTGGACTGGATGCTACTACATTCACTATAACTAAGCTCAAAGAATACCAAGAATATAAGGTTCAGATATTTGCCATAAACAAAGAAGGATTTGGTGAACCAGTTGCCCTTTCTGAAACAGTCAGACCTGTGGACAAAATGTTTGCTCCGGAGATTGACCTTGATGGAGACCTGCGGAAGGGCATTGTTGTTCGTGCTGGGGGATCTATGGAAATCAAGATACCTTTTAAAGGACGTCCTGCTCCTGAAATTAAATGGACCAAAGATTCAGGGGATCTTCCAGAGAAGGCTCAAGTTGAAAAAGCTCTGGATTACACTGTAGTATCAATTGACACCTGTGACAGAAATGATGCTGGGAAATACACACTACATTTGGAAAATAACAGTGGATTCAAATCAGCCTTTGTCAATGTTAAAGTATTAGACACTCCAGGTGCACCACTGAATCTCTCTGTTCAAGATGCAACAAGGAATTGTGTCACTCTGACTTGGGAGCCCCCCACTGTCGATGGTGGTTCCAAAATCAAGAACTATGTCGTTGACAAGCGTGAATCAACCAGAAAATGTTATACCAATGTCACTACCACATGTAATAAGACAACTTTCTGCATTGATGATCTTGTTGAGGGTTGCTTTTATTACTTCAGAGTCATGGCTGAGAATGAATTTGGTGTTGGCTTAGCTGCTGAAACACAAGATGCAGTCAAAACAGCAGAGATCCCTCTGTCTGTGGGCAAAGTAACCCTCACTGATGTCACTAGACACACAGTCTCATTGTCATGGGAGAAACCAGAATCTGATGGAGGCAGTAGGATATTAGGGTATCATATTGAAATGCAGCCTAAAGAATCAGGGGAATGGATTTTGGCAACAACAAGTAAGATTTGTGAGGGAGTAGTCACTGGGCTTAGTGAAGGTCAGGAATATCTTTTCAGAGTTTCAGCTTACAATGAAATAGGAAAAAGTGATCCTAGACCATTGCTTTCTTATGTAGTTGTAGGATAGTAGGCATAGTAGTGATAACAGTAGTAGTAGATGCTGTGCTTGAATGTTGGAGCCACAAAAGCTGGTCAAATTAATATTAAAGTCAGAAATTACTTTTATAAACTTTTATTACTTTCATGATAAATGTTCCACCATTAGCTAATTACGCACATAATGTTGCGTGTACAGTTATAGTATTGAGAGGAGGGAGAACAAGTTGTCTTGGACCATTATGGAATTCAAAATCTATTAGTTACATGTATGAATGACCAAGCCTATGACAAAAGAGTAGGCTACATCTTTAGACTCATGGCAGTGAATCCATGCTGCGAGACCTTTGGAATCTGAACCTGAACCAATTCAATCACTCTGCCTTATTGATGCCCTGAGGACCAAAGGACACAAGTTCAAAGACTATAGCCTGGAAAATCTGACATGACATCTGTGTGCAACTGATACAACTGGAACTGGAACACTATGCTCTTGCATGAACAAACATTTAAATGAATTTGAGCAGAATTCAGAACACAACAAACTTTGGAGATTAGGAATTTTTATTCAGATTGAAAACACTGGTGCATCTGTGATCAAAAAAAATTAACAGATAAACTTACCATAAACCTACTCTTCCAAACATTTAGTGTAAGGGCTGGTGAACAACTCAAAACTGATGTTCAGAAGTGAACCACTGAATCCAGAAGAAATGATCACCCAGCATCAGTACATCAGTACATATCACCAATCCACTCAGTATCCTGCTCTCAGCCTGACAAGTATTGGTATGACCATACCATAAGATGCAGCCAACTTCAGTAGAAACTCTCCCATGAATGGCATCCACCTTGCAAAAGGAGGAAACTTATTATTTAACAATGAAAGACACAATGCAGAGTCATTGGTCTGATAGAAGTTGCGGAATACTTCTTCAGTCTATGCTAAGAACAATGCTGGCCTAAGTCCTGTGATCATCGTCTCTGATGGTAAATTATGGCACCATCATGTTTTCAATCATATTGATGAATTACTAATGTAGGGCTGAAAATCTGAATCCGGCAATGTTTTCAAGTCCACGTGGCACAGCCAACTGCTTGATGCCACACTCCAGTGGGCATCTTCAAGGCTCAGTTATTCCAGTTGGATTGTTGAAGCATTGAGAGGTGCCAAGAATGAAGTAAATTGATGAGATGTGAATTCACTTAACTTATGGCTCTCAATCTTTGGTCGAATTGTATTCAGAACATTTACATTTGCAACCAAGAACTTGTGGGTACCCCAACTGGTCATTCATCAAGATAGGGAAGAGACATGGAAATGGAACCAAAACACCAACCAACACAAAGATAAGCAACAGAATGAAGCACATGATGGACCCCTACATATCTGGAATATCTGAGAAACTAAGGAGAATCTTCAGCAAGCACAACACCCCGGTACTTCACGTCAGGAAACACTCTCAGACGGAGACTGGTTCACCCCAAAGACAAAACTCCAAGACACTACCTCAACAATGTGGTGTATGCAGTACAATGCAGTAAGGAATGCCCAGATCTGTATATTGGGGAAACTAAACAACCGCTCCACAAATGCATGGCATAACACAGGAGGCCAGCTTCATCAGGGCAGAATTCAGATGTATATCTACATATCTCCTGATGTGCACATTTTGGACAAGCAAGACAAGTGGTATGAGAGGAGTGAAGGAAGCTATCTATGCCCATCTAGAACAACTAACTTTGAACAGGAGGGGGGCTACCACATCATCTATCTGCTACACACCATTCTACCTTGAGATCCCATCCCAGGAAGTTTAACTGCTCATTACCATCAGAACAGTTAATACTTTCTGGATCCTGTGATCATAATGACCAATTCAGCTCCAATTCACACATTGACTTATGCCACTTATGTCAATGGATGACTCATGTGACCCATTGTCACATGATGAGAGGTGTGATCTACAGCTCACAGTTACACCCACAGTCAAGAGTTAAATCTCCTCGTCTTCCCATCACCAGGCCAGAACTGAAGAAGCCTTTTGGATGAAAGGTGAAATGTCTTCAAGATCCAAAGAGGAAGTCCAGTTGCATATAACTGAACACCTTGACCTCTGTCAATCCACCCTCCCAAAGGATAAAAGAGGTACACATACATTTACTATTACAATTATACACAATTGTATATACCCAAATGTTTAATTAAATACATGTTATACCCTGATCCCCCTTCCTCTTTCCTTTTAGCCACAACTGAAATTATCTACAGCACAATGAAGACCATTGCTATCAAAGCAGGTGAAAACATCAAACTTCAGTTGTCGGATTAGTAAAAACATCAAGGCTGTCTTTGCCCTTCATTCATTACATCACACAAACAGGAAAAGGAGCTTGACAAGCCACTAAAGATGCTGATTACAAACAACATGATTGCCGTGCAGGTAGCTTGTCACATATTGGGCACTAATTAATTCCCAGCATGTGGAATTTGCACGGTTACCGTGCCACCAAAAATAACAAAGAACAGGCAGTGATATAAACTGACAGATCCAACTAAGAAATCAGAAGGACTGATATTGATTACAAATCTTGTAGACATGAGCAGGACACCACACTAGATAGAATTGCTATGCATATTGGATATTTATGTGTTTAGGATCAGTTTTGTGATGCACACATGTAAATACTGTATGTGTTGGGAAATATGTACATTTTCATGTATGAGCAACTGAAACACAAATGACTATGTTTAACAAGTGTAAGTTCAGAATGAAATGAACACCTTGTTAAACTAAACTCAACAGGTAGCCTGGAGAGGATCTAAACCTGAGAGACAAAATTATATTCTCTGTGTGCTCAAATGGCTGTGAAATTATATTATCATACTATTATGAAACATAACATAACCTTGAGTTTGCATCTTAACTTCATTTAAGCAGAACAACTTATAGACCCTCTATTGTGTTGCCGACTGTTAAAACACCAGTTTTAATGACATCCTTAAACTGCACTTCTTGAGCAAAGCTTTCTGGCAAAGGACAACCTGTATATTGTATTGACAACTTTAATTTATAACATCATAAACTGAGAAAGCAAGCTTTTACTTCTGTGCTTTTACGCAGCGTATGTGTTTGTGTGTGTGTGCATGTGTGTCTGTGTGTTATGTTAAAAATTTCTTTGCTGGGGAAACTACCAATTGTATCTCAGTAACACGAGATACAATGATGTCAAGTAATACATGTTGTCAAAAGACCAAACAAAAGCTACTATATCTCAATCTTTGGTTGTATAAATGTTAGTGATACGGTAATACTTACATATGTAACCAGGCAGAGTTTTATCATGACTGATTAAAGCACGATTTTAGCACATATCATTTGGGTAGTCTGACTGTTTCATTTGGTAATTGCAACCACATTTTATACTGTGTGCAGAAATGTATCCATGTTAAACAAGCACTCTCATGACAACGCTCCCATAGAATGGAAAGATGTATATGAATCCCATAGACATAGCCCACTGCTCTTAGTAAATTATCATGTCAACTGCCAATGTGGGTTATGGGTTAAAATTTTTCTTTAAGTACGGGTCAAAGTAGAAATTAAATAATGAGTTAATACCTTACATGACAGAATAATAATGTAAGGTACTCTTCAGGTAGGTTAATGAGATTATTTTCACCTGAGAAGAGACTTGGTCAAACAGAGATTTGAAGAATCAGCAACTAACAAGTAACATGTCTCTTCTAATAAAAATCAGCAGTGGCATGGATGGGAGACCTGGGGTTGTATTGGAATGCCAGTAGAGGGCAGTCTCCCTTCTGGTCTTACAGGTAAACCAGGCAACATTTTTAGGTAAATTTACCAGCTTCGTAGTCACTTCAGTGGTGAAATGGCTCATTACGGGCTGTATGAAGACCCTCTCATCTGCCTCTACCTATATTCCACAGTGATCTGCTTAATTAGCCAGCAGGTGAGCCAACAAAACCAAAAATGTGAACCAAAACAGAAACCAAAAATGTGTTTATTACCTTATCAGTCTACAAAAATGATCATTGCTGGTTCCTGTTGTTTGGTCTGCAAACAAATCCACATGGATTAGACACAGGTATTCAAATGTGCAAATTGTGGATTTACATGTATTTTAGTGCAGGCCTACGATATATAAGAGAGAAGGGAGTCAAAAGTGCAATATACATTTTTTTTAACAATTTCATAGAGATTTTGATATTTGAAAGATTTTGTAGTTCATCCTTCCCACCCTTTTCTCCACTTTTTAACTTCACAGCAACTTCACTTGTTCCTCTCCTCATTATTTTTTCACCTCTTCCGCTCCTACAATTCTGACACCTCTTTTACTCTCTGTCCAGTATTTTAATCCAGACTAAATGCTTACCTGTCTTATTGCAGTGCTAAAGGTGTAATTGTTGAGTGAAGTAATTATCAAAAATGCTTTGACTTGTCAAAGTAGGAAAGCAGTTGTCAGAGTAAGCAGAAGACACCAATGTGTATGGTGTTTCTAGTGTAATAAAATAAAAAAAAAAAAAAATTCCAAACTGAGTCAAAGGCAGTGTGTTGTGTTTACAGTTTAGTTTGCCTCTATTCTTGATTTCTTCTTTCTGTTCTTACAAAATATAAATAACCAGAAGTATTACAGAAGACTTACACATCGCAGCTTTAAGTATGCCAGACAGGGGACACTGACATCAGGCCTAATTATTAATTTGAATGAGTACATGAAAATCAAAACAAAGCCAGCACAGTATTTTGTCTTGAAACTTGTGGCTTACAGTATGGTTATGTTAATGTAATTTTATTATTACATTAACAAAGAATTGACTAAAAAAAATAAATCTACAGGGCCCCTAAAGGCACACAAAAAAGCTTCAGGTTTCAAGAAACTCTAGGTGTGCAACAGAAACATAATTCTTCTTGTGTGCCTTTAGGACTCTGTAAAAATCCAATAAGCCTATGAGCCTAAACAAGTAAGAATAGAAGTCAAGATGGCAATAGAAGTACAGATGTAGTAGAACTGTTACTTAAAATCAATAAGGTACCCATGGTGATGAGTGTTTCCCTATGGCCTTAATCACTTCCGATCTTGTGTCTGCAGTTGAATCACAGCCACAGGGGTCATTTTTGCCAACCCCGGTTCCATTCATGTCATGTTACGTCTACCTTGCCTTGCCCTTTCAGTCACCCTGTACTCCAGCAGATGGTGGTGGTGGACTACCACAGAAACAGGGTCCCTTTTGAAATGCTGAAGCAACTGTGGACCAACAAAAAGAGATTTAACAAATACGGTACATTTTACCACCAAAAACAATTACAGAAATAATTCTTACATGCTACAGTCAGAAAAACCTCAGAATGGCTGTCAAACTGACCTTAAGTTTTTTAATACTCAAAAAAGAGTATAGTTAGAAAATAAACATAATAATCGTCTTGGATATTAGAAAATTGATAATTACACATTAAAAGAATTTACAAAGTACAGTAAAGGCCACAAGTTAATGTCTATTTGTGTAATACAGGATCTCTCCAGCCTGGGAACCAGACCAACATAAATCAAGATTGAGGTAGGGTCTGGAACGAGGTCACTGCAGCCCATTTACAAATAGCCACCCTTTATCTTGCATAGGACAGGCTTTTATGATTCACAGCTAATGAAGACATCTTTGTCTGATTACATTATGAATGTGTATTTTCCTTTGAATTGAGTGAACAATCGTTAAAATCGTTGTTTAAATGAAAGATGCATTTATTGCATTTCCAAGGTTTGTAAGAGTTTAACGCTTCAGTTTAATTTAATTTCATACTGGTTATACAGCTGACCATGGAAGGTCAATCACTCGTTGCCAGACCCTACTTGATTGGCTGAGAGTGTGGTTCTGCAACTTGGACCCTCCACTGTGTCCCTGACAAGTCCTTAACCTGTAAAACTGAAAAGCCCACATTGAGGAAAGTCTGATGTCCATAATGAAAAAGATTTTGCAAAAGAGTTTGCAAATCAACTTACACAGGACTCTTTCGAAATTTAAAAGAACAAACCAACAGTTTGGAAAATGATCTTGATTGCAATCAGAGTTAGATAAGACGATACATACTCCTCTCTGTGCATACAGTGTTTGACATTATTAACCAAGTCTGCATAGCCACTGGAATATGAGAACAGTTAGTCTATACCTCCCCCATTAGTCTTCATTAGTCTTCAAGACTTCAATACTTTGATTTCAAGACTTTTATTGTCATTGTAATGGTTTCTGTACAACAAAATTAGCCAGCAAGTCCACAAAGGTGCAATGAAGAGAAAGTGTAAAAGTGAGAAAAAATGAGAAGAGAGGGGGGCAGGAAGTGTCAGGTGTCAAGTCCAAAATTAGCAATGGAAAGAGGGGGAATATTCAACGGCACAATATATTACAAAAATATAAAGAGGAAGGGCTGTGTTTGGAGTCTGTGGGTCATTAAAAAGCACTTAGAGGTAGGCAAGTATGTATTGCATGTAGGTATTGCGCATGAACATGATCAATAGCAGCAGTGTAGTCACACTTACACATGCACACACGCACACACACATGCACACGACTGCCTAAGGGTAGAAAATGTACTTGAGTCTGTTTTTTTTGCATCTGAAGTATCTGAACCTTTTCCCAGATGCCAGCATGCTAAACAGGTGATGGTTGAGATGAAGGTGGTCTGGTGAGACACTTGGAGCTGGCGATGGTGTCCAGGGAGGGGAATGGACAACCGATCACCTTCTCTGCAGTTCTGGTGGGCCACTGTACAGCCAGCATACCACACAGGTATAGCGAGCACCAGTTGTAGCTCGCTCTCAGTTGTAGCCCGATAGAATGAGACCAGCAGGTCGGTCTGCAGCCTGTTCCATCTCAGGACCCTCAGTCAATGGATAGTCTCAGGATCTAACTCAGCAAGTAGTCTGCAAAAAATTAATTTCACAAAAGGTCAACATACAAGATCAGCATTCAAGATCCTTAAATCTCATGAACTACAGTATGTGTCAACTCAGACTTCCAGATGAGTCTGGATAATGTGACTTGTCCTTATCACTTTCATTAAATAAAATTTGTTAGAGTGAAAGATTGTTAGAGTGTTCATCCATGAGTTGCCAAGGCCAGCTTGACTTACTGCCCCTCAAATCACCTAAATACTTAATATTCATGAGTAAACATGCTGACATCTAGGGAGTTGCAGTTGCTGCTGCCTGTCAGTTGGATATGTGACACTGTCATTTTTTTCCATTAAGAAAATATAAACAAATAATAATACCATGCAATGTACATAAAAACTGTAAACTAAACTAGATATTCAGGCAGTAAATACAATACAAGTTACCCACTGTTAAACTTTATTATTCTGTAAAAATTAAATACACAGTGTACAGTAAGACTGCTTCTTTTCAAGAACTGATTTGTGAAACAAACTGCAGTGGTCACCATGCACAGCCAACAGCCAAACTAAAATTCCTGTATATCGACACCCATGACTGCATTTGGTTGTTTTGTTTCCCCCTCCTGTATTGCTCTCCTATCTGACCAAACCCCTCTGCCTTTCCTAAGGAAATGAGCAGGGTGTCTGTTCTAGGCTTCCCAGGTCTGAATTTAGTGACCAGCAGCTGTCCCTGAGTGACACATGAGCCATCCCCCTAAGAGACTCTACACCATTGCAAAACCCTGGCTAGCGCGACAGAAATGGCCCTCCTGTATAAATCACATCTCGAGCTCCCACTGCCAGTCTACCAAAATAACCTGCATGTAAACGTGGCAAAGCAACATACTGTTTGAATGTTCAAAGTTAAACCAATAAGTGCATCAAATTTATTGATATGTATCGGTTTATTTAATGTCAGAATTTAATTAAAAGTGTTTTGGTTGCTGGTGTAATTATTTTGTTTGTAAAACAGTTAATTACTAATGTGTCCTTTACTCATCCAGCTTTTAATTACTGTTAGAAAAGATCAGAAAGTGGGACATTGTTGTGCCCTTCTAACCAAGGAACACCATAACTCCACTGATCCATCTGAAGAGCTGATTTTTTCAGAGCTGCTGACATCATTATGAGGTCTCCTCAACCTGCCCCTTGCCACTCCCATCTGTTGATAATGGCTCTGAACTCATGTACTATCACAAACCATTGCAATAAACAACTTAGACAGTACTGTAGGACAGTAAACCAAGGAAAAAAACTTTTACCAAACTGTGACAAAAGAAATTATGTTTACAAGACTGTTAATATGCAAACAACAGAGAGATACAAGAGGTGGTTATATGGGTTTATATGGGTCAGCTTACAGTTATTTAGTAGATTTTCCATCAGACATGACCAAAATGTAACAAAATACCCATTGAACCAGTCATAACATGCTAATCTAGGCTAAGCTCACCAGTGATGACTAAAGGATCAGGCCTGAAAACTCTCAGAGTCCCCACAGCATTCCTCACTTTAAAAGCAACTAAAAGCATTTCTAATATGAGATATCCCATTTATTCCCCAATAATTTATTGAATATTACGTATTAGAAAAGCCACAGCCCACTGCAAATATATTTTTCATACTGTAGAAATTTACAATATGATTTGTATCTTTGGTGTTAATGCCCTCTCTTGATTTTGCTGTGTTCTTTCTGTCTTGTGTGATTTTGCTGTGGTTGTGTGTGATTACTGACAAACCCATTAACATACAATATGTGTCCACTCCTTGGACTGTGATGGACTTCAGACCACATGGTCAATTTGACATCAACTGAATCAGAGCAGAAGCTGGCTAATTAGAGTGAATCTGAAACAGGGTTGGGGTTTGTTGGGGTTGGGGTTGTTGCTCAGATTTTATTTTTAGTAGGAACAGGACAGGCAGGATCAGAGCATGGTGATGGGCACACAAGGACTGTGTGTGCCACAGGAGTGGCAGCAGCTGCTGTAGGGCAGCCAGGATCGTGGAGTTTTATCATACACTTTTTCCTGTGTGGTTGTACTTGGGCCGTGCCCAGAACAGTTTGATTAGCCTTAAGGGAGCAGTTAGCAATGCTGGTGGAAATTACGCTTGTTTATGTTTGTGTTTATGTTCATAGGTCTAAGCAGAAGCTTTTGACCAATTGACAAAGCCTACATTATATTCGATCCAAGAACCGAACAAAACATGTCTCAGAGGTAGCTCACCTCTGCCTTCAATCCTTATGGAGAAACTGTGTGTTATAGTTTGGGGAGCAAGCTGCCCCAGTTTGTTTGTTTTTAGCTTTTGGAGCTTCAATGTCATGAATAAAAATTTTAGGAAAACGTGAGAAGACATTATTTTCATGTTATAAAACGTGTTATGTGCTTGCAAACAGAATAACATCACTGATTGAACCTTTAAATGTGCCATGGTTAGGCTAGTTGACATGGTTTGTTCTGTTACCAGTGTACTCGCCCCACTGCCCAATGTTTCTATTCCTTTCCCAGCAGAGCTGTTATAGCAATGCCAGGCTGGACGAGGTGGGTTGTACAGCTGGTAGGAAGAGTAAGAAACATTGAACTTGTCGACTTTGCGGACTGCTTGCTTGTTGGCCTATTTGTGGAGCTTCATGCTTAGCCTTTGGCTGGGCCTGTCAGGATGCTACTGGAGTCCACGGCCTACTTACATGAGGGGCCCTAAACCTTTCCTCTCTGACAGATTTTCGTATATTAGTACTAATGTTTTATACATTAGTATATATGTTTTGTATAATGAATAGTACCTAGTATACATTATTAAAAACACTGTTGACTAGAGAGACAAATTATGTAATACTATGGTCCCTAGTGAGAGCACATGCTCACCATCTTCTTTCAAAATTTTAAAATCCTTTATGCTCTAGTGTATCTGTGGGCAGTGCACAGCTTGAGAGCAGTGGATATCCGTGAATGCAGCCATGCAGATAGAGACTGTCAGTCTGTCGGTGGCCCACTGGAGGCCAATTGGCAGGCTGCTGGAGAACCGATGTGCAAAATTGCCAGCAGACCACCAGCCTTTTGCTATCTGGGCAGTGACAACCGAACTGAAACAGAAAGGTTAGGCTAGAGAAATAGATGGGTCAGCTATGATGACTGTCAATGTTATTTATCTGAAATCCTGCTGTTTTAACTGACTCACAGAGTCAGTCACACCTTTTGACACTCTCGCTTTAGCTGTAAAGTTAGAAAAGCAAACCCACATTATATATCAAATTGTCAAGATACTGATGTCAGTGTGATGTTTTCAGTTGTTGTGAATATAAACATGAATATAAATGAATACTTGCATAAAATAACAAAATTAATTCAATTCAGTTTTATTTATACAGCGCCTTTTACAATAGTATTGTCTCATGGCGCTTCACAGAAGGAGCACCCAAGAGCAACAGGGGCAAGGAAAAACTCCCTTATGTTCAGTTAATCTAGGACCAAACCTTGGGCAGATCCACGACTCAAGGGGCTAACCCAACTGCCAGGGGTCATGGAGAAAAATTACAATCAGTAGTAACCATGACAGACTATAAGTTGCCTATGGTTTAGCTAAGGTTCATAATAGTTCATAAAAATTAATAAGTCAAAGAAGTGCAAAATATGTGACTGGAAAACACAATCTATGCAATTTCATTCAAGTGCAATGCAAATTCATTCTGTTGGTCCACCAACAGCTAATTTAACCAAAAAGAAACAGAAGAATTACAAAACAAATATGATAATTGTCTCGGAAAGGCTACTGTCTGTTGATAGGCTAACATAAGTTTCAATAATAGTCAATGTGTTAAGTTATCCTGTGGAATGAAGTGACATCACATAGCCTTTAGCAATTCGGTTATATAATTCACAATAGAGCACAGAACGGATCATGTCACATAAACATTCCAATAAGAATTGTCTCCGGTTGCTGCCATTTGGTTTAATCAGCAAAATAAAGTTAGGCGACCTGATTTCACCAGAGCTTCACGAGCGTCTTGAGCTTAATGGTACTTGAGCGAACTCTCACCCTCCTTTGCCCAACAGTGGACCATGTTGGATCAATAATCATTCAGTTGTTAATCAACATAACTGATTGACTGAGATTGTCAAATTTAAAAGAGACACCAAGACCAGGTATGATACCTGCAATATTAGATATTAGACATAATAGTTATTTCTGCCTAAATGGCAAGTTTAATGGACCGTTGTCTGTAGATCATACATTTTTGCCTAGTAGGCTAGTTCTGTGAGCAAACCAACACAAAATTGCTGCGTTTGGGTTAGCTAGTTTTGGCTTTATGTGTCATTTTTCTTGCATGCATTTGGTTCATGTGCGCTGGCATATTTATCCAGTCCAGTGTTGAACTGCTGTCTAAGGTTTTGAAGCAATAAGTAAGCAATTGTTCTATTTTAAATCAACCAGAAATTAGCATCGTCCTACTCAGCGGCTAGCCCAACATTTTTTTTCAGCTAGCGTTGGCCAAGTTATTCGTTCTGCCAAGGAGTTAATAAATAAAGGTAAAGCAGTGTATATAACGTTAGGGCATCCTGTGTTAGTAGGTTGATATAGAACCTGCAATTTTTATAAGGGAGTTTTTACATGTGTAACATTACACTCTTGGCTAAATTGAGGCTAACGTCAACGTTACATTAACCTTGACAGCAGTTCACATATAGCCTAATTTCAGAATTGAAAAGTTAGCAGACTATCGCTAGCCTAATAATACAACCCTGTTGTGCAGATGTTTGAGAGGACTGTTTGCCCATAATTGATGGGAGTAATATTTTTTTTGCACTCTGACCCTATATGGCCCGTGGTATTAGACAGATGGTGGAGGTGCATTCCGTGTTTGGTGGTGAATATTGACTTTAGCACATAGGCCTAGATGCCAAACCCAGTTGCGAGTAGGACTATGTTGAGCTGCCCAAAGATAAAATAGCCTCTGTCAGGTTGATATTGACTGGCACCGGATTTCAGTGAGTGGTGTGTACTCCTGTAAATAACATGCATCACAATGCTCTGTTTGTTCTTTGATAAATTTTACAGGCTGCCCAGAATCTGCTCATTACTCAACAACATCCATGCCACATCATAACATGCATTTAATTTAACTGTTCCTTTTTAACTACGGAGACGGATGGCTGTAGGCACTTTGAGTTGTTTGCCCTGTGTTTATTTACTGCCAACTTAAAAACATCTGAAGACTATTCTCAAATAGGTGGTCAAATGTAAACCTGGAGGGTATTCGAAGAAGGTGGCTAAGTAATAAACCTGGCTTAATTAACCTAGAAAATATAGTAAATCTACCAATAGACTGGCCTGATGGCTTTGTTTGGCTTAGAGAACGAGGACTCCATGCTCTTCTAATTGGCTTAATTTACACAGGTTTGCCACCTAACCTTAGCTGTGAACGTAGAAAATAATCTCATATAGACTAGAACTTATAAAACTATACTTCTTTCTGCCAAACACCATATTAAAAAGTAGGCTAGGCTCCAACACCATACTAATTGAGATCCTATTGCAGTGTGCCGATACATACCTTTAAGCCCAACCACCAACAGGCTACACCAAAATTTGAAGTGTCAATAGCTGAACATGTCTTAAATATGTAAAGACCAGGATAAGTGAAAATTGACTATGAAATATGACTATGAAAATATGTAGGCCTATGTTTGTGGAAAGGAAAATCGCCCCACAGAAAACCATAAGAATATTGGACATTGCCTACTAGCCTGTACCTTTAAGTGCTTAAGTGTACTTTCTTGGGGGGTGGGAGGCATTTTTATTATGTGCAATGTTTATTATATCAGTTTTTATCCCATTCATTTGCATGATTACTCTTTATGGTCATCTCAACCGTTTCTTCAACCTCTGTGAAAACTCCTTTGAAATAGGAAAACACTCCCATGCTTTTAAAACATGGTAAAATTTATTAAATGTATGATGACTTAATGAAATTCCATGTCATTACTTATCCTCACAAAACCAATGTCCCCTCTTTGGTGATGCCCTTGGGCACTGCAAATGTTTAGTGTCCAACATCTGATTTGTACTATCTGGTTTATAATAGGTCCATGTCAAAATCTTACAATGCTATACAGACTGATATAGAAGGCCACTGTGTTTGCCTGTACCATTAAGTGTCAATAAAACTATTGTTTTATTGGGGAATTTATTTAAGGAATTTATGACATAACCGAGTGGCAACAAGTGTTAAATTGCTATAAATAATTAAATCATATTGCATACAAAAAAAGTCCAGGTTCATTTGATAAAGGTAAGTAGATAGGGGGCTGTGGCCAATTGCTTAACTTGTGTGTTCAGTTATTAATTAGCTAGCAACCTGCCTGGACAGACGGCTGAAATAGGCTGAAAATCAGTAGGCCTATTCCATCATGTCACTGACAGCTGATGCTCTTGAGCTCAAAATAATCACAACCACTTCTTGATTATGAAAATGGACACAATATGCTGTTGACATATAAAATGTCTGCATTCTGATAAAAAATATAATGCTTGATTTAGTCAAATGTTCACAGTCACAGTCAAATGTGACACTGGTGTATTTCCAGCCCCAATTCTGCCACCCCACTTCGCTAGCTGATGATGCATTATTTATCACAGTGTGAGACTGTACACCTTGCCACATGCCATTTAAAGGTGTATGACCCAGCTCTAAGCTGTACTCAACTAAAGTTTTTCTATTTGGAAAAAGGTAGGTAAAAGTAAGATTGCTGTTGAGGGTCTTGAACCAAAAGATGCTGCTAAAAATCTTGGTGTTTTCACCGACAGTGACATATCAACAGTCACAAATCAGTGACTTAATCAGCAATTTATCACTAAATCAGCATTTTATCACCTAAAAACATTAGCGCACTGACTTTCATGTCAAAAAATGAAAAACGTATCCATGCCTTTATTTCCAGTAGGGTTAGTGTAAACAGTTTTAGCTGCGGTTTGTTTTCAAACCATGTAGTTCATTGTCATCCAGGAAAAGAGACCAGGTTGTTTCAGAGTAGAGTAGTTCTATCACAAAAAGTGTAGTAGAAAATGCAAAATCAGACAGACTAAATATGACAATGTGTTTGTATGAAACAACTATTCCACAAGCTATTCAACCTGACATTATATTTTATGCAACCAAATGGATGTACGTTTGCATTTGCTGTTTGTTCAAAACAACAAGAAATTGCTTTTTTGATATGTTCAAATGACAAAATTCACAAAAATAACAAGAAAACAAGACCCATGTTGATAGAGTGATCCTTATTTATCAGCAGAACCTATTGAAAATTTCAGGGCATTTATATTTACATGTACATTTTAAGTTAGCTCAACATGACCAAACCACCACATGTGTTTCTGTTTCAGAAGGCTGCTGTAGGCCAAAATGTTGCGGATTCCTGCTCTCTCATGGATAGTGGCGTTCGGGACTTTATCTGGCCAGGTGATTGGTAGTCCCTTGGAGTGAATACAAGAAAGAGGTATTTTTAATTTTGTCTGATGCTCAGGGTCCAAGACTTGTTGCCATCCAGGAGGGTCCTCACTGCCCATGCCCTGAAGACCTGGACCATGGTATGTTCTATTGATTTGTGGTTTTTCCACTCTGTTTGTCAGCTGTGGACATGGTAGGACATGAAGGAAGCCAGAGATTGTTGAAATCAATCATCCACACAAAATGGATGCCATTTAGCTTGTGGTCAAGGATTACGATGTTAGGTGGAGAGCTTACGGTCTGACTTTTTCTAACTCCTGCAGTGCACTTATGCCAGATTGATCCAGTTCAGTTGATTACTGGGGAAGCTAATGATTACAGCTTATGCAGCATGAAGAGATTATTTTCAAAACTAAACTAACAGTAGGCCAACATTTGTCACAGACTGTTCATCGCAGTGCATTGTTAAAATAATAAATAATAAATAACACTACACCTTACTGCAAACATACATTACTTAACCTTGGCTGACTTAGTGTGCTTAATAGAGTATCATAAGTAACAAACCAAACTTGCATTGACAGGGTCTAAAACTTGACATACAGAAGTAAGCTTCACTACTAAGACCTGAGTAAGTAGGCCCTGCACCACGTAGGTGTAGAAGAAGTGTGGTGCCGTCAGTCAGCAGAGCAAGATGAGCAGCACCCAGTTAACAGCTGTTTTTCTCCTTTCCTTTGGCTGGAGTGTCGCTGTCTTGCTTTGTCTGGTAATTTTACTGCATGCATTACCTAAATGTCTGAAATGTTTACAGTAAAAGCTGAACTAACCTCATGTGCAAAACAGCACATTCGGTTTTGTTACAGTAATAGCTGGGGCGGATGTTAAGTTCAACTTAAGTTCAAGTATTTGAGCTAACTGAACTTGAGCTAACACTACCTCAGACCATACAGAGTAGACAAAATAGCGGTTTAAGCCCTTTGGTATTTTAGCAAAGTTATTATGAGGCGGGAATGTGTCGTCATATCACAGTGAATTATGGAAAATGTGGACATGCGGATACTGTATTTCTTTTACTGACTGTGGTACTGTACAGGTAGGTTACTGTACGATTTCATACAGTTGAAAGAAGACAGTAAAATTAATTTAGCAAATTTGTGTGTCTCAACACATGCCTGTTCAATCTACCCTTGGTAGATTTACTCCCAGTGTTGTTTCCTCAGTTATGTTCATTTTAACGTCAAAGAATGGGGATTTCAATCTAACACAGCACGATTTATAGTTAGCAACTGTAACTAAAGTTACATTGGGGTGCAATAGGGACATCTATTGCATTAGCATGCTATCCTCCTCTGACTTCACAAACTATCATCATTGCAATCAGCATTGTTATAAGTTCAGTACACAGTTCAACGGTAAGTCTGATTTCAATTATAGAATTAAATGTAAATTTGAAACTCGTCTTATTTACTTACGTAAAGTGCGCCATTGCATTACATTCCCCTTCATTAGATACCTGCCTGTTAGCAGATATTACTGTAAATGACCCAAGAGCTCTTTTTTGCCAATGATAGGTTATACAGGTAACTTAATGTGTCTGCTTACATGGAAATGATCTCTACGATAATACACCTGTGCACGTTTACTCCAGCAGATGTAAATAAATAATAAAAAAAACAAATAAGTGTTTGTACAGCCTGCACTTTGCAGCCTGGTAATGCCGTTGAGTCAGTGTCACAGTGCACAGAACATATACCTCACAGAAACCAATCTACAATATATTCAATTTTATTTTATTAAGGCATCACTTGTTTGTCGTCACGTTGAAGTCCCAGGTATCACACATTTGCTCACATAACAGTCCATTAGTTTTGTTCACCTCTCTGTCAATTCATACTTCCATTACTAATCACTGTATATTACATTTGGCAATATTCGATGTCCCTTAACACTTGTGTGACGTAAGCCGATCTTAATACATTTTGCAAATTGCCTTCATAAAGTTGAGTTCATGAGCTGTATTTATGAAGTTCTAGTTATTTCTCATGAGAAAGTGCTTGCTAGCTTGCTTGCAAAACACCTAAAGAAGTTAAACTGTGCATGTGTCACGTTGACATTACTAGTCTATTGCAAAAGCAATTCAGATATGTAACCAGACTGACAGAAAGGTTTCTTTTATGAAGTGTGAAATCTTTTGTTCTGATTTAGCACCTTAAATGAGGCGTCAATGATCCGTGGAAAGATGCTGTTAATGGCTAAATGGTGCTGTACTATAACTCTAACGTAACCTCAAGGTCATTATTTTTTAGTGTTGATGCTTTAAGTTTAAACCTTTGATGTATTAATTGGCCTATTTATTTATGCCATCATATTATGAGGCATTCATATTATGAGGCAGGGAAGATGAATTTGAGTTACTCTGAAACTTTTAACCAGGATCGAACTACTGAATACTTGTATGTTTATAAGGATTGCTATAACATTGATAAGCCTGTAAACCAGTGAGTATGTATACTGTGTGCCAAAGCAGTTGTTTTAAACTATGTGTGGGTATATTTCACACTACCAAGGTGTTTTTTGCTCTCTATGAATTAACTAGGAATCAGACTAGCTTAGCATTGTGTGTGCTCCGTGTTGTACAAATGATGTGCTTTGAATTGTGAGTGTAATGTAAATGTTTGGGTCATCACAAGTACGCCAGTATTTGTGAAATTTGTTGATAATGTTATGTCAGAGACTGGATTTGAACCCGTGATCTTTGAGTAACAAGACCTGCACCAATACACTACGCTACCATGGATAATGTGACATTTTGCTATCTGAGAAGCAGTGAGGAACAAAACTAGCAAAGTGATTGGTTTAACGTTGTGTTTGTTTTTTTCTCTATATAGCTGTACATATTTGTGTGCAAGTAATGTGACTTGAAATGTAAAGTTTGGCCATCACAAATATGCCCAGTATGACAATTAGCACTTTCCTACAATAAATGTACGATGGCCATATTAAGCACTGATTGCTACAAATAAAATAAATCAACACCATTACTATTTCAGACCTCAGATCTTGTTTTCTTAATAGTTTTTGCACTTAAGCCTATTCTGCAACCTCTGTCCTCAAAGACAGTAATGGATAGTACCTTTCTTTTCATTAAGCCTCCACATTTGTCTTTTTTTTAGTAAGCATGAACAAAGCTAATATTTTTTTGCCTGAAAATGTAATATGAAGTAAATTGTGCCAAGCACAAATTCTGTTGCAAACTTGAGAGTCTGCATTGAAATTAATTGTACACAGCAAACTTTCCCAAAAGTTTTACTTTCTGTAGAGATGTGCTAAAAAGCGTTATGATGAGTAATAGGCTAACATGAATACTATACAGTTTTATCATTTACATTTACATTTACATTTAGGCATTTAGCAGACGCTTTTATCCAAAGAGACTTACAAAAGAGGATAACATTCAAGCTACAACTCAATGAAAGAACAAACAAGGAGTGCATATTGTTAACATAGAATCTGCACTATTTTAAGTTGAAAGTGCAATAGTGTAATGCAGTGTAGAGAAATTAAATTATTAAGTGCATTCTCAAAAATTTACGCCAGGAGATATTCTTGGAAGAGCTGGGTCTTCACGAGTTTCTTGAGGGTGGAGAGGGTATCAGTCGGGTGACATAGGGCTTCAGAAGAGTATATAGGTAGATGGGAGCAGAGCCATCATTCACCCTGTAGGCCACCATAAGTGCCTTGAATTTAATGCGAGCAGCCAAGGGTAACCAGTGAAGATCAATGAACAGAGGTGTGACATGTGCCCTTTTTGGCTGGTTAAAGACCAGACGTGCAGCTGCATTCTGGATCATCTGTAGCGGCCTCACCGCACAGGCTGGTAGGCCTGATAGGAGGACATTGCAGTAGTCAAGACGAGAGATAACCAGGGTCTGAACCAGGAGCTGGGTTGCATGTTGGGTTAGGTACGGCCTGATCTTTATCATGTATGATTTTGCTAGCCTAAATTAATAATATGTGTCCCTGCTACAACACTGTTTATTTATTTGTTTGTTTATATATTTACTTAGTTACCTACCTTTTCTTGAAATTCAGTCCTGACTCTTTTTTCATCTCTTAAGGATGTCAGAATGGAGCCCATGTCTTACAACTCTGACCACCTTAATTACAATAGGCTACACTAGGATTAGTGATAGCCATGTAATGTCTTGTGGGACATTTTGACAAATAAAGAGGGTCCTTTGAACCTTTAATCTGGCTCAAGGGGCTGAGTCTGCATAACTGTGGACCTGAATCGGGCTCATATGTTGACAGACATCTCTCCTTGCTAGATCAGACCACACCGTCCCAGGAAGTGAACGCTTGTGCAATGTGAATAATGACCACATGGCATAAAGGCATAATAGTTAACTGGAAGGGGCAGGATGAAGTGCATAAAGTGCATAGGGGAGGTGGCTAAGGGCTGCTTTAAGACGGATGTACAAAAAAAATGAATAGTGTTGACAAAGGGCAAGAGTTATGTGGCTTACTTGGGGGGTAAATTACAATTTTCCCACACATTAACATAATTATTATTTTAACATCAAATAATGTATGATTTTAAAAATACTATGCATTTTATATTTCAGAACTATGTGTGTTCTGAACTATGTGTGAACTATGTCTCCATTATTGATTCAAGTAAAATATAAAAACATTCAACTATAATCATGGTGTCCCTAAACTGAAGAATTCCAGACTTTCTTCAAGGCTTCGATGGAATCCTCAGGGTTTCTATGGAGTCTTCAAGGTTTCTATGGAATCCTCCAGGTTTCTGTGGAATGCAAGAGCAAGTGTCAAGAGGTATTAGTTGCCTACTGAGGCTATGTTATAAAACGTTGTTGTGAAACCAGGAAGTGTGTCAATTTGGTGTCCCCTGAATAAAATCTCCGTTGCGACCAAAGCAAAACTGAGGCTGATCAATTGCCACTAATTTCAGACAATCTTTTTTTCCAAGAAGCATGCAAACTAAGGAATAATGATAATTAACACAAAACAAGCATGGGCAGCTCTATTCTGTAACATCCACATCTGCCCCTTTGAGGCAGTGGGGGGTTGTCTTGCATTTGACTGACAGGGACAGCCAGTCTCTCCTTTTGGTCATCTACAGGTTGCTGAATGCTTCCTTGAATGTGTGTTTCAAAAGATTGAAGCACTGCAAATGAAGTGGTTCTAGAGGAATAAAACTTTTCCAACAGCAGAGCAACTCTGACACAGTGGGGGGGGGGGGGGGGGGCATATGCATATCAAGCTACTATTAACAGTGCCGGCATCAAAGTAACTGTGGTTAGTAACAGGTGTGAGGTTGCATAAAAGGCATCTCTTTCCCATGATGCATCTGTCCAGGCCACCAATAGGGAATGTCAGAGCTGTTGTGATGCTGCTTTTACCAGGGGTATAAAAAGTAAAACAACCATGTTAGCACTTCTGAGCAGTTGGAGCATTCCCAGCCTTGCCTCGGGTGTAGGGATTGCAAGGTAAAAAGCAAAACTACACGGTGACTGTGTAGTTTTGTTTTTTTTTGGGGATATTTCGAGGCTCAACCGTTCTCACCTTGGATTTCTGGAAACACATTTGGATAAGGAGATTGTTTCGGAAGCTATAGACTTCTGGGCAAAGTCCCATCAGTGACAGGCATCCTTGTGACACAAGTAAGTGGCTTTTAATCCACAATGTCTGTTAAAGTAAAGTTGACATCTTCAGTCTCCTGAGCTCTATGGGAATGCCTATGCAGTTGTTAAACTGTTGCATGTGCAAATGGGAAAAGCATGTTGAATACACACGTTCATCCAGAGATGCTTTAGAGAAAAAAAGTACCATGAAGACATAGTTTCTGATCTTTCAAGGTTATTATTTGGTGCAATGATTCAGAAAAGCCAAGAATAGACCCTGATAGCATTAGAGTGGTGTCCCAGCTGGGCCTCAATGTCTTTTTAAGGGAATCAGCAGTAGGGCTATCAGTTGCACCTCCAGCTATGTGCCACATGGTGACTGTCAATCAAGTGAGGGACTGCTTATTTTTGGAGACTGCCATTTCTGTCAAAGTGAATATCATTCTTCAGCCATAGAATCTGTTTTATGCTTAAGCTTTGTACATTGTGCTGATAATGTATGCTTTCGAAGTGGCATGATGAGAAGAAATGCTCTATAATATTAAGGTGGAGATGTGTTTACCTGTGGTACCTACCTGAGACATTTTAAATCGAAACGCGATCAATTAAATTTTATAACACTTGAGTACCCACGGTTTCTCAGATGTGCAACAGATGTTTTTTGAAAATATGTTTTTATGGATGTGTTTTTGAAAATATGGCTTTAGACATGTTCATTGAGTTGGACATGTATTACCATTGGATTCAGTCTCGTTAATGGCCATTATTTTAGAAAAAATTGAAGACGTTAATCATAGACACTCCTACTAAGTAACTGGGTACAAGTAGAGCTGGTGTGTTTATTGCAAGCATTTAGCATCAGTGAATAGGCCCATAATTCTGTAAATCACGATTTTAATGTATTAAAATTGTGAAGTGGATGTAACTTCATTTTGTTTTGTATATTTGTGCTTGGACTAAAGCCATATACTTACCAGATATGTGCAATAAATGTCTTTAATGTGTAGGCTTCAGTACTTGGTAGGTTAATGTTAATTAAAAATAAGAAATATGTTGCTACAACATATAAATCTTGAGACTTTCATGCGGTAGCCTGTCAGAAAGCCCAGCCATTTTGGACTGCATTTTCCACAGCAATGCTCTGTGTTTAATTATAACTTCACAGGCTATGCCAGACACTGGCCTCCTTTTCCCAGATTCATTGTCGGCTCTCTAAACTCTTAAGTTGTTTGCTTCTTTACGGCAAAATTTTGTGTTGCATTGTGCACAATAAGTGATGCATAATAAAGAGAATAGCTTATTTTAGAATAGTGAGTTTGTGACGTACATCGGAGTAATCTTGTTTTTATCTCAGTTAAGATTTATGACACTTCCTTATCAATAGCAAAATTTAAAGTGATTTGTTTCTGCTGAGAGCAAACAGAATTTGTTTTAAATACAGCATGAGTGAAAAGACAGGCATTGCCATGTCTGAGAGGTTCATCTGATCTGCTCTGTTACCCAATAACTTGAGTGCGTCTCAGAAGCTATTGGCTTTCCCCCTAGATATATTAAGAGTTCGCCTGCATAAACAACTTTCTGTCCCAGCCATTAAGGAAGAATGTGCTATTGTAAAATTTAGTTTTTAAATCCTTCACAGTAGCAAAATGCATGACTCAGTCAGCACAGTTTGGTCATCAGTTTCACTTAAATGTTTGTGTTAGTTGCAGATATTTTGAAAATAATTATTATAGTTGTGCTAACAGCTCAAGCTAAGTAAAAAAATCGTGAAGTAAAAATGAAATGAATGAAAAAGAAAGGATAGGGTGCTAGTTGCTAGAAGTGAGATTAGAAACAAAATATGTCTGTGCACTATTCAAAAATGGACAAAGGGCAGTACATTGCTAGTATCAACACTGTTTCACATTACAAAATAATGTCCTTGTCTTTCTCTGGGCCTTGTTGTATTTCTCCTGCATCCAGACAGTGATTGGATCCAGATATGACACTGGTTATACAGTTATCCAGTGCTAGCACACATTCTTACTTTTTCCATGTAGTTTGATTCCTTTTTATGTTCAACACATAGGTTTTCTATTAAGCATTAGCTACATTTGTACATTGTTCCTGGGCCATCTGGATTTTTGATTTGCTCCCAAGCTTGAGGTCACAGTTTCCAGTTGCCACCAGTATGTCTATAAGCTGTCAATTGGTGCTTGTTCTAACACTTAGACCCCATAGAGCCACAGGTCTCTCAGATGACAGTTTGCAAAGGACCAGGTGCTAGGGGTGGGGGTTGACACAAGTGATTAGTCAGTTAAATTCCTCCACTGCAAGGCTGTATACATTTCACTTGCATTCTCATTGTTAACTGCGTCAATCAGATTTACTGTAATGTTATATGGTAATGGTGTAATAGTATATAATAGTAGTTGGTATTGATATTTTTGTTGTCATTTGCTTGTGGGTGACAATGTTTTCCCATTTCTTGCCAGGGTGCCTACCAACATGTCAACACAGGCGCCAACGTTTACACAGCCGCTTCAGAGCGTTGTGGCACTTGAGGGTAGTGCTGCAACGTTCGAGGCTCAAGTTAGTGGTAAGGAGAATGTCTTATGGCTGTCCGTCCTCACATATTTATTGTAGACCTTCAATTCATGAAAAACAATATCTTATTGTCATGTAAAATGAATGGACTGTACTGGTCACCTGATGAAATATAATATCCTAGCACTGTTAAAAAATAATCTTTACAATATTTGTGCCATTGCCTTAAATTTAATGTATATTAACTCATGCCTACAGGTAATCCAGTTCCTGAGGTGAGCTGGTTTCGTGATGGCCAGGTTCTTTCCGCTGCCGCTCTGCCCGGCATTCAGATCTCGTTCAGCGATGGCCGCGCTGTTCTGAAGATCCCTGCTGTGACAGCCGCACACAGTGGAAGGTATTCTGTGAGAGCCACCAATGGCGCTGGACAAGCCACTAGCACCGCTGAACTTCTTGTTACAGGTGATAATTCTTGCCATTTGAGCACTATGACCTAACATATGGCGATAAATACACAAGATAAATATATCAATACTGTGCAACTACAGTCAATGATTATTTATTTGATTATTTTGTAGCTGAGACCGCGCCACCCAACTTCATTCAGAGACTTCAGAGTGTTACAGTGAGACAAGGAAGCCAAGTGAGACTGGATGTTCGTGTAACAGGAATCCCTACACCTGTGGTGAAGTTCCTCAGGGAGGGAGCTGAAATTCAGAGCTCCGCTGATTTTCAGATTGTACAAGAGGGAGACCTTTACAGTCTGTTAATTGCTGAAGCCTTCCCAGAGGATTCTGGAACCTATTCTGTCAGTGCCTCCAACAGCAGTGGCCGTGCCACCTCAACTGCTGAACTGCTCGTTCAGGGTGAGCCATGCAACTTACTCAAGTTAATCAGTCAGCCTGATAAGTTTTTACATTTTTTTTTATTTTGCTTTGGAAATTATGGAATAAGCCACACCTATTACGTTTTTGAACTATACTTAGTTGTGTGTATCGCTATGTACTGATATGAAATCTTTTTTCTTTTATCTTATTTATAGATGCCATAGGTCAGTAAAATTGGCTTATGTAGTTGTATATCCTTTTGAATCTAATGGAACCTATTCCTTTTTCTTCAGGTGAGGAAGTTGCAGTGCCTGCTAAGAAGACAAAGACCGTTGTCTCAACTTCACAGATTTCTCAGACTCGTCAGACTAGAGTGGAGAAGGTAAGAGACAATTTAATGACTTTTTTTAATTGAAATTTCATACCCAAAAAAAGCCGAAAAGGTATCGATGTGTTTTTCTCACTTGTGAACTTCTCTTTCAGAGAATGGAGGCTCGTTTTGAGTCCTCTATGATGCAAATGCAAGTGGAGGGAGCTGAGATCACACAGCAGCTGGCACACAAGACACCACCACGTGTGCCTCCCAAGCCAACCTCAAAGTCTCCCCCATCAATGGTGTCAAAAGTTGCAGCCACTCGTCACCAGTCCCCATCCCCCGTGAGACATGTGAAGGCCCCCACCCCTACACCTGTCAGGTGAGCTGTTTTCCATTGGTTTTCCATCAGAAAATGATTCATGCATTTTCCTGGAGTATTTTCCCATTTTAAGGTGTTGTTCAGTACACTACATGTGAATTATATGAAATTGTTGCTACAATACAGAATACACTATATGTTTTTACATTGCAAACATTTGATTCTATTTAAATATTTCTGCCATTTCCATTGTGTTCTTAGGCCTGCTTCCCCGGCTTCGAGACTCTCTGTGTCCCCAATCAGACCAGTGAAGTCTCCTGTCACAGCCCGCAGACAGGTCACCTTAGGCGTGGACGTCCTTCCACCTTGGAAACAGGAAGGCTATGTGGAGGGCAGTTACACCACTGTGACCTCCGGAGCCACCCGTGTTCAGACCACTACCACCACCCAGATGCAGATGGAACAACAGTGGGAGGCTTCTTTCGCCACACGCCAGCAGGTCAGCGGTGCCGCTGTCACAGAGGTGAGTCTTGCTCTCACTTAAACAAAGGCAGCAGTGTCACCTAGTGGCAAGTGTTGAGCATGTTTTTGATTCAGTGTACTGTATATTTATGGTATGCTATCCAGTGGCCTATTCCTATCCAGTCGCATGGCCCTTTACTTGTGTGTTTATTTTTGTTCTTGCCCTTTTGAAGTGGTGATCATCTTCTGTAAATTTGATTTGATTCTTATAATTGCTCCCCCGTGGCACTAATGATAGGACCTACATGATGTGGATGAGAATGCAGTGGCAGATGCTACTGTTTTAGCCACAATTGACCAGGCTCCCAACTGTGAACCCCAGGATGATTCTGCTCAACTGTTCGTTTCAGAGTCTGATTCTACAGCACATGTAGAAATTGTACATGTACAAAAGCAGGTAGATGAGTTGCGTTGTTGAAGTCACAGTTGTCTTTACCTCTCACCTTCTCACCTTAATCATTTAGTGTTTCTTTTGGTCAAGCTTTGGTCTTTGATGTTTTTATTTTTTTACTATTTTTTGTGATCGCGTGCAAACACTCAGGAAATGGAGGCAGCTGATAACGCTGTCACACAGATTGTGGAAAGTGACGATGAGATGAATTCAGGTTATATGGCATGTACATCCAGTAGTGACAGTTTAAATGAAGAGAGTCCTACTGAATCCAAAAATGAGGATGAACTTCTCAGTGAGGTATATGCTGTTAGTGGTAGTAATATCAGTATTTTGAAAAAAAAAAAGTTTCATGTACAAAAATCTTAAAAATCAAAAATCTCAAAAATGTTAAAAAGTTAATCTTAAATGTATTTTTTTTAATTAAAAAGTATAAATATGCTTGATAAAACATTAAAATTAAAGTAAAGGGTTTAAGTCGTATAAGTAATATTTAAAGAGTTATAGTTTCCAACTAAAGAACTTCACACAGAATTGTGTTAATAACATGACCATTTTCATTCTCTCCACTGCAATATTTGGGAACGCCATAGCTCCCAACAGATGATGAGGGGATTCCAGACATGGAAACACTGTTGACAGAGATTAAACGTGATAGCACTCTTAGAGAATATACTGACATGAACATCGAAGCAACTCCATGTGAGGCTGCTGGACAGGAGGAGGTAGAGAAACAAGCAGTAGCTTGCAAAACGAGTGCCACTGAGTTGCCATCATTTCTGCATGGTTCATCTCCACACTTTTCTTCTTCACGTATTTCTTTCTCATCCACATAGCTGGCGTTTAAGCATGTTGCCTACTTCAAGGAGCCATGAAGTGGTCTCACATTAAGCAAGCAGTTCACAAATGAAACACCCACTGGCTTGCTTACACTGCTGGGAGGAGATGTTTAAAAATGTATTCTAATTGATGACTGAACACAGCCCTATCATTTTGAGGCTGCAGTACGAAATTTGCTGTTGCCAGGGGGGTGGGAATTGATAGGATTTTACCGATATTTATGCCATTTCTGATTCTGCTGATCGGCCCCCTTTTTTTTTCCCTTAAATCAGTTCCTCACTTTACTTTCTTACCGTGGAATATATGTAGTCCTGTAAATGTTGTGTACCAGACAGTTTTGCTTTCAGACAGTCATTGTCCATGGTCTGAGAATATGCCAGCACTGAGAAGAGAACTGATAATGTTGGAGGCACACGATTCCAGTGATTGGGGCATTGTAATCTCAGTTAAACTCGATTCCCAATTTTCAATTCCCACCCCTAGTTGCACATCTGCTTGTGTTTGTTGTGCCTGATGCCATAGATTATGTGCAATCTGTGTGCAAAAATTGTGACCATTAACCACTTGTTGTCTATAGGGTAAGGTTGGGAAAAAGGCAGCTGTGGCAACAGTACTAGCGGCTGTTGATCAAGCGCGTGTCCGAAAGCCCATGTACTACTCTGAGGGTGGCCTTCTTGAAGAGGACATAGAACCTGACTTTTATCAGCAAACCATGCTCACAGAGCATGAGGCTGTGGCAATGCCCACTGTAATGGAAATTGCTCCCTCTGAACAGACTGTTCATGTCTCCCAGGTTAGAGGAAACAGATGACAATGATCTTGCTCAGCTTTTATGAGTATAAGCAGCATGTTTGTACATTTTCCCTGGAGTTTCCAACAAAACTTTGATTCTGTTGATTTAGATTCAGGCCCAAGTGGATACTGGCCTTGCTCCATCTCCAGTTCCACAATTCACAGTTTCAAAAGTTACTGTTCCTAAGACAGACCATAGCTATGAGGTAAGCGTAGGTAAAATCAGGCAAGCAGCAATGTATTTATACTGTGCATCTTATGGCTTGAGATGTCTGTTACTAATATATAATAATAATCATAATAATGATAATTGAAAACAGGAACTTATGTGTTATTTAATCGGAAGAACACTTGAGCAGTGGTATTAAGTCAGAAATATACACACTCTCAAGCTATTTCTCTTGGCTCACTGAAAGTGTCAAGAAGGCTTAAGCCATCTTAGCTTACCTATCTGTAAGCCCCAGATATATATCTTGAGGGTGCATTTATTTATTTCTAGACTTTTTAGAGTTTCTTTTTTAGAGTATTCTTTTACGCACTCCAAATAAATACTTCGTTTAGGAGTTCAGTGCATCCACTTGTGAGTGACCAGTGGTATTATCCAGTCTGGTTGTCATTTCATTTAAAGATCATGAGGTGCAATGCATTTTGGAAATATTTAATTTTTTGTATTTTTCTGTAACAGTTTATGTATATGAAATACGACTGAGAAGAAAAGTTGTTATGTGTATCTACCCTGCCTTAATCAGAGGCAGCAGGAGTGATGGGTACAAATGCCAGACTCCTGATTTAGTGTGAACAGATGCCATGTGATGATCTTATTATAGAACGTGAAGAGCATTGCCAAGTGTAGGTTACTGCTTGCCTGACATACAATCTTTTCTGTCTTAGTGTTTTTTTTTTTGAAAATGAGTGCAAATTCTAATCAAAAATTAATCTTGTTTACATATTTGTTTAGCATTAGAAGCAGTTGTGCTTTCATAATATTCATAACATACAGCATATCTACTTAATTTAGGGGGCTTTACAAACTCTAGGAGTAAGTTTAACGCTAACTAACGTTGTCATACAGCAGAGACTAATCAGTCTTACGTTGTAGACTAACGTAGAACAGCAGAGACTAATCAGTCTTTATGCTACTCTGTCATGGTAATGCTATTCTTCTTGGATCGGTTAGGTTTCAATTGCAGGGTCTGCCATTGCCACTCTGCAGAAAGAGTTGTCTGCTACCCCTCATCCTCAAACAATCATCAGACATGTCAAGCCACCATCTCATAGGATTGCAGAGGCCAGAATGACTCCTGAGCCAATCTCTTCTCCATTTAAAGATGTCGGTGACAGATATCAGACCAGTTTTGAAACACAGTTACAAAGAGAGATAGGCACTTCATTGACAGGTGGCATGGATCAAAAGTATGGCGTTTGGGACTATCAGGTTTGTTTTTGTCTGGATATGCCACTGCTCTTGGTTTAACAGCCGCTCTAATTATCACACATTCTTTTAGCCTAACGAGCTCACCAATGCTTTTCCAAGGACACCTTTCTGTCTTCACCTGTCTTCATCTCTTTATGATCATCTTGTGTTCTATGAAATCTTGATTCCCTGCCTAATGTTCCAGAAGTTCCATCTTAACCTTTCATCACTCTTCATCCTTCTTAACTGTCAGTAGATAGCTCCAGTGCAACAATGGTACATTTTGGACTAATTAAAAAAAAAAAAACAACAACTAAATGTTTATTGTTCACAGGTTGTTGAGATGGCTGTGACTCCCTCCGAAGCTAAAGAAGCCACTGTTCCTCCTACAGTTGTGGCTGTAAGTGCAGACTAAGTGCTTCCCATTGATTGGAGAACTGAATATTGAAAATTAAATTTTTTTATTTAAAAACCATTAAATGCTTTATATGTTTTAATTCAATCTTATTTGTAGGGATTGAAAAATATGACCGTTACTGAGGGAGAATCTGTGACACTGGAGTGTCAGATTTCTGGAACCCCAACCCCTGGCATTATGTGGTTCAGGGAGGACTACAGAATTGAGAGCTCCATTGATTTCCAAATTACATATGAGGGTGGATATGCCCGTCTGGTGATCCGTGAGGCCTTCGCTGAAGACAGTGGTCGCTTCACCTGTACTGCCACTAATGAAGCTGGAACAATCAGCACATCTTGCTACCTGCTTGTGAAAGGTAAATATTATATTCATTCATATTTATTTGATTGCAAAAGTTTTATGGAGCGCTGCTAGTGTTCCTCTCAAAAATTAAAACCAAGCTTATCTTTTAGTGTCTGAAGAGATTGAGAGCAGAGAGGAGTTAACTACCGTTTCTGAGGAAATTGAAACTGCACATGAGGCACAGTAAGTAGATGATGCCCTGATCTCTTGTCATTTTCATCCAAATTCATATTTAATCTTTGTGTAAATTTAATATGATCACAGTGTGATGTAAGTGTATACATTATTTAAATGCTTTCAGAATAACTGTTGAAGCAAAAGAAGAGACTATGTCTGTGACCAGTGGCTATTCTGAGACTGTTGAAGCTGGAGCTGCTGTAGCCCCATTCTTTATCAAGAAACCCACTGTACAGAAGCTAGTTGAGGGTGGTAGTGTTGTCTTTGAATGTCAGATCGGAGGCAGCCCCAAACCTCACATTTACTGGAAGAAGAGTGGAGTACCCCTTACTACAGGATACAGGTGTTTGTCAGAAACCTTTTTCATAATGCTTGTACAGTTTACATCTATAATGTCAGATTCTTGCTTTGATACATTAAATTCATTTTGGGGATTACAGGTACAGAGTGGCTTACAATAAAGAGACTGGAGACTGCAAGCTGGAGATCTCTATGACCTTTGCTGATGATGCAGGAGAGTACTCCCTTGTTGCCAGGAATCAGCTTGGTGAGGTATCGGCCTCAGCCCAACTTCTCTCTGAAGGTTAGATACAAATTTCTTTACCAAGGTGGATGTAACAGGAAAATAAGTCCTAAATGGCTACTTTATTTAATCTTCTTACTGAAATCTTCTCTACATTTACAGAGGAATATGAAGCGTACATGAAGAAATATGAAGCAACAGTGACAACAGTGACCACTACCATGGTGCAGGAACCCAAAGCTGGTGATGTTCCTTCCATGGTTACCAGTGAATATGAGAAGAGAACACAGACAATGACCTTTGTTACAGGACAGGTAAGATATCTAACATCAAAAGGAAGTATGTGGAACTGAGACTTTTTTGTTATGTGTATTAAAGTTGGATATGCTTTTTTTCCAAGGAATTCCAAATATCTGCCTTTGAGCAGAAAATAATCCAAGAGATTGAACTTCGCATTTTGAGAATTACCTATCAAATGCTTGTTGCTGAAGACAGAGAAGAGATGGTTATGATTGCTGAACATGAGGCTACGCAACCAACCTTTGACACACCTGTGAAAAGCTACAGAATCTTGGAAGGAATGGGAGTCACCTTCCACTGCAAAATGGCTGGAACTCCCCTTCCCAAGGTCCAGCCAGCAAACCAGCACTGCTGTTTTTGTTGTTTGTTTGTTTTGTTTAAAATATGAATATTTGGTCAGGATTTAATATTTCTTAAAACTTCTAACTTCTTGTATTTTTTATTGTTTGCTATCATAGATTGCTTGGTTCAAAGATGGCAACCGCATCAGGCACGGAGGCCGTTACCAGATGGAGTTTCTCCAAGATGGAAGAGCCAGTCTCCGTCTGCCTGTGGTGCTGCCAGAAGATGAGGGTGTCTACACTGCTTATGTTTGCAATATGAAAGGCACTGCTTTGAGCTCTGGGAAACTATATATTGAACCCTCCTCTGCTGCTCAGCCACAGTACCCTCAGCCAGAGGCCATGAAGCGAATCAGGTAACCTCTTTATATTGAAATGGCAAATATATTAAAAATATATATTTGTATTTAATGAGACATTCAGACCAGATACTTTGTAGTACTTTAATTGAACTATTTGGTTATTTAAGTTACTCAAATTTTTGTAGGTCTACCTCTCCTCGTTCGACAAGCCGCTCCCCTGGTCGTTCTCCTGGACGTTCCCCAGCCCGAAGGCTTGATGAAACTGATGAGAGTCAACTTGAGAGGCTGTATAAACCTGTGTTTGTCCAGAAGCCATCCTCTTTCAAGTGCTCTGAGGGACAGACTGCAAGATTTGACCTGAAAGTTGTTGGCAGACCAATGCCAGATACATTCTGGTTCCACAATGGTGAATATGAAAACAGAGCATTCAAAACAATTAATATGGTGTCTTTTAGGAGGTAATTCTGTTATGTGATTTTCACAACTTTCTGTTCAATTTTTTATTATCTGACACAGGACAACAAGTGGTCAGTGACTATACCCACAAGATTGTTGTTAAGGAAGATGGAACTCAATCCTTGATTGTGGTCCCAGCAATGCCCGCTGATTCTGGTGAATGGACAGTTGTGGCTCAGAACAGAGCTGGAAAGACATCTGTCTCCATGACACTGACAGTTGATGGTAGGATTTGTCATTTGTACATTGCTGTTGTCTTTATGACATTATACAGTTGTTTGGTTTTGTTTCTGACAACTTTGCTTGATATGTTTGTCTTTAACAGCCAAGGAACACTTGATTAGGCCTCAGTTTATGGAGAAACTGAAGAACATCACTGTTAAGGAGGGCACTTTGGTTGAGCTTGCTGTCAAAGCCATTGGAAACCCTCTCCCTGATATTGTCTGGCTGAAAAACAGTGACATTATTTCTCCCCACAAGCATCCTCATATTAAGTATGTGCTACATTTAAGTATATGGGAAATTAAAAAAGTAATTTCAGTTTTGATAAACAACATGAAATGTGTAAAGCTCAGATTTGAAAGCGAAAGTAATTGTGTGTTTAAATTGTTCTTTTTAGGATTGATGGCACCAAAGGAGAGTCTCGTTTCCAGATTCCCTCAGGAGTTGGAGCAGACAGTGCCTGGTACACAGCCACAGCCATCAACAAAGCTGGTAGAGATACTACTCGCTGTAGGGTAAATGTTGAGGTTGAGTTCACAGAGCCCCCTCCAGAGACCAGAAGACTTGTTATTCCCAAGGGAACCTACAAGGCCAAAGAGATTGCTGCTCCAGAACTGGAGCCACTGCATCTTCGCTATGGCCAAGAGCAATGGGAGGATGGTGACCTTTATGATAAGGAGAAACAGCAGAAACCCCACTTCAAGAAGAAGCTAACCTCAGTCAGACTGAAGCGTTTTGGACCCGTGCACTTTGAATGTAGACTGACCCCTATTGGTGACCCCACGATGGTGGTGGAGTGGCTGCATGATGGCAAACCCCTGGCTGCTGCCAATAGGCTGCGCATGGTCAATGAATTTGGCTACTGTAGTCTTGACTATGAAGCTGCCTATCCTAGGGATAGTGGCGTAATCACTTGCAGGGCCACCAACAAGTATGGTGTTGACCAAACCTCGGCAACACTGATTGTGAAGGACGAGAAGGGCCTTGTTGAGGAAACCCAGCTGCCAGAAGGCAGAAAGGGACCGAGAATGGATGAAATGGAGCGCATTGCCCATGAGGGAGCTCTTGCAGGAGTCTCTACTGATGACTACACTGAGAAGTCAAAGCCAGAGATTGTGCTTCTCCCCGAGCCAGCAAGAGTTCTGGAGGGTGAGACTGCCAGGTTCCGCTGCAGGGTAACTGGTTATCCCACTCCAAAGGTCAACTGGTACCTCAATGGTCAGCTAATTCGCAAGAGCAAGAGATTCAGACTTCGCTATGATGGTATCTACTACCTTGAGATAGTAGACATCAAGTCCTACGATGCAGGAGAGGTCAAGGTTGTGGCAGAAAACCCAGAGGGTGTAATTGAGCATGTTGTGAAGCTGGAAATCAAGCAAAAGGAAGATTTCAGAGCAATCTTGCGACGCGCGCCTGAGGTTAAGGCTCCAGCACCCGCCGTTCCCTCTGCTGAGCATGGCAGAGTGTCCTTTGAAGTTGTCAAAGTTGAGAAACCATTTGAGGCTTCACAGCAAAAAGAGGTTGTGAAACTTAGGAAGACTGAGAGAGTGATTCATGAGAAATCAACAGAAGAGACAGAGGAGCTGAGATGTAAGTTCAAGCGCAGGACACAAGAAGGCTACTTTGAAGCCATCACGGCAGTTGAGCTGAAAGCACGCAAGAAAGATGAGTCCTATGAGGGTATGCTGAGGAAGAGGAAAGAGGAGCTTCTTCACCGGACCAAAGAATTGTCTGAAGCTGAGAAGAAGAAGTTAGAAGAGGCAGGGAAAGTCAAAGTTCCCACAATCAAACCAGAAAAGGTGGCTCTGTCTCCCAGTATGGAAGCTCCCAAGATCATGGAGCGCATCCAGAGCAAGACAGTTGCCCAGGGTGAGGAGGTGCGTTTCCGCATCAGAGTGGTCGGTAAGCCTGACCCAGAATGCCAGTGGTTCAAAAATGGTGTCCTGCTCGAGAAGTCTGACAGGATTTACTGGTACTGGCCGGAAGACCATGTCTGTGAGCTGGTGATCAGAGATGTCTCTGCAGAAGACTCTGCGAGCATCATGGTCAAAGCTATTAATATTGCTGGAGAGTCGTCAAGCCATGCATTCCTTTTGGTCCAAGGTAATGTGTACATTTTGTAACTTACCAGTAAAGGTGCTTTACAGTTTTAGTTCATTTACAGAATGTAAAAACTTTTTTTAAAATCTTTTTCTCCTTTTAGCAAAACAAGTTGTTTCCTTCACTCAACCATTGGAAGATGCTTTTGCCAAAGAGAAGGACACTGTTGTGACCTTTGAATGTGAAACAAGTGAACCGTTTGTTAAAGTCAAATGGCTGAAGAACAATGCTGAGATTTTCGCTGGTGACAAATACAGGATGCACTCTGACAGGAATGTTCATTTCCTGTCTGTTCTGATGATCAACATGAAAGACGATGATGACTATTCCTGTGTTGTTGTCGAGGATGTTCATGTGAAAACTACTGCCCGACTCCATGTAGAAGGTCAGCCTACTTATTTATTTCAATTCAATTTCAATTCAATTCAATTATTTATATGATTTGTATTTATATGTTGTTAAGATCTGATGTAATATTTCTTAAAGCCAAGCATTGATCCATGTTGCAGGTGCCCCACTTGAAATTCTGAAGCAGATGGAGAGTGTTGAAGTCCCTGAAACATATTCTGGTGAATTTGAGTGTGAATTATCCCGTGAAGATGCTGAAGGAACGTGGTACTTTGAAAACAAGGAGATCACTCCCAGCTTGAAATATGTTGTGTCCTCTCGTCGTGGACGCCATAGTCTGTCTGTGAAAGATGTCAAGAAGGAAGATCAGGGCAAATACACTTTCAAAACTGGAAATCTGAGCACAAGTGCTTCCTTGAAGATGAAATGTGAGTCTAGCCATCATTCCGAGATTTTATTTATTGGCTGATTGACTGATTTTGTTTTAAAATTGTGCCATTATTAATTATGTTACTTTTATTTCTTTACAGTGCGCCCTGTTACACTGATGCAAGGCCTCTCTGACCTGACTCTCTGTGAGGGTGATATTGCTCAGATGGAGGTGCGCTTCTCACAGGAGAATGTTGAGGGTACATGGATGAAAAATGGACAACCTCTCTCTGCCTCTAATAAAATTCATATTGTCATTGACAAACTCATTCACAAGCTGCTGATTGAAGACACAAACAGAGATGATGCTGGAACATACTCATTTGTCGTTCCAGCACAGGACATTTCTACATCTGGAAAACTTAACATTCAAAGTAGGTTTACTAAAGAATACTTCATGGGTAACCTCAAAAATTTTAATATCATATGTTGTGCCAATAAATTAGTTCTCTTTAAATGATAGTTATTGGGCTGAAGTCTGTTTGTGGTGTGCTTTGATTTCAAAGAGCTCTTCTGTCCTTGTGACATCTTAAGTTGTGTGTTTTAACATAAGTTATTTATTTCTTTTACAGCCATTGGTATTATCACACCACTCAAGGATGTTACAGTTGTTGAGGGCACAAAAGCTGTCCTTGAGACCAAAATCTCTGCCCCTGATGTCAGCTCTGTGAAATGGTACCACAATGACAATCTGATGGCAGGAAGTGACAGAGTCCAAATGGTGGCCAAGGGAACCAAACAACGACTGGTGCTCAGCAGGGCATATGCATCTGATGAAGGACACTATAAGCTGTTTGTTGGCAGAGCTGATACAAGCTGCAGTCTTACTGTTCAAAGTATGCACCCATGTGTTTTTCTTCTCATACTTTTACTCCACAAATTTAATGACTTTTCGGCTTGACTGTACTTCATTGTGCAACTTTGTCCCTTTGCAGAAATTTCCATCGTAAAGCCCATGGAGGATCAGGTGTGCACAGAGACCCAGAATGTGACTTTTGTGGTGGAGTTGTCCCACCCTGGAATTGATGCTCTTTGGACTTTGAAGAAACAACCTCTCAAGGCTGGTGCCAAATACAAGATGGAGTCTAAAGGCACACGATACAGCCTTACAGTCATCAATGTCATGAAGGATGAGGAAGGAGAATATACCTTTGCTGCTGGTGAAAAGACAACCAGTGCCAAGCTTACAGTTTCAGGTATGTTAGGTTAATGTTGTGAATTAAGTCACACACTTTTGATGCTGATTTAAATTTTGACTTACTGGCATTGGTTGTCATTGATAGTGGTTGAGAGTTGGTTGATTGTTAGTGAGTTTAATTTTGAAAGCATTGCTATTTTTAATCTATTTTTTTTACTGCTGATTAATTGTGTTAGTGGATTACAGCAGAGACACTTATATAGATGCAGACACAACACTTAAAAGTCCTCCCATAGAAATGTATTGTAGCCATTTGTAATGCAAAGATGGCGGAGTTGAAAAACTGGAAGTCCGGCGCTGCAGTGAAAGTAACGAGTCGCATTGTTGGACGCATGATATGACTGACGTTAACCTTTTGTTTACTATCTCCATCACCATGGTGATAGCCACACCGCAAATGTTGGCACAGGCACAGTGAGCATATTTCTGTTAAGTAATGCCTTTTAGCTTTATTTGAGCAATCTGCAGGTAGATTTAGACATTCATTTCAGACTCAAACAAGGATTCGCACAATAAGCTTTTTAAGTCTGGACAACCTGCCGATCTAAAGTTTTGGATTTCTCCCCAGTCATTTTGATGGGGCCTTGTCTTGTTAATAGCTGCCCGAAGACGTTCCAAGATGGCGGCCGAGTGAAGGGACTTTCCTTAGAAGGATTTGGATTACAGCAGTTGAGTTTCGGGTTAATGTTGGACTGATATTTCATGTACTACTATCACTCTGCAGGTGGTGCCATCAACAGACCCCTTCACGACCAGACTGTGGCAGAATCTCAGAGTGCTGAATTTGAGTGTGAAGTCGCCAGTGCCAGTACAGAGGGCAAATGGCTGAAGGACGGCCAGCCTGTTGACTTCAGTGAAAATGTTTACAGTGAGAACATTGGTGCAGTGAGGCGCCTTGTGATTGCTATCACTAGGTCACAGGATATTGGTGAATACACTTACCAGGTGGCCACCTCCAAGACGACTGCAAATCTGAAGGTTGAAGGTATGTGTAGACTTCCATTTATCATGAATTTGATTATGTTGGTGATGAATTGGCAGTTTTATTTTTATTTTTGCTCATTTTTAATGTGTATCTTTTAGCTGTGAAAGTGAAGAAGACTATGAAGAACGTAAACGTCATTGAAACTCAGGAAGCGGAGTTTAACCTTGAACTCACCCACGAAAATGTGAAGGGTTCTCAGTGGACCAAGAATGGTGTGGAAATTATTCCAAGTGACAAATATGAAATCACCATGGATGGCACAATGCATACCCTGAGGATCAAGAACTGCAACCCACAAGATGAATCAGTCTTTGCATTCAAACTGGGAAAACTCACTGCTAATGCCAGACTTAATGTTGACAGTAAGTAAGAGTAAAACTATTATAGTACCATACTCAAAGTATGGGTAAGACTAAAAAATCATAAACCAATAATGGTAGGGGTAGGCATAAGAATAAATAATGAAAAAAATATATTATTACCTTAAAATTATAAAGTTGAGTTGAGATTTGCACAATTGCATATGCAGTTGGGTGTAACCTGCTTATTGTGGATTTTCCTTAGCAATTAAATTTGTAAAGAAGCCCAAGGATGCAACCTCTCTCTTGGGTGGCACTGCTTCCTTTGAACTGAGTCTGTCCCACGATGACATCCCTGTCAAATGGATGTTCAACAACACTGAGATCAAGCCCAGTGCAAACTTCCAGATTCAATCTGAGAGGAAATCCCATAAATTGGTTGTGCAGAATGTGACCTCAAACAGCGCTGGAGAATACACAGCTGTTGCTGGAAAGCTGCAGTGCAGCGCAAGTCTACATGTTGAATGTGAGTTTTTAAAAAAATAATAATGTGAATATGGTCAACCATTTTTTTTTAAATCACACCACTGGACAGATTATTAAGCATTAACTACTCCTTTAGCATTAAGAGTGACCAAGCCCTTGAAGAATCTGGATGTTCCTGAGACTCATGTGGCAACCTTTGAGTGTGAAGTATCACACTTCAATGTCCCATCCACATGGCTGAAGAATGGTGTGGAGATTGAGATGAGTGAGAAGTTCAGGATTGTGGTACAGGGAAAACTCCACCAGCTTAAGATCATGAACACCAGCAGGGATGACGCAGCAGAGTACACCTTCATTTGTGGAAATGACAGAGTCTCTGCGACACTAACCGTTAGCCGTAAGTAATCAGTTTGGTTTTCTGAAATGATAATTCATTGATCAGAACTTGGACAAAATTAACATCTCTTTCTTCCCTTTCCTGTTAGCCATTCTCATCACCTCCATGCTTAAAGACCTCAATGCTCAGGAGAAGGACACCATTACATTTGAGGTTAATGTCAATTATGAAGACATCACTTACAAATGGTTGAAGAATGGTGTGGAAATTCGGTCTACAGACAGGTGTCAGACCAGAAGCAAGCAACTCACTCACTCTCTCACCATACGCAATGTGCACTTCGGTGATAGTGCAGACTACAAGTTTGTTGCTGGATCTGCTGAAACCTCAGGAAAACTCTTTGTTGAAGGTAACATACCTTCTAAAACAACATTTAGGAAAAATATGCTCTTCACATACACTTTCTAATGTGACTTTTTTTTATTCTCAGCTCGTGTGATTGAATTCACAAAGCACCTCAAAGATATCAAGATTACTGAAAAGAAGAGAGCTACCTTTGAATGTGAAGTGTCTGAGCCCAATATCCATGTGACCTGGATGAAAGATGGACAGGAACTTGAGATGTCTGATAGGTATTACACACCACGTATCTAGTCTTGGGGAAAAAAATAATGTTTAGTGTTAATACAGTAGTCCTCATGAATTGTTATTGTCATCTTTTGTATAGGTTCAGGTCTTCCTCAGACAATTACCAGCACTCTCTGACAATTCAGTCAGTGCGTGTGTCTGATGCTGGCGAGTACTCTGTGGTTGCTGGTGCAAACATGTCAAAGGGTCACCTCACCGTAGAGGGCCGTGATGTGCAAATCAAAGAACCTGCTGAGAGAGACATCACAGTAATAATCACCTCAGTACAACCTAAATTTTTTCAAAGCTTTTATTATTTTACACTGCTCTAATGTCTGACTGTTTGTTGCAGGTTGTTGAAAAACACAGAACCACATTTGAGTTTGAAGTCAATGAGGAGGACATTGAGGGCCGCTGGCTGAGGAATGGTACTGAGATCCAGTTCCTCACAGAAAAGCGTTTCAACTATGTTACAATTAGGAAGATTCACCGTCTGACAATCACTGAGACCTTCAGAACTGATGCTGGGGAGTACACCTTTATTGCTGGAAGGAACAGGAGCGAGGTCACGCTTCATGTCATCAGTAAGTATTTTGATAAAGTGCGTCTGTAATTTCTGAAAGACCAGAGCTGTATCATTTCTGAACCCTGAGTGGCAAGTTTGAAATTCTGTAAATAATGTACATTTTACTATTTGTTCTCTTGTTGTCTTTGCTGATTTTTCTTCTGTTATCATCTTATTTAGTCCCAGAGCCCCCCAAGGTTGTAAGGCAAATGCAGCCACTGACAGTGGTGTCTGGCAGGCTTGCACGTTTGTCAGTTGAGTTCAAGGGCACTCCAGAGCCCCAGGTCACCTGGTTTAAGGATAGTCAGCAAATGTATCATGGAGCTGAGTGCAGCATCTTTAAAGATGGTGGAGAACACACATTCATGCTCAGTCAAGTGTTCCCAGAGGATGCAGGTCTCTACAGCTGTGTGGCAAAGAATGATGCTGGTGAGGCCTCAAGCTCTGCTACTCTCAATGTAGAAGGTAAGATTTAACATGGTTACACTGACTTTAGTATGGTCTAGTAGTAATGGCAGTTTTGTCATACCAGCTTTAAAATAAAACAGATGAATAGGCATGCATAAAAAATGTATAGAAATATCTCAAGCTTGAAGGTATAGAATTTTAAAATCAATTGTCTCTTGTTGTTAATTTTTCAGTGCCAGAGGTGGTTACACCTGTTGTACCTCCCAAGCTTGTTTTCCCAATTTCTGACATGACTGTTGATGAAGGAGAGTGTGTGAAATTCAAGTGCAATTTCACTGGAGATGGTAAGACTTTTGTATGGTCTTAAATTATTGTTAAAGTCACGATTCACTTTGTGAAACATGACCTCTGACCCCTCTCCTCCTTTCTTTCATGTCCGTAGACTTGATTATCACCTGGCAGTTCAATGGTCAGGACATCCAGAAGTCTGCCTCCTTCAAAATGACTCAGTATGATGATTATATCCAATTGGAGATTGCCAGAGTTTTCCCACAGGATGAGGGAGAGTATACATGCGTTGCCCGTAATTCTGCAGGAAAAGCCTCATGCTCTGCCAAGCTGACTGTGCATGGTGAGTTTCTGATAAATTCATATAGCCTCTTAAATATGTACATGTAAAAATTTTAATCTTTTCTATAAACATGTTTATAAAATATACAGACCATTATTTGTGTGTATTTACTTGAAGTATGTTAATATTGACTTGCACGCAAAGCGTGGAAGAACTTGCATGATATCTTGCACCTGAGAAAACAATTTTTTTGCATCTCATTTAAGAGTTTCGCCATTAAAGGAAAATTGTTTTTATTCAAATGGCCAAGTTTCTTACACAGAAAAACAAGAACAAAAATAAATGCTGCATGTCTCACCAAGTTTGTCCAAATAGCACGTTAATAAAAAGAAAGAAGCTTATTGGTGACTTCTGTTGAGCCCTCCTCAAGCTGCCTGATGCCTTTTGGGAAAGTAGCCTGACTTCCACTCTGGTGTATCTTGTTTACCATATCGCAATGTATGCATCTAAAGCCATCAAAGACTGTTGTCTTTCATTTCGATGAGAAGACAAACATAGCTAGACTAATCATAGTCGGTGCTTTTTCTAAGCATGCACGAAAACAAATACCTAGTATGGCTGGACAGGCCGTTTACACAGCTACTCTTGCGCTAAACACAAGCTGTTAAACTGAAGATGCGGCCAAATTAACACATCTTCATCGGACATCTCTTTCAGATCTTCAGTTATCTGGGACATCTTCTTAAATTGAATATTTAATTGCATATTTAATTGTATATATTCTTATTAACAGTGTTTGAATTTTTGGATGTTATTTCAGACACTTTACCATTTATTTTGAAATTGCATTGACATTACAACATTGCAGTTGAGTCTGTTTGCTTAATAACTCATTGATGCTGTTAAATAATCTTTCAACATCAAAAGCACCAACCTTATTTGGTGCCCAAATGCATCTTCCATCTTCATTCATGAACTCCTTTTCATCAAAGCTCTCCAATCATAAACTCACAAATGATTTTTATTGAAGTGCCTAATTACATTTTTTTCACCGCTCAGATGTCAAAGCTCTAGATAGGCAAACTATGAGCTCTCTTGTGGAGAGTGTGGAGAAGGTCCCTGGAAGTCCAAGTTTGACTATGAAATTGAGTGATATCAGAGTGAACGCTGGTGACCTGGCTCAGTTCAGCTGTTCCTTTGATGGACAGCCATTCACTGATGTTGTATGGGATCATAATGGACGAATGGTTACAGTCACAGAGAGGGTGAACTGTGTCCAAAATGGAGATTTGCTGTCTCTTACCATTCGCAATGTTCAACTGGCTGATGAGGGGAGCTATCGGTGCTCTGTAAAAAATAATAATGGTGAAAACAGAACTTCTGCACAGCTCAGAGTGGAAGGTGGATATTTTCATGTTTTCCCTTTGTGGTCCATTCCATTTCATCTTGCTTCCTGCAGGTGCTATTTAAACATTTAATATTTTCCTTAGCTATAACCAATTGTAATATTTTTAATGTAATAACTAATTTAATAAACTTAGGATCATCCATGACAAGCCTGGCTTAACATCATCGACCATCACACTAACTCTTTGTTCAATGCTAAAGTACCCTCTCCCTGATGGATTTAATACCTAATAAATGTCCCTAACTTTATTCTCACCCAGCTAAAGAAGCAAACCCCAATGCAGAAACTCCTGTTCCTTGTGATTCTCAAAGTAAGGCACCTATAAGTGACAGAGAGTCCACTATACAGACCTCTGAACAAGAAAAACAGGAGACCTTAAAGAATCTTGGACCTCTTCCACCCTCCCAAAGAATGCAGTGGCAGATAAACAGGCATTATTTCCCTGATGTTGTTCCCTACGAAGAAAGGGGTATATATGGTGCCATCCAACCAGAGCTCCTTCTGAAACTTGCTCCTGAAACTCTTGCCAAACAAACAGATGATGTGGTGTCACCATTTTATGTTGTAAAAGCAGCACCCTCTCCATTTGTTCTTTGGCTCCATGATAAGTTAATTGTCGAAGAACCTGTGTCATTGTCAATGAAACGTGATGGCCCCATCTGCTGCTTAAATGTAAAGAATCGGGCTGCTGGTCAGTGGGGGACCTATGCTTGCAAAATTATCAATGCAGCAGGAGACTGCACGTGCAGCAATCCCCTCAAACTGAAGACAGGTTGGCAATTGCATGCTTTAGTCCTTAACAGTAAATTTGTGAACTTGGAAACTAGTTTTCTTCATCATTCACATCTTTGGTAGCACATCTCTTGGGTGGATATAAACCCACACAAAACACTGGCTGGCAGCTCACATACGAATACTTCGTTGAATAATTGGTCCTTTTGGAACAGCATACTTCCATTTATAGACAAACCTCACTTGTTTACATTTGGTTTGCACTTGATTTGCACTCATTTAGGTGGCAAAAATGGCCTACATATCTTTCCTAAAGCTTCCTTTTTTGTCTTTGCAGCAGCTAAAGTAGAAGAGGCCGCAGAGGAAGGAGAATTAAGAGGTAATAACATTTAATAACACTTTTTGTGCAGTTGTCTGCATTTGTATTACAGGCTTTTTCTTTTTTTCTGAAAGATTCGGGTGACGTCAATGTTAAATATTTGTTACTCACGTATGCAGGAATATTATACGCTGTGTTGACAAGTTTGTATTTTTAATTGACACTTGTAAGTATAATTATTATGACATTGGTAGTTCTTTTCAAGTATTTCTTATTTTATATACTGTATATGATTCTTCTTAGACATTCCTGCATGGCATGAAATATGGAAGTGTGTATCAGAATGGGTGGTTAAAATATGTTGTGATTGTACATTAAAAGAATTATTCTTTGCTCAGCCTTTTCTAGCATGGCTACTTCCACAGAAGAGGAAAAACACCACCACATAAGCATGACAGAGAAACGCACAACATTTGAGCTTGAGTCAGAGTCAAAAAGCTATGTTAGTACTCTTTCTCAAAAAATCGAGAAACCGCTTTTTGTAACTAAACTCTCACCTGCTATTGTTTCTGCTGGGGACACTGCCAAGTTTACTGTCATTGTATCTGGATTCCCAGAACCAGAGGTTCAGTGGCAGCACAATGGCCAAGTCATTGTTTCTTCATCTGTTTATAGTTTTATTCAAGAGAGAGATGAGTACACATTGATAATTACCAAGGTGCAGAGAGAAACTGAAGGAGAGTACTCGTGTATAGTGCGGAATAAATATGGAGAGTCTAAATGCACATCTTACTTGCATGTAAAAGTGAAAGAGGCAAGGCAGTTAGACAAACCCAAGGGACAACCTCCCTGTTTTACAAAAGAGATTGACTCAGCACAGTCTACAGTTGGGGGCCAGGCACATTTTCAGTACACAGTAACAGGAACACCACTGCCTGAAATTCAATGGTTCAGAGGTGGATATCAAATTCATCCTAGCAAGTACTGTATAATAATGAACAATCCAGACGGCTCTGGTTTTATGAAAATGACAAGCCTTCAGCAGGAAGATAGTGGTCTTTACACATGTAAGGCACTCAACTTGTTTGGAGAGGCTTCGTGCAGTGCCGAACTTATTGTTTTCCGGGAGACTGTTGCTGTACCACGGCACCAAGAGCCAGTTGTCACTCAAAAGCAAAAAAGTTATAAAGTTTCAGTGACTGAACAAACGACAGAGTCTCGCTTGTACATGGTTAATATCCCAGGTGAGGTAAGAGAAAACCAGCAGGCCGGACGTCAAATGATCCACACAATTGGCACTGAGGATACACAGGTTGTTGCCAGTGAGCAAGTTGGCACCTTAAGAGAGGTAGAAATCTCTGCTGCCACAGTTCATAAGGAACAAGTAACCCATCAGGCTGCAGTCTTGCAGACTCATGAGGTGCAAGAAAGAGTGACAATGGGTCCAGTCATACCACAGCCAGCTGTAGCCATCCCTGGTAAGCAGCTGCACACGGCTTCTCTCACTTCTGCGGTTGAGGAAAACCAAGGTTTCATAGAACAGCACTCGGAACGCATCAAAAGCCCTGAAATTACTGAGCTAGAGCCTGAAAGGGAAGTGCCATCAAAATTGATGTCTGCCACCTCGGAGGACATAACTGGATTCTCAATAGTGAAAGCTGAATATTTTACAGATAGGAAGGCAGAACAAAGAGAAACAACAAAAGAACCAACATACCCCGTTAGTGGCTGTCAAGTAGAAGCCAGATTTCCTATATTGAGAGAACAGTATCAGACCATACCTCTACCTGAAGAAGAGAAAGGTTTTAGAGTTGCCGAAGGGGTCAAAGTGTTATATTCGGCTACTTCCTCACAGAATTTGCCAATGTCAGAGGGCCATACATCTGACCTGAGTGTCTCAGAAACCATTCAAGGTTTAGTTGGTAAGGAGCTGAAGAAGTCAACATTAGCAGGAGTCAGTGAGGTGAAGCAAGTGTTGTGTAAAGAGAAAGGTTTTGAGATACATAGGCCAAAAGAAGAGACAGCTGGTCTTTGTAAGGATAAATTATTCCTATCAGCTTTATCTGCAGAAGAGAGGCTAGAACTGAAAGCTGACCCCATTGCCAAAATACCTGGATTAGAAAGTGCAGAATCAGTTATCACACAGAAGGAAAAACAGCAGATTTTACATTTACAGATGATTAGTGATCAAGATGTTCTACCCTCAGAGGGCAGATTCACTTGTGAGAAACCAGCTGAAGAACAGGTAGATGTCAGGAAGAGTCCCACCCTGCTCTATTCAGCATGTACAGATGAGCAGAGAACGGTAATTTGTGAGGACTCAGCACAGTTTTCGTCTGAAAAGACCATGTTAACTTTGCAGCCTAAGAAAGAGTCTACTGGGACTTTACATCTTCAGTCTATTCAAGAAGAATACCCATTAACCAAAGAGGCTATACTTACTTCTGAGAAACCAGAAGAGCACTCAGCAAGGCAAAAGCAAGAAAAAGCTCAGAGACATGCAGTCAACATTGAGGAAAAAATGGAGCTTACAGCAGATTACATCAATGATCTTGATGTATCAGTTACAGGCATTATGTCTAATTACAAAAAAGAACCCAAACCTCAAAATATTCTTCAAGTAATTTCAGAACCTATGGCACTCCGAAAAGAAACACCATTTGCGTCTAATGTTGACCAACAGAGAGCTTTAGTGCAAAAGGAAGAGCGGTGGAATATCGTGAACGTAACATCTATCTCAGACAGGCAAGTTCTTGAGGAGGGTCACACAGACCATCTTAAGGCTGCAGAAAAATTTACTTGTGAGATTGGCGAAGAACCCAAGATGCCAACACAACCTTTACACATAGAAGAAAAAGCTGTTTCTACAGAGACCAGTGTTACACTGAAGTCTGCAGAGCAGGACATTGCTGTTCAGATTCAAGAGGGACAGTCAGTAAGACAGTCAGTATTAATGGAGGAGAAGCATGTTATGATTGGAGAGATGTCCAAGCACATTACAAAGTCTGAATCAACAAAAGTTTATGCAACTACACAGCCTGAAAGACCCATGTTACTTTCAGAGTCCAGGGATAGTGAGGCTCTTCCCAAGGAATTCACATTTGTCATTCCTGCGCCTAAGCCTCATAGCTTAGATATACGTTATCAGTTAAAGACTGCCCTTCAGTCTGCAGTGGCTCGTGATCAACAGCTTATTTTTTCAGATGTTGTGCAGAAACTTGGTGTCGTGGAAGTTAAAGAACCCACTATATGCAGAGAGCCAAAATACATGCTGTTCACTTACGTCATCACTACCACAAGTACGCCCATTGAAATAAGCATTGTTTTTGAGGGTGACTACCCTCAGACAGCAGATTTGAAGAAAGAACTGCAGGCAGCATTCCACTCTATTGTTTATCAAGAACAGCAGATTTTAACCTCAATACAGCCTGGGACCATGGAAATTGACAGACCCCAAAGGTTACAAGTCAAAACTGCCTCCAGGAAGGAGATGCTTTCGTCTGTGGTCGGGACAGTGCAGACTGCCGAGAGTGTCTCTGGTATTAAATCAGCAAGAATACAGTCAGCTACTGTGAAGACAGAAGCTAAAACCTCATTTGAAACTCTTGTAGCTCAGGAACAACCTTTGGTGCAGGAAGCATTGCAGATATCTAAACCAGAAATCAGATCAATGACAGTAAATGGCAGTGAGAGAGATGTAGGTGCTGGAGATATAACCACAACAGTATCATGCGCACCTATACCCACAGAACAATCTGCAGATGCTTTTGTACACAGAGAGTTGAGAGAGGAATTTCTCTCTGAAGAAATTACAGTAACTAAGACAGAAGAGCACAGGAAAAATTATCCGATCATTGAAAAACCACTGAAGGATATGTCTGTAGAAGACGATAGTAAAGTTACATTTTCAGTGACTATAAAATGCGTTAAGAATGTAAACTGGCTCTTTAATGGAAAACTGGTTAAATCTGGCATTGAGTTCAAATGTTCTAAATCTCATGACACATACATGTTAGTAATCGACAAAATTAAGAAGGACAAGCATCAAGGAGAATATGTCTGTGAGGCCGAGAATGAAGCCGGCAAGACTTCCACATCCTCAAGGCTCACAGTTATATCAAGAGGTTGGATTATGGACATGTTTAAATCTCAAGTTTATGAAGATTTAACTTTAATCTTTGACGTTTACCTTTAGATCATCACTAATTCACGGTTGAACATCCATATCACATTCACATTCCTACACTCTTCATGTCATTTTTCCCACTCTTTCTCTTCACTCCCAGGTGTTCATCACTCTTAGATTTCACTTTCTACCATTTCTCTAAATCACTTTGTTTCACTCATCAACTGTAGCATGCTCTGAGGTATCATAAAATGTCATTAATCTTCATCAACTCTTCATGTTCTTCCTTCCCTCACAATAACATCAGTTCTTTTCACAGTCACCCTGGATTGTTAGATGTGTGTGTTTATCCCTGTCCCATTTATTTATATCGTTTTTCAGTTCCCGCCGAGGTAACATTTTTTTCTCCCTCCACAAAACAGTGCCACCTGTTTTCAAGCGCAAGATCCAACCCCTGGAGATCAATGTCGGTGATCTTGCCAGATTTGACAGCGAAATTGAAGATGCCCCAAATGTCAACTTCAAATGGTTCAAGTCTGGCACAGAGATTCGGCAGGGTGAGAAGTACAGAATCATCAGCCATCTCAACAAGTCTTCGCTGGAAATCATGAAGTCCGGCAATGCTGACAGTGGTGAATATACCTGCAAGGCCACCAACCCGAATGGCAGTGACCGGTGTTCTGCTTACCTCACCGTGTCTGGTAAGTGTTGTTTGTTTCTATTGCAAGCTGCCGTGCTTGCAATTTACGTGGACACTGGGTGGTCCGGTTACGTCGGCATAACAGTTGGTTTTGTGAGTGTGTGATGTGAGCTTCGCTGATGTGTTTTTTCTGAGGTGTATCAAATATGTATTTACTCTCATCTCTTCATCTGAGTCAAGTATTATTGGACATTGAAAGATTTTCACCGTGTGGATCTTATGCAACAGTTTGTTGTTCTATGCTTTCATCTTTTGTAGAACTCCTCCCACCAACTTTTATTACTAAGCCTGATCCTATGACAGTTTTTGTCGGGAAACAAGCACAGATTCAACTCTTAGTTACAGGAGCTTCACCAATGGATGTTATTTGGCAGAAAAACAATTCTGTCATCTTGGAGAGCACTAACTACAGAATATCTTCTGAAAAGAACAAACATTCTCTTGAAATCTTAAAACTTAACCAAACTGACAGTGGTGTGTATGTGTGCAAAGCTTCAAACACCTTTGGCACATCTATATGTACTACAGAAGTAGCCATCATTGACAAACCAAATTTTGTGAGAACTTTTGACTCAGTTTATGTAGCTGTGGGTAACCCACTACATCTTGAGAGTCAGATGGATGAAGACATTGGTGTGACTGTTAGCTGGTCTAAGGATAACAAGAGGCTTCACAACACTGTGAACTGCAAGCTCTGTTTTGAAGACAAGATGGCCACTCTTGATGTTCTTAAGGCCAAGCTCAAAGACACTGGAGAATATATTTGCACAGCAACAAATGATGCTGGAAGCACTGTATACTCTTGCGTTGTTAAGGTCCAAGGTAAGTCTATTTCCTTGTTCTGTGTACAGTTTTACTACATCGTCAAAGCATCGCTGATTTTTTTTTTTTTCCTAGAGTAAACTGTATTGCTGTATTACATTGTGCTAACACACATTTAGGCTTTATATGTCAGCAGGTACACAGATTGGCTATATTGATTGATTTGTTGGTTGAAGCACGGAAATGTCAAGAAACAGTGGTTTTGACTGGTGCTAAGGCAAGTGGCTTTGGGAAGGATGAGGATTTTGACAATGAAAATGTTGACTTGTGATATTGCTGTTATTGCTGGACAGATTTGGTAGGTTGTATTTGGTCAGTCAACTACTGGACACATTTGGTAGGTTGGATTTTGTTAGTCAACTACTGGACATATTTGGTAGGTTGGATTTTGTCAATAAACTCCTGGACAGATTTGGGAGTTTGGAATTTGTTCGAGGCTAGTTAGATGTTTAAGATCAGAATTATTAGCCCAGGCTCTAGTGACCTTTTATAGTCATACGTTATATAAGACATGACAAAGCCATATAGCTCAGAAAATAATAATTTCAACTTGGACAAATTGAATTTTGATTATCCTTCTTTGTAACTTTTTTGTATTGATTGTTTGGCTGGAATGTATTGATTAATTATTGGTTGTGGATGGTGATGGCATAGCGGTTAAGGAATGCTAGTAGTCTGGAAATTGTTGTGTCATTATTGTCAAAGTCATTATTGTGACTTTGAGCAAGGCACTTAGCCCTAAGTTGCTCTAGGGGAGACTGGCCCTGATGTAATTGATAGTTGGGAAATGTATGTCGCTTTGGATAAAAGCATCTGCTAAATGCATAAATGTAAACATAATGTAAATGTGGTTGTCTTGCTATATAAGACTAAGAGACATACAATTCAAACTACAGTCTCTACACATTGTAGGCTAGGCTAAATATGATGCCTATATACTGTTAACTGTGTACTCTACTGGCTTCAGTAATTTGAAGCATTCACGTGTTTCTGCTGTGCAATGTTGGTTGGATTCATAATGCTATTGACATTATGATGGCATTTAAAGATGAAAAATATTTTTATTCATAAAATAATACACTTTGCATCTTATCCATCATGATGAGCATGGAAATAAGTTATTCAAATTTCTTTTTCATGATTTATCAAAAACATTCACAATTTGGAATAATATGTTGCTAAACAGTCATAAAAGTGTAACAATCCAATACATCTTGATGATTGAGTGGATACTTCTTGGTAATGGTAAAGGGTTCTTTACATTTTGACCTTACAGTATCTCACATTGTTGATTTCCAGAACCACCCGAGTTCAAAAAGAAACTTCCAAGCACACAATTTGTCACGCTACACAAGCCACTGCATCTTGCATGTGAGGTCAGTGGCACACCATCTTTAAGGATCAACTGGTACAAATACAACAGCAAGATTGATTCTGGACACTACAGCACATCATTCATTGACTCAGTAGCAATTCTTGAATTGAAGACCACTGGATTTGAAGACAGTGGAGTCTTTACTTGCGAAGTACAAAACGATGCAGGATCTTCCAGTTGTCGCAGCAATGTAGTTGTCAAAGGTCAGAAGTGATTGTGATTGCTTTGACATTCAACTTGGTTTGGATGATATCAAGGGGTTTTGACATTTCAAATCTTGGATGTTATATCTCTATATCAAATGAATCCCTGCTAGGTGCCTTGCATTTCAGGATTTACTCTTATTAATTACCATGAAGCCTTTTGTGCTGAACTGCCATCTGAGCTGCAGTTTTTATCATTATAAATGCAGCATGAAACCAACAGTCGTGCAACTTTTAAAGGTGTTTTTGTTTTAGTTTGCATGGAGCACATATAAAAATACACTATAATATACATGTTATATATGTTATTTAACTGTGAATATATTATTATAGTTGATCAACGACAAGTCAACAAAATTTTGTGCCTGAAAGATACTGGCGAGATCTGTGGTGCACATTACTGATTTCATCTTGATATTTTTAGATCCTCCAACTGTTCATCATGCTCCTAAACCAGTTGAAGGCATTGAAGGCGAAGGTGTCAGTTTACATTGTGAATTTAATGGCACAGGACCTTTTGAGATCACTTGGTTTAGAGATGGTGCAAAACTGACAGAAAGTAAACACTTTATAATGGCCAATAAGGAAAATTCAGTCACTCTCTACATTCTTGGATTGGCGAAATCTGATGGTGGTGAATATGTTTGTAAAGCAAAGAACCACGTAGGAAATGCGCAATGCAGTGTTTTGGTTACTCTGAAAGGTTAGTCCCATTAGAGAAAAGTATCTCTCATAGTATCTCTTATATGAGTCTGAAATTTAGAATACTTCATCTCCCTTTTTGTGTTTCTTGCGATGTAGACCCTCCCACCTTTGTTAAAAAACTGACAGATGTTACAGCCAAACGCGGTGAAGAAATAACTCTGAAGGCTACGGTTAGAGGTTCCCAGCCAATGGCTGTTTCTTGGATTAAAGACAAAGTTCACATTCTCAGAGACGATGATAACTCTAAGATGTTCTTTAATAACAATCAAGTTACCCTCAAAATCTTAAATGCGCTCTCAGCCAGCTGTGGGAAATACACCTGCCATCTCAAAAATGATGCTGGTTCTGCAGAAAGTGTTTCAACAGTTACTGTGCTGGGTTTGTTGAAATCTACTCTTCTTTTATTTAGTTCACTCTTGGTACTGGGGAATGTTACAAATAACAGACCGAGTTCTTATCTAATTTGCAGAGCCTGCTGCCATTTTGGAAACACCAGAATCATTCAATGTAACTGCTGGTGAGACAGCAACTTTAGAATGCACTGTAACTGGAACGCCAGAACTAATGGTGAAATGGTTCAAAGATGGAGCGGAGCTGTCATCTGGCAAGAAGTATAAGGTTACCTTCTCAAAAATGGTCTCAAGTCTTAAGTTTTTTTCAACAAATAGAAATGATACTGGCGAGTACACATTTGAGGTGAAAAACAGTGTTGGCAGAGCTGTTAGCAAAGTTCACCTGACTGTTCTTGGTTAGTACACTTTTAACCTTTTTCTAGAACATTTCTATTATAGCAGCTGTTTGTACAGAGAACTTAGGCTGATACTCTATATCCAGTTAAGAGTATGCAGCATTTTTGCTACAAATTGAAGAATAATCTTATTTCTTATAGACCCACCTCAGTTTGTAAAAAAGATGAAAGATATTTGCGTCCTTGTGGGAAAAAAATTGAAACTTGAGTGCACATTCACTGGAACTCCCAAGGTGTTTGCTACGTGGCACAAGGATGGCAGACCACTATATGCCTCTGACACATACAGCACAAAAGTCACCAAGAACATCTGCATCTTGGAATGTCTCCATGAAAGCAACGAAGAAACTCATGGAAGATATTCTTGTGAAATTAGTAATTCTTGCGGAAAAGACATTTGTTTTGTTCAAGTAACTGTCTTGGAATTACAGCATGGAGACAACAAAGGAATTTCTAGTGATTCTTGTGATGAACACAGTGTTGGTGCAGATGACCTCTATCAATCTCTTCTCACCACCCACAGAGGTTTGTGTATTACATGAAATGCCCAGTGCCATCTTACTTCTTTTTTGGATTATTGAAACAAAGTCCGTTAGCCAACCAAGTAGCAAAGGAATTCTCATTCTTTAGGAAAGTTAAAGGAGATGATTCTTGGAGACTCTTTGGATATCATTATTGCATCACGGCACAAGTCTTCACTATCTTCATATTTAGCAGAATATCTGACAAATACTGTTTTGGTTGTCTTTCCTTTTAGAACCTGGACTTTCAAGGCCTGCTCATTTTGTGATGAAGATGGGAGATGTTTCTATTCCAATGCGTGATAAATTGAGACTGGAATGCAAATTCACTGGATCTCCTAAGCTATTTGTCACTTGGTACAAAGATGGCAAACAGCTTTATGCCTCATATAGATACAACACTAAAGTCACTGGGAACACCTGCGTTTTGGAGTGCCTTCATGAGTGCAACAAAGATACTCCTGGAAAATACTCATGTGAAGTTAGCAATGCCTCTGGCACTGACATCTGCCATGCTCAAGTCAGTGTAATAACAGGTTTGTACACCACTTATCAAAAAGGAAAAAAAAAATGGAACAGTTTTTCAGTCTTTGTCCCATTGACCTAAAGATAGATGTGACAGTACAACAGTAATGGACAATTTTTAGAATAAAAAAAATCTCATAACAGTGGACGAGTTTCACCTGTAACATTTTGCTTGATTACCCCTTATAAAAAGACTGCAAATAAGCTTTTTGAAAATAATATAAACTAAATGTTGTTCTTCTTAGAACCTGCTCGTTTTGTGACAAAACTGAAGGACATCTCCATCCCTATGAGTCAGAAATTGCGACTTGAGTGCACATTCACAGGAGCTCCAAAAATGTTTGTCACTTGGTACAAAGATGGAAAACAACTATATGCTTCATACCGATATAACACAAAAGTAACAGAAAACTCTTGTTCCATGGAATGTCTTCATGAATGCAACAAAGATACTCCTGGAATATATGCCTGTGAGGTCAGCAACGCTTATGGAACAGAGATCTGCTATGCAAATGTCTCTGTGATTACAGGTCAGTGTTCTGTCTTGAATTTGAAGAATGAGAAGGTTTCCTTGGGAGTTTCTTTGTTTGAACATCTCTAAACTAATAAGATGCATTAGTTATTATCGGACTGGAAAATGCATGGATGCATGGAGCCCATTTTATGGATTTTGACGGGAAAACTATTTTGCATGCTTTATTAGACTTCGTCTACAGGCAATGGAAATATATTACTCGATCTTTCAAAGTTTCAATCAAGACAGCCTAGTACAACTTAATGAATATAGTCACCATCTGTAGAAAAAAGAGGCATGGACGCATGGGAAAAAAGCATGGAGCACTTACCTTGGAGCACTTACAGACAGCACTTTGGTACAGTTAAAGTTAGACATTAAAAAAGGCATGCTTCACTGGATCCACCCTGAACAAATTCCTTTATTCTTCTATATTGATTTACATGATAAAATGTTTCTATTTCTCAGAACCTGCGCGCTTTGTGAAGAAGCTGAAGGACTTCTCTGTTGCCTTGGGCAAGAAATTAAGACTACAGTGTGAATTTAAGGGAGCTCCTAAAATGTTTGTCACTTGGTACAAGGATGGCAAACAGTTGTATGCCTCATATAGATACAATACAAAGGTTACAGCCAATACCTGCATAATTGAAGCGCTTCATGAATCCAAAGCAGATACCGCAGGCAGATACTCGTGTGAAGTCAGCAATTCTTATGGAACTGACATTTGCCACGCCCAAATTTCTGTAGCAACAGGTTAGTATAGCCTTTTGTTGAGGTATGAAAAAAAAAAAAAACAGAACAACAACCCTTGTAAGGTTACTCTGTCCCCATCGACAACTGTTATCTGTTATATATTTAATATTGATACCTCAGTCATCCATTAACATTCCTTAAATTGCTTTCACAATATTATCTTTCACAGAACCAGCTCGTTTTGTGTCAAAGCTTAAGGACCATACTATCCCAATGACCAAGAGATTGATACTGGAGTGTACATTTACTGGAGAGCCCAAAATGTTTATCACTTGGTACAAGGACGGCAAGCAAGTGTATGCTTCATACAGATACAACACAAAAGTCACAAATAACTCGTGCATCCTGGAATGCCTACATTCATGTAATGAAGAAACAACTGGAATTTACTCTTGTGAAGTTAGCAATGCATTTGGAACAGATATTTGCCATGCCCAGATTGTGGCTGTAACAGGTTCGTATCCTCTGCAAAACTGAAGTACAAGTCAACAGTTAAGGTTGTCTAAAGAGAAATTTCAGTCATTACCTATTATTAAGTTGTAACGCAAAATCATATCTAAAGACATTTGTCTCTGGATGCAGGCTGTTCTTGTAATTTGCGAGGTCTCATTTTTTCAATCAGTTTGCCTCTGAATTGTAGGCCTTCATAGCATTCAGGCAAGATTCTTAATCTCTTTATATTTTTCCTCTCAGAACCTCCTCAGTTTGTCACAAAGCTGAAGGATCTCTCTGTTCCAATGAACAAGAAATTAAGACTTGAGTGCACCTTCAAAGGAGCTCCAAAAATGTTTGTCACATGGTATAAGGATGGCAAACAAGTGTATGCGTCCTATAGATATAATACAAAAGTTGCACAGAACTCTTGTATACTGGAGTGCCTTCACGAAGCAAATAGTGAAACTACAGGAAGATACTCCTGTGAAATCACTAATAAATATGGATCTGATATATGCTTTGCTCAAGTCACTGCTGTCACAGGTCAGTATCGTGGATACTCTTCCCAAACACTTTTAAGATTTTCCAAAAAAAAGAATCAGGAAGCAATTATGAATTGAAATTAAATTCAAATTCTTTTCTTAGACCCTCCACGGTTTGTGACACAGCTGAAGGACCTTTCCATTCCATCGAGCCAGAAACTGAAACTTGAGTGTACTTTTGCTGGGGCACCCCAAATGGCTGTTACTTGGTATAAGAATGACAAGCAGCTCCCTGCTTCAAGCAAATATAGCACAAAAGTGTTGGGAAACTCCTGTATCCTAGAGTGCAAAGACATCAGAGAGACTGCTGGAAAATACTCCTGTAAAATAACAAACATGTTTGGATCTGATATTTGCCATGCCAAAATCACAAAAGTGACAGGTGTGTATACCTTACAGACCCTAGTACATCAATTTCCAGTAGTACATTTCATCCATCATATTACTATAAAATAATATATGGATCCTTTCTGAAGATCTTTTATTGCTAAGTAATGTATTTTAAATTTTGGTCAGATTCCCCTCGCTTTGTGAAGAAGCTGCCCAACATACAGGTCTATATTGGAGAGTGCATGACCTTGGAATGCACATTCACTGGAGCTCCTAAAATCTTTGTCACTTGGTATAAGGATGGAAAACAACTCTATGCCTCTTACCGATACAATACAAAATTAGTTGGCAATTCATGCATCCTGGAGTGCCTTCATGGAAGTAACGCAGAAACTGCTGGAAGATACTCATGTGAAATAAGCAACTCTTATGGATCAGATATCTGCTGTGCTGATATCACTGTTGGAACAGGTTTGTTAGAGCTGGATTTCTTGCAAAACCATTAATAGAAGCTGTTGTAGAGATAGTTCTTTGAGCTAAGTTCTGTAAGTTATGTTGTGGAAAGCAATAGATATGAACGTAAAATTTTCACATTGTATCGTAAGTGATAAATCTGGTTTATGATTTGGCATTCCCTTTAAAATGTATATACAAGTATGGAACTTAGGACATGTTAATGAATTGCGTTGTTATTCTCAGATGCTCCACACTTTGTGAAGAAATTGACGGACATGACCATTCCTGCGAGCAAAAAGTTACGACTAGAATGTTCATTTACGGGAACCCAGAAAATATTTGTCACCTGGTATAAGGATGGCAAACAGCTCTATGCCTCTTATAGATACAACACCAAAGTCTCCAACAATTCCTGTACATTGGAATGCCTACATAATGCAAATGAAGAAACAACTGGAAGGTATTCCTGTGAACTTAGCAATTCTTATGGAACAGCTATATGCCATGCTCAGATCACAGCAGAGCCAGGTTTGTTCAATTCTTCCTCCAGGTTTTATTTCCCCTGGTGTCAAAATTTGTGTATTTTCAAGATAAACAACAAAGAGATAAAAGAGATAAAATCAGTATGATCTTATTTCCCTTAGCACGTGCTCGCTTTGTGAAGAAGCTTCAAAGCCTCTCAATCCCAATGAGCCAAAAACTGAGGCTCGAGTGCACTTTCACGGGAGCCCCCAAGATGTTTGTCACATGGTACAAGGACGGCAAACAGCTGTATGCCTCATATAGATACAACACAAAGGTCACTGAGAACTCATGTGTCATTGAATGCTTACATGAGTGTAACAAGGAGACGGCAGGAAGGTACTCTTGTGAAATCACAAATCCCTATGGAACAGAGATCTGTCACGCTCAAGTTGTACCTGTTACAGGTATAGATACTTCAGTCATTCTCAAACATATTTCTTTAAATACAGTCTTTAAACTGTCTTTAGACCTTCTATAGTCATATTAGTTATATCCATCCCACAATTCCTCATTAGAGTGAGTAGTAGTTACTGCGCAAAATAGCCAGTGTTTCTTGGAACTGCATTGAAACCTGTATGGAACACATTTGTCTGAGATAACTTGGTGTGTTGTTCTCAGAACCTGCTCGTTTTGTCAAGAAACTGAAGGATGTTAGCTTCCCTCTGAGTAAAAAGCTCAGACTCGAGTGCACATTTAAGGGAGCACCAAAGATGTTCATCACATGGTATAAGGATGGAAAGCAAGTGTACGCCTCCTACAGATATAACACCAAGATCATTGGAAACACCTGTATCTTGGAATGTCTTCATGAATGTAACAAGGACACTCCTGGAAGGTATTCCTGTGAAGTAACCAATTCTCATGGAAGTGACATCTGTCATGCCCAGGTTACTACAGTGACAGGTGTGTAAGTTGTCTGTTGTCTTTCAGAATGACAGCTGCACGTAAAAGGAATGTGGTTTACATGAAGATGCATGATTGTCTTGTGGGTTGATCTTACATACCTGATTGTGTTCTTGTTTTGCCTGAAAATTCAGTTCAGTATGATACAAAAAGAAGTCGATTGGTTGATTGTTTGAAATACCTGACTCTAGATTGTGTTGTGTATTTTGCCTGAATTACTGTTCAGTACAATGGAGGTTGGTTGAGATGTTGGTTGGTTGGCTGATTTGTCTTGCCAGAAAGTTCTGCCTGATATAATATAAGTGAAGGTTGGTTTGCTCTCTTAAACTGGTTGTGTTGTGAGTATTATTTTGGTCTTACCTGAGGTGATGGTTTGATACAGTACAAGTGAAGATGTTGATTTGTTTTTTTTGTTTTTTTGTTTTTGGTCTGACTTTTGTTGACTGTCTTGCCTGAACTCGTTATTTGCTACAATACAAGTCTTGCCTGAATGGTTTTATACAGTACAAGTAACAGAGTTAAAGATAGAATACAAGCTAAGAAGTCTGCATCATATCATATTTTTTTTTTTACTTTATCTTGTGACGTCTTTGCACGGTTTTTGGATTTTTTGGAATCCCTCTCTTCAGTGCACGTGAATGGAAGGAAAGACAGCTTTAATTGTTGAAACTATTCTTTTCACTTAGAACCTGCTCGTTTTGTGACAAGACTGAAGGACCAAACCATCCCAATGAGCAAACAATTGAGATTGGAGTGCACATTCACTGGTGCTCCAAAACTGTTTGTCACTTGGTACAAGGATGGCAAACAAGTGTATGCCTCATATAGATACAACACTAAAGTCATTGGGAACACCTGTGTTCTTGAGTGCTTACATGAGTCCAACAAAGACACTACTGGAAAGTACTCCTGTGAGGTTTACAACGCATATGGAAGTGACACCTGCCATGCACAAGTCACAGCAATTACTGGTTAGTAAATCAAGTCAAGGATAACTAGTCTTATTAGGAAATGTTTAATCCATTGCATTTAGATGTAATGCAGCCTGTTACTATCTCAATAGTACCTCAATGTGGATGGACCCAAACTCTTCCCTTTCACTGTTAGTTGATCTGTTTATTGTGTTCTCCCCTGTAGAACCAGCTCGCTTTGTGACAAAGCTGCAGAACTTCACCATCCCAATGTCACAAAAGCTGAGGCTACATTGTACATTCACGGGAGCTCCAAAGTTGTTTGTCACTTGGTATAAGGATGGCAAACAACTTTATGCTTCTTATAGATATAACACCAAAGTTGCCAAGAACTCTTGCACCTTGGAATGCCTTCATGAATGTAATGGAGAAACCAGTGGAAGATACTCTTGTGAAGTTAGTAATTCCTATGGTACAGATGTCTGTCATGCACAGATCACTGCAGTGACAGGTGGGTTTTGCTATAAAAGTCTTCTCAAGTATTTGGAATTGACTCCCATTAATACTTAAAGTATCACTTTTAGACTTGCAACTGGTTATTTTTCCAAATACCAATTTTAATTATAAACATTTATAAACATTTATAAACATTTCCAGTCTATGAGTCAGGTTTATAAAGCCCCATTACTCAGTGCAACGCTACTTTGTGTGCTGTAGAACCTGCCCGCTTTGTGAAAAAACTGCAGGACACTGCAGTTCCAGTGAGCCAGAATCTGAGACTTGAGTGCACTTTCAAGGGAGCTCCGAAGATGTTTGTCACCTGGTACAAGGATGGCAAACAGCTCTATGCCTCGTACAGATACAACACAAAAATCATTGGAAACTCTTGTATCATGGAGGCTCTGCACCCTTGCAACAGCGAGACACCTGGAATTTACTCTTGCGAAGTTAGCAATTCTCATGGAACTGACATCTGTCATGCCAAGGTCACCACAGCATCAGGTTAGTCTCGTACAACAAGGTGCCGTGCATGATATAATGGCATGATGAACAGTTTCAGTTGGTTTCATGGACAATCTAAGGACAACATATTGGGATCTTAATGACAAGTACTTTCAATCTGCAGCACCGCATGCTTCTGTGCATAAAACATCTGTACGTATTTTTGTAACCTCCCTCTCCAATGTTGTTGCTTCAGATGCCCCTGAATTTGTGAAGACACTCACCAGCCACAGTTTGAAAATGGGACAAAAACTGCGTCTTGAGTGCACCTTTACAGGAGCTGAAAAGATGTTTGTCACTTGGTATAAGGATGGCAAACAGCTCTATGCTTCATATAGATACAACACAAAACTTATTGGTAACTCATGCATCGTGGAAGCTCTGCATGAGAGTAACAGTGAGACCACTGGAAGGTACTCCTGTGAAATTAGTAATTCCTATGGAAGTGATATCTGCCATGCTCAAATCAACTGTGGGACAGGTGTGTAATACTGCCTTCTTTTGGGAATTTGCTTGCATATTTTTAGATTTGAATGAAACTTTCTTGGAGAGAATTCTTTTGTACTTGTATAGTGAAGGAAACACGTTCATAAAGCCTAGTGTTAATGTTGTGCTCATCTTTCTTTAACATTTATAGGCTGATCAGGTAATGATAGATAGACTGGCAGTATAATGGATCATAAAGCATTCCCTAATGCATGGTTAGATGAATCACACCACCATAATTAGTCAATATGTAATTAGTATTTGGTTGATTTTTCAGCTGTAGCAAAGCCACCAACTAGACCAACAGGTTAGTGTCTGAGTATTTGCCCTTGATAAACAATACTTTGGTATTTGGTAGAAGAATAAGACAAATCCTACTGTACGTAAATGCTTATAGTTTACTTTTTTGTGAATTATGCAGATGGGAGGAAAGCACCAGTGACTACAGGTCAGTATAAGTCTGGCATAAGAAAAATAAATGGTATTTGGTGGTACGATGAAACAAGAAATGTTGCATCACTCTTACTGAGACTTTGCAAAACAGCACTTTATTTATACTCAGCTGACCTTGTTTGTATGATTTTCAGACAAGGTGAAGAAACCTGTGACTACAGGTCAGTGTTGAAATCTCCAGACTACATATTTAAAACTAGCTATCAAATATGCAGTAAGCGTAGTGCTCTTGTGGGTAGACATTTGATGCTTGGATCTCAAATAAACAAGAATTCTTGACATGAGAATGGAGGATTTTTAATAACTGATGGCAGACATTACCATATGGTTACACATCTGTTCTATTGAATACCACTACTCCAATGCCAGTGGCAATGTCACAGGATACATCTGAATAATTTTATTATTAAGGAGGTCCTTATTGAATCTTATGCTTAAAGGCTCATCATCTTGATTATTCCAATTATTAATTCTTCCTCTCTGTCCTCTCATGGTCTTCAGTTCAACCAGTAGACTCCAGATATCCTCCTTTGTTTGATGTAAAACTTAAGCCTGTGGATATTTTACTGGGAGACAAAGTGGAACTGACATGTCACATGACTGGATCTTTACCAATTAAAGTTACATGGTCAAAGGATGGCTTAGAATTTCAGACAGGAGGAAATTACAGTATCTCTGTGTGAACAACACTGTACATCTTGTTACTTTTAAAGCCAGTCAATCAGACTCAGTGGTGTATTCTTGCCATGCTAGTAATGACCCTGGAAGAGATGTTTGCTCTGCTGAAGTGTGTGTGTGAAGGGTGTTTTGACCTTGTCTGTGTTTGTGGTTGTATGTTAATTCATTGCCCATGAAAAATCAGCTAACATTTTCTGTTCAATCTTTTCAGAGCGCAAAATCCCACCAAGCTTCACTAAAAAGCCCTCAGCTACTAAGGAAGACTCTGAGGGTAGTGAAGTGAAGTTGGAAGCACGGGTGGCAGGTTCACCACCCCTGAATATCCGCTGGCTCAAAGACAACAAGGAAATCTCCAGCTCTGACAACATTGACATCTCTTTCAAGAGCAATGTTGCCCTGCTAGTCATCAAACCTGCTCGTCTCTCAAACTCGGGCAACTACATGTGCGAAGCCTCTAATGAAGCTGGCACAACTGCCTGCTATGTGAGAGTGGCCATCACAGGTAGAGAAGTTGTGCGTGTTTGTGTGTGAGAGTAGAGAAAGAGATTTTAGTAATGATGACTGTCTAAGAGCTGTATTTTTCACTCACTGTCTCCTGTATTTTACATTTCCAGCACAAAAGACCCCACCAGTTTTTGATGTGCCTCTTAAATCAGTGTCTGTTGTGGAGGGTGACAAGCTCAACCTGAGCTGCCATGTCAATGGATCTCCTACCCTAAAGGTTCAGTGGATGAAGGACAGACGGGAACTTGCATCCTCAGCCAGCACTAAAATCACTTTTGTGGATAACACACCTAATCTACAGATCCTCCGCACATCCAAAAATGATGCAGGCGACTACTTGTGCAAGGTCACAAATGATGTTGGAAGTGAATTTACCAAGTGTAATGTCAACATAAAGGGTAATTTCTTTTTTTTTTTACTTTTTTTTTTTTAAGAAAGAGACTACTAGGGGTGGGTGATTATAACATGAAATCAAAAACAGTAGTAGTAAGTAGTTCATAAGTTAGCTTCCAGAATCTCTCAAATTTCCCTGAGGGAGAAAATCCCAGAGCCCCAATAGCTTCCTTAACTATGCAGCACCCCTGACCAAAATTGTGTTCCTACACGCATAGACATTTATTTCTTTTTGTGACATGGCTTGGAGGAAGATTTGGTTGATTGATTGTACAGAATTTATAAAACAGCAAAAGCACATGATGTCATGACAGAAAGTAAACCCAAGTGATTACTAATACATTTTTGTTGCATTTATTTAATCATGACAGTTTTCATGTGTATGTTGCATGTATAGTATGAGCCTGTAAATACATTTTTATTGCACGTTTTTGTTGGTTTCTTATCTACAGTAATTCCTAATTATTTTAAATTCAGATAAATCAGTAGCTTCTAAGCCTGAAGCAGCTCCAGCTGCTCCATCCGCTGCCCCAGTGATGAGACTCGACAACTTGTTCTTTATTGAAGAGCCCAAGACTGCCCATGTAACTGAGAGTAAGTAACTCAGAGAGCTGTAAAGGTTTAAATTGATTTGCCCTATATTGATGAATTATGCGCTCATGACAGTATTTCTCTGCTCTTGTTCTCAGAGGGCACAGCAACCTTCATTGCTAAAGTTGGGGGTGACCCCATCCCTAACGTGAAGTGGATGAAGGGCAAGTGGAGACAGCTTACTCATGGCGGTCGCATTATCATTGAACAGAAGGGTCAAGAGGCCAAGTTGGAAATTAAGGAAACTACCAAATCTGATGCTGGGCAGTACAGATGTGTTGCATCTAACAAACATGGAGAGATTGAATGCAGCACTGACCTGAATGTTGCAGAGAAGAAGCAGACTGGTCCTGAGACAGTCACACTCAAGAAGTAAGTTCTTAAAAAAGGATTTTCCTTTCTTTGTTAACGTTCCTTGAGATTTGTTTTAGATCTCATCTCATTGGTTCATTCTGTATAGGACACCATCAAAGCAAAAAAGTCCAAAGGAAGGTCAAGAAATTAATATTGTTGAGTTGCTGAGGAATGTGGATCCCAAAGAATATGAGAAGTATGCTCGCATGTATGGAATCACTGACTACCGTGGTATCCTCCAAGCCATTGAACAGTTGAAGAGAGAAAGGGCAGAGGTAGGTTCATGACAAAAAAACAATGATACTATTTCCATTTCATGCATTGCCTTTAATCCAAACATTGTGCTGAGTGGATATGAAATATAATATCGGATCTGTCAATGCAGGCAGGTGAAAAGGAATCCGATGAAGATTTGACTGCTTTCATGGCTGATTTGCAGAGCAAAATGGAACAGGAGGTCTTTAACATTTTTGCATATGAATTGTAATTTTAAATATGTCTTTAATCACTAAATGCGACAATGTGGTCATGGTAAGTAACACACTATTGCATCATTGCAGCCTGTGACACTGGTGAAGGATATTTCAGATCAAAGCACACAGGAAAACAAGGACGCCTTGTTTGAATGTGTGATTAAGATCAACTACCCAGAGATTTCTCTATCTTGGTACAAAGACACAAAGAAGCTCTCAAGCGATGGCAAATATGATGTTAAAGTGTCAGGTGATCACCACTCACTGAGGATCAAGAACTGCCAGTCTTCTGACCAAGGAAATTACCGGATAGTGTGTGGACCTCACATCTCAAGCGCAATGCTGACAGTTATAGGTAAGTGATGCCTCTATTTGTTTTTCTTTTGTGTCTGTTTGTCGTTTGTTTCAGTTCAGTGTTGATCACTGTGATAGTAAGTGTCAACAACATTTATCCACACAGAGTCAAAAGAACAGATGCCACCTTCGGGTAAGGAGGTTTTACAGACTAATTAAATACTGAACATAGCTCTGCGTTGCTAACCAAATTTCTAATCATGACAGGATGCCCTGATAAAAAAAAAAAAAAAAACAACAACAGAAAACAATGTAGAAACATTCTAAACACTCTGCTCATTTGCTTTAGATGACATTTTGAGGTGTTTTGTTTCGTCTTTTGTATGTTAACTGTGTTAACTAACCTCTCTCCTGTCGTCTGTGTTAAATGTTTTATGTTGTTGTCTTAATATTCTGTGCTTTGTCACACTTAGTCTTGTTTAACAGTTAAACAAATCTGAAAGAGGTATTAAAGTCATTATTTGGCACATATCAACTTCATTATCTCATTTAATTTTAGCTGATCAAATTCAGTTCACCAAACGTATCCAGAACATTGTGGTAAAAGAACGACAATCGGCAACTTTTGAATGTGAGCTGTCCTTCGATGATGCCACTGTTACCTGGTACAAAGATTCATGGGAACTGAGAGAGAGCCCAAAGTATACCTTTAGGCGTGAAGGAAGACGTCACTTTATGATCATCCGCAATGTAACTGCTGAAGATGAAGGTGTGGAGGCACACAAAGAACTGGTATTTAAGTATATGCTTATAACAGGCTGTATTGAAAATAAAAGCTGACACCTGTGATGTCTTTACTCGTAACTCTTTAGGCGTATACTCAGTGATTGCGCGATTGGAACCTGTTGGTGAAGCTAAGAGCACAGCTGAGCTTTACCTGTCAGGCAAAGGTCGGTAAATTTATAAGGCTCTCGGCATCTTTTTTCATTTCTCTCTTATAGCGATAACACGCAAGTAACAGTATATGTTACCTCTTCTTACAGAAGTTAAATTAGGAAGGGTTCCGCAAGGTAAGTATTTTTCAGACTGTTGCATTTTGCAGTTCTGTTAATGCAGTGACCTTATATTTTGCCCTAATACTAATATAATAAGTTAGCCAGGAATTTTAATTAGAATAGTAGTGATGGTAATATTTACCAATTTACTGTACTTAACATGTTCAGATGTTCCCGATACGTCAATACAAGTTCCTGAAGTGTCCTCTATAATTAGTTTTAAAGGTAAGAGTGAGATGCTTTACCTAAATACCTAGCAATTATATTTGGCAGTCATTTCTTTTGACTGATGAAATAAGTAATTGTTACTCTCTGACTTAAAAGAAGAGGCCTCAGAATACTATCACTACGAACAAAAGACAGAAATCACAGGTACAGAGCCTAACATGCATTGTTACAATCATTGCTTTAATTCATTCGGATGTCAATTTCATTTAACGAGATCTTGAATCATCATCGTCAACATCTTCCTCATCTTCATCTTCATCTTTGTTAACCTAATTGCTCATTCTTCCATCAAAACCATTACATTCACTCAGGCTTTTTGTGTATCAACTAATTCTATAACCAAACTTAACAAGAGTTTGATCCATTGATTTGAGTGAAACCATCACTGTAAAATAACCTAGACCACAAGGAAAGATTTTTTCTTTTTCAAAAGTTATAGTGTAAAATCTTTCTTTGCAGTCAAATAATACATGAACTGTCTCATTTTTTATATCATCGATCCATCTCAACGTCATCCAATATATTAGCGGTTGAAAGTTGGACTGTGCAAGAGGAAACAGTGGTTGAGCTCTCCTCAGTGAAAGGTACAACAGGGACCTTACTATGTAGTTTGAACCTCTCTACTGTCCACCACTGGTGGGAAGAATCTTCAAACATTCCCTATCGTTACATGTTGTTTGTCACATTATTAATGTTTTTTGTTTTGTTGTCTTTGTGTCATTGCCATTACACTTTATTTGCATTCAACATGTTCATTGTAAACTGTATATGTCTTATTGTAGGACCTAGTCATTTCTAACACATGTAACTACAGTATGTTTAATCTTGTGTACCATCCTTGAAATGTCACTCTTTATGCTGTGTTATCATGTGTGTCCATTTCCCTTTACAGGTACCAATTTGTTAAGATTAATATTACTTGTATTATCTTCCATACATCTAAGTTAACGCTCATTTTTTGTCAGAAACAAAGAAACCAGTTGAGGAAACTGTTCCAAAAACAACGGTGGGGATGAGAGAAGAAAAGCCTGTGACAGGTATAAAGCTAGCTGCTGTTGCTGAGCGCAGCTTTATGGCATATATGCTGATACCATCACCCTCTTCTAACCTTTATGTCTCCATCTTGTCTTATGATCATTTTTACATGTTTCATGTTTTTTGGTCGTAATACATGTTTTTAATCTTCTCATTGTTTCATGTTTTTGGTCACCACTTCTGTCCATAATCCCATAATCATTCTTGATGTCAACCATCATGTCATATTTTGTGTGTGACTGTTTGTCCCTTATAATTTCACTTTGCTTTCATAACCTTTAAGCTTTCAACTGCTAAGTGGCTTTCGCAAATATGAGCTTTGCTGTTGTGATCTAACAACGGAAATGTCTTTTAAGTACCTGAGGTGAAGAAGACAGAAGAAAAGCCTGTAACACCAGTGTCACAGGAACCTGCAAAACCTGCCAAAGGTATTCAGCAATGTCTGTTTTGTACATATGTTGAATTTGTGTTCATCTCTGCTAATGAGTGTATGTTTGTCAGATCTTTTCTTGCTGTTGTTTGTGTGAGGTGTATCTGCTTTCTGTTACAAGCAGTTTTGTGCTGTTCCCTGTTTAATGTTAGTATGTATGTGACAATCAGAAACAAATATGCAATATCATATGTTTAAGTACCTGAAACCAAGAAGCCTGTTGAAGAAAAGGTGACTCCTGTTAAAACTCCTGAACAAAAAGAGAAACCACCAACCAAAGGTATTGTCTTTTTGTGTTTGTGTTTGTGTTTTAGTGTCTGATTTTGTCTTGATATGGTCACATGTTCTTAATTTATGTACATATTTCTTTGACCTGTTAATTTGTCATGAATGTCATGTTAGTATGCCATGTTATGCATCTTCAAGTTCAGTGGACTCTTCTGTCTGTCAAGTCTGTTTGTTTTATGTTGAAAATGTGCTGAAATAAATTCACACATACAGTTAGCAGATAGCTAACATAAATGTTTCAGTCTTCTATTGTACTGTGTATTGTTCTTCTCTTGAACTTATGCATTCTTTGATTTTGGTCACTCTTACTTCTAAATCTTGTCATCTCTTTTCTCTCTTTACTGGTATTACAGTTATTAATAAATTTTTGTATTGCCAGCCATGGAAATTAAACCGCAGGCACCATCTGAGCCAGTTGTAGAATCCAAGCCTGAACCTGCAGCTGCTCCCAAGGCTGAAGCCAAGCCTGTGTCAAAGCCTGAAGCCAAAGTAGAACCTAAGGCTGCACCAAAGCCTGAACCCAAGGTTGAGGCTAAACCTGAACCAAAGGCTGCTCCAAAGCCTGAACCCAAGGTTGAGGCTAAACCTGAACCAAAGGTTGCTCCAAAGCCTGAACCCAAGGTGGAGGTAAAGGCTGAACCTAAACCTGAACCAAAGGCTGCAGCTAAGCCCGAACCTAAGGTAGAGCCCAAGCCCAAGCCTGAGGCCAAGGCTGTACCTAAGGCCGAACCTAAGGTCGAACCTAAGCCTAAACCACAGGAAGTACCTAAACCTGAACCTAAGGCCCCAGCCACTAAAGGTATTGTTGGAATGTTTCCTATGTGTTCTCTCTGTTGTGTGTGTCTGTTCTTTGTATTTGCATGTCTTCAATGAATAGTTTGGATTTAACTTTGCTGTTATGTTTGTTCAGTCATGTGTCATGTAATTGTAAATATTTTTGTTCAGGTAATTTTGAGTGTGGAGTATTGCTTTTGTGCCTAAATGGCATAGCTATGTATGTCTTATAAATGTTTCATGTTCACTCGTTAATGAGTGTGTCTACTTGAATTGCCTCTTGAACTCATTCTTCAAAAGCCCCAGAAGCTCCCAAGAAACAAGAAGCTCCCAAGCAGCCACCTTCCGTTGCTAAAAAGGTGGTGTCCCCACCAGCTGAAGAAATGACCTCACCTAAAGGTATTGACTTTTTAAGAGCATTGGTTTGATGCTTGGTCTTATATATGCAGAATCATTCTTTGTTTGATTCTATTTAAGGTTTCTTATTCTCTTATTTATGTAACATATCTTTATTACATGTGATTTGTTCTTCCTGTCATTGTGGTTTCAAATATTTCTTCTCTTAACTTCTTATGCCTTTTGTTAATGTTATGTTGTAAGTTAGTGAACTATGTGGTGCTCACAATTAGTCTAGCTATGTTTTGTTGAAAAGGAAAACAACAGTTGTGCAAATGTTTCTTTCAAACAACAGTTACAACAGCTTTGAAACAACAAGAAACTTTGCAAACCCCTGTTGAGAAACGAGCACACCCACCTGCACCAGTTGAGACAGCAGAAACGGTGGTGCCGCTACCTGCTGTTGATAAGACAGAGAAGGTAGTACCTGTTGAAAAACCAAAGGTAGATTATGTGCCACCTCAGCCTCTTGTTGAAACAAAGAAGGTTGAACCAATCAGTCAACAAGAGGCTGTTCCTGCTCCAGTTGAAAAACCAAAGGATAAGCTGGAAAAACCTGAACCTAAACCCTTCCCAACCAAAAAGGTGGAACCAGAGACTCCAAAAGATGTCTCTCCTCCTGTTGAAAAACGGAAGGTGGAACCACCAAAAGTTGTGGTTCCTAAACCGGCTACTGTTGAGAAACAAGTGGAACCAGTGAAAGAAAAAGTTGTTCCTCGTGTTCCTACCGAAAAGGTAGAACCAGCTAAACCCAAAAAACCTGAGCCCTCTCCTGTTGAGAAACCCAAGGTAGAAAGGGCAAAACCAGAGGAACCTAAGGTACAAGTGAAACAAAAAGAACCTACAACTGTTTCTCCAAAAGAAGCCCCCAAGCCAACAGGTATCTTTTTTGGTGTTTATGCATCTTTTATGATCTTAATATCATCTTAATGAATATTGTATGCACGTATAGTGCTTATATGTGTCATCTTAAAAAGCACACATTGTGTTTCCTCTTTGAGCCTATGTACGATATTTTGGTACGTGTACCATCATCTTCTTGTCTTTTTTTGTCACTGTAATGTTTGTTTGTATGTCTGTCTGTTACAAAGTTGTTGAAGTTAAAAAGACAGAAGTGCCAGCAGAGAAAATAGGTGTAATCAAACCTAAAAAGGACATGGAAATAACTCCTGCTGAAGGTAGGCTTGAGGCCAGTGATTTAACAGATGTCCTCTTTGAGTTTGTTGTGTTGTAATGAAAAATCATCTGACTGGGAAATTATTCAGTCAAATTTGGTTAGCTTAATTTCAGTCAGATTTTCTACAAATTTACTTCCAGTGTTACATGCTGCAGGCATAAATTGAGTATTACTAAATGTACAGTAATAGATCTTGGTACTAAGACTGCCTCTTTGTTAACATAATCTTTGTGCTGTCCCTGTATGTTGTCTGTTCTTTTGTCACCGCCTCATGGTGAAATCTTGCGTTTGTTGCATCAACAAAGTCAAAACAACTTCTGCAAGACCTGAAGAAATTCCTAGTCCTGTGGATAGGACTTTGATGATTGAGAAGAAATTCAAAGACTCCTTTGAAAATTTGCTATATGACCAAACAACAGTAACAACAGTCTCAAAAGAAATGTCATCTTCCCAAGTGATTTTACAACAAGAATTCACCAAGGAAACAAAGGAGTATCCAACACAGTTAGTAAAGGATGAAACTAAGGCAGAGTGTAAAATTGAGGCAAAGTCTCAAAAGGTAGTTTTAGAGCAGGAAAGCACTGACAAAACAGTTATGTATTCTAAACAGTCTGAGCACAGGAGAGAATTGAAATTTGAAGTCAAGAGTAAAGAAAGAGTCATAGATAAATATGAGGCTCCAAAAGAATACCAAAAGGCTAAGCTTGAGGCAGACTTAAAATCAGAGCCTATGACACAAGAACGTGAAGTGACCCATGAAGTATTAGAATATCCAAAAGAGCTCCTCAAGGATGAGACTAAGACGGAGTTCAAATATGTAGTCAAGGCTCAGAAGGCAGTTTTAGAGCACAGTCCTGAATCTGCAGTTGCTCTCAAGACAGGGACTGACTTTGAAGCTAAGGTGGAGCTTGAGTCTGTACCAAAGTCTGAAACTAAGGTTGAAACTAAGGCTACACCAAAACCTGAACCTAAACTTGAGTTTAAGGCAGAGAAAGTAGTTTTAGAGTCTATGTCTAAACTTGCAGTAGCTCCCAAGACCGAGCTGAAACCTGAACCTAAAGTTGAGGTCAAGGCTCAGAAGGTAGAACACAGGCCTGAACCTGCAATTACTCCCAAGGCTGAGCCCAAGCCTGAACCAAAGACTGAACTAAGAGCTGCAGTAAAGGATGAACCTAAGGCTACACCAAAGCTTGAACTTAAGCCTGAGTCTAAGGCTGTACTAAAGCCTAAAGATGAGTTTGAGCTCAAGCCTGAACCCAAAGTTGAGGCCAAAGCTCAGAGGGCAGTTTTACAGCCTGAACCTGCAGTTGCTATCATCGATAAGCCCATGCCTGAATCAAAGACTGAACTAAGAGCTGCAGTAAAGGATGAATCTAAAGTTGAACCTAAGGCTACACCAAAGCTTGAACTTAAGCCTGAATCTAAGGCTGTACTAAAGCCTAAAGATGAGTTTGAGCTCAAGCCTGAACCCAAAGTTGAGGCCAAAGCTCAGAGGGCAGTTTTACAGCCTGAACCTGCAGTTGCTACCATCGATAAGCCCATGCCTGAACCAAAGACTGAACTAAGAGCTGCAGTAAAGGATGAATCTAAAGTTGAACCTAAGGCTACACCAAAGCTTGAACTTAAGCCTGAATCTAAGGCTGCACTGAAGCCTAAAGATGTGTTTGAGCCCAAGCCTGAACCCAAAGTTGAGGCCAAAACTCAGAGGGCAGTTTTACAGCCTGAACCTGCAGTTGCTTTCAAGACAGGGACCGACCTTGAAGCTAAGGTAGAGCTTGAGTCTGTACCAAAGTCTGAAACTAAGGTTGAAACTAAGGCTACACCAAAACCTGAACCAAAACTTGAGTTTAAGGCAGAGAAAGTAGTTTTAGAGTCTAGGTCTAAACTTGCAGTAGCTCCCAAGACTGAGCTGAAACCTGAACCTAAAGTTGAGGTCAAGGCTCAGAAGGTAGAGCACAGGCCTGAACTTGCAATTACTCCCAAGGCTGAGCCCACGCGTGAAGCAAAGATTGAACTAAGAGTTGCAGTAAAGGCTGAATCTAAAGTTGAACCTAAGGCTACACCAAAGCTTGAACTTAAGCCTGAATCTAAGGCTGCACTGAAGCCTAAAGATGAGTTTCAGCTCAAGCCTGAACCCAAAGTTGAGGCCAAAGCTCAGAGGGCAGTTTTACAGCCTGAACCTGCAGTTGCTCCTCATGGTGAAAAAGTGAGCATTGATGGAAGACCTGAAGTTGAGGAGAGTAAAAAATCATTGAGAGAACATACTGCTCCTGTGAAAGGTATTTGTAAAAGCAGCTTAGGCTGCACTTTGAGACGTATAGTCTGCCTCTTTCTCTTCTTCATTTCTCCTTCATTTCTTCTTCATTACATGGCCATCATTCTTCTTTCGAAAACACTCTTTTAACTCTTCATTACTTTTTATATTTTTTGTCTTGATGTGTTTGTAATTCTTTGAATACTTGTGTTGTCTCTGTCTCTTCTCTTTATATTATGTTTGTCTTTGTGTAGAATCCTCTTAATGTATTGAAATGTATGGTTACTCTTCTTAGAACACAGTGTACCTGTTGAAGCACCACCTGTTTCAGACGTTGAAACAGAAATTGAGAAAGGTATACATAACACCAGGAAAATCTTCTTGATATGTCTAATGTCTTACTCTTGACTGTGAATTTACACCTGTGTGTACACCTGTGGTTGTCTTTGTGTGTGCTTGCAGTCCTAAGCTGTCTTGTTTTGTTAGGCTGAAAGATTCATAACCTTATATAACCCCTATAAACCAGTCTTAAAACGTGTAGTCATGCCCTGCATGTACCCATTATTTCTTGGCATACTTCTTTTCAAAGTGACTCCTGTGGAGAAGAAACCTTCACCTAAGACACCAACAGAGATTCCTATGAAAGAAAAGGTTTCCCCTCCAGAAGGTATATTGTTTTTCTTATTGTGCTTTTGTTTCCATGTCTGTAATTCTTCTATATTTCTGTATCTTACCACTTTATGCCAATTTTTCCTACATGTTTCATGTTTCTGTACAAGTTATTGACTGTCTTTATTATCTTGATTTTTTTCCTCATGCAAAATGCATTGTCACTTGTTGCTTGTGCTAACCGACTCTTAATCTTCACTTATCTTGTGATTCTTGAAGTCGACACCACATTTTGGTTCAGGTGATTTTACACCTGTTTTGATTTAAATATCTGAAAAAAAAAACATATTAAGCATCAGTATGCACAGCTATGTTTAAATCAGTAGTGCATTATGAGTGCACCATTTTTACTGTACTAATTTCAACTAACAACGCTTACTGAGCTTCAGAGGAATCATAACAACTTGATGACAACGTATTTTGTCATTAGTCATGATTGTTAAACTTTCTCTAATTTTAAAATTAGGTCCAGGAGATGCAGTTGAGGCACCTGGACCAATCAAGAAAGGTATGATTAAATCTGGATTTAAAGTTTTAGTATGCACACAATGGATGATATATATCCTTATCTATTTTAATATCCAACAGGTCCTGACATTCTAGCAACTAGTCTTTTTTAAATTTGTCACTTGTTTGTTGTTTGTTTAGCAGATTGAATGTAAAATATTTTTGGTCCATTTTAGTTTGTTGTGTCTTTGACATAACTGTACTGTTTTTGTCAGTGTCCAACTGTTGTGTCATCTTTTGTGTACAATTATCTCAGACAAAGCAAAACAAAAGGGTAAAGTTCGTATTGATGAAGAAGAAAAATTTGAAATGCCAACATTAAAGAAGGTTACGAAAATTGCGTCTAAGGACCAACAAGAAGAACATGAAGTAATTTCCTTGAGAAGAATGATCAAGCCTCCACCTGATGAAGAGCAGACACCACTTGGAATAATACTTAAGTCAGTTGAAAAAACTGAAACTTATGAAAAAATCACAGAGGTCTATTCTGAGGCTTTATCTGAAGTTACAGTGACAAGTCAGTTTGAATCAGAGAGAGCCCCTGTTCCATATGGAGTTACTAAAAGAACTGAGACCATATCAAGTTCTCTAGAAAGAAAAACCAAAGAACAAGTACAAGTGAGTAAAAGTGCAGATGATCTTCCAAAGATTGCCACTGAGAAACCAGCAGAGGTTGTGGATAAAACCAGTAAGGATGAGAAGGCTGAGGAGAAGTATGGAGTCAAGAAAACTACAAAGAAGACTCTCAAGGAAGACCAACCTGATACCCCATCCTTACAGAAAAAGAAAGTGACCAAACTACCACTAAAGGAGCAAGAGCAGGAAACTGTCACGCTAAAGCCATTTGCTAAACCTGAGAAGCCAGACGGACATGAGGTTGAGAAGACCAGAAAAGATAAAGATAGAGAGCATGCCACTTTCCAAAGAAGTGAGAGAGCTTTAACAGATAAGCCAGACATACAAGCTGAGCAGTTTCCAGCCAAGCAAAGGGAGGCAGAGATTAAAACAAAGGAAGAGCCTTTAGTCACCAAAGATGAAAAAGTAAATGAAAAGACTGATGTCAAGAAAAGCAAGACACCTAAAGATCAGGAGGAACCACAAGCTCCTGGTTTAGTTTGGAAGAAAGTGTCTAAGTTACCATCAGATGAGAAAGAACAGGAGATGGTTAAATTGAAGCCAGTGCCTAAATCTGCTAAAGAAGTTGAAAGGCCAGTACAAGATAATGCTGTTGATGGCAGGGAAAGAGAGCACATTGAATTCACAAAGGGTGAAAGGCCTTTAAAAAATGAAACCCATAAAGAGCCTCTTTCTATGCTATCAGAATTACCTAAAAACAAAATTACTGATAAGCCTCTGGTCACTGAACAACATAAACAGGCTGAAGAAAAGGCAGGCATTCAGAAAGCAAAACCACAAAAAGATGAAGAAACAAAGGATCCCAGTTTAGTCCGAAAGAAAATAACAAGGTTACCATCGAGTGAGACAGAACAGGAAATTGTAAAATTGAAACCATTTGAGAAGCCTGCCAAACAAGATATTGAAAAAGAACAAAAAGACAGTGCTAAGGAACCCAAAGAAAGAGAGGCTATTACCTTCAAAAAGAGTGAAAAATTCGTAGAAGGTGCTAGTATCAAAGAGCCTATTGCAGAAATAAAGCAGCCAGAGGCACCTAAAGATACTGTTACTGAAACACTTCCAGTTTCAGGGAAAGATCAGAAAGTAGAGGAAAGGGCAGCTGTTAAGAAAGTTAAAACACCAAAGGGTGAGGAAGAGCCCAAAACTCCAAGCATAGCACCAAAGAAAATATCAAAGTTACCATCAAGTGAAAAAGAACCTGAAACAGTCAGATTGAAGCCAGTTGATAAACGTGGTAAACCAGAGAGTGGTGAAGTAAAACCAGAAAAGAAAATTCCTGAGAAGGAAAGAGAGCATATTGCCATTCAGAGAGATCAAACTCCGAAAGACGAAATAGTGAAAGAGCCTGAAAAGCAACCTATTAAAGTTGACAAAGTGCCAGAGACCACCGAGACGAAAGATAAACCTCAAGAAGCAGAGCAAAAACTAAGTCCCAAGAAACTAAGTCCTGCAAAGAAATCTGAAATGAGTCCAAAAACAGAAGAGAAGCCAGCTTTACAGAAAAAGGCTGGACAATTGCCTAAAGACTCAAAGGAAAAAGAAGAAATTAAACTCAAACCAGTTGAACTTGCAAAGAAAATTGAGCTGAAAAAGACACCTTCACCACAGGTTGAGAAATTAAAACCAAAACCTGGTGAATCTGTCCCCATGGAGAGAAAACCGAGTGGTGACATCAAAAGGTTACCAAAGAAGGTCTCACCTAAAGAATCAATTGAGTCTGTCACTTTGAAAAAAGTCCCAAAGAAAGTTTCACCACCTGAAAAGCCATCAGTTTCAGAAGAAACGGTAAAGGCTGAAAAAGAAAAGCTGCCTGTCACAAAAACATTATCGCCAGAGGTACTGCAGATGAGAAAGATTTCAACCCAATATGAAGAAGAGGTTGAAGAGTTTTATGCTGAAGCACAGGAGGAGGAGGATTCCTGGGGATGGGAACTTGTTCCTAGTGATGATTGGGAAGGTGAACTGGAAGAGGGGGCTGTTGAGACTCCTGGATTTGGTGGGAGGCGAGGTGAGAGTTTGGTTGACAAATACCAACACTGACTCCTCATCGCTCTCAATGGACACATTTCATCGCCAATAATATTCATCCATCTAAATTTCATAATTTTTCCATCGCCTCATCTTTTTAACCTTGTCTGTGATCTTTGTTCTCAACATTTCTGTTTTTTGTATGTCCTAACTGTTGTTATTTGTCATAACTGTTCTTGGTTGCGTTGTCTTTGGTGTTTCATTCTATAACCTCATTTCATATAGGAGTACCCACCATCTTTGTTTCTCATGATTATGTGATCTTTTAATGTCATGACAAAGCTTCATGCTCACTAATGCATTCGTAAGTACTGTGATATCTGCTGGGCTTTCTCAACATCCATAGTAAGAAAAATTGGACTATGAGGTAGATATATGGTAATTAAGTCTGTTTCAATAGATGGAACACCAAAGGAAGATGCAGGAGGACCAGGCAGAGGTAGAGGACTGAAACGTGAGTACAGTGCATTTAAAGCTTTTTCGAAAAAAAATGCAGTTCACAATGACCCGTGATGACAGAAAAGGTAACATTTGAAAATATTCTGATTTCAGCGAGACAAACACCATCCCCTGGTGAGGGTGGCAGGGGCAGAGGATTGAGGCCTGGCGGAGGCAAACCACCTCCTGAGGAGCCAGCCTTTGCTGGCTTTAAACTGAAGGCCGTGCCTCTGAAATTCACCAAACCACTGAAAGATATTACGCTGAAAGAGGCTGAGTCTGAGGTTGGTGCCTCTGCTGTGTTTGAGTGTGAGATCACCCCCTCCACTGCTGTAACCACATGGATGAAGGATGGCAGCAACTTGAGGGAGGGTCCTAAGCACAAGTTCACCTCTGATGGCAAAGACCGCAAATTGATGATCATTGATGTCCAGCTCTCTGATGCTGGTGAATACACTTGTGTTGGCAAGAATGCAGGCAAGGAGGCAACATCTGTTGCCAAGCTGATTGTTGAAGGTATGTGTTTTGTCAGCCTTAGTGTCAAGAAAAAAAAAAAAAAAACACACTAATGCCTGTAAAAATATCTAATATGGCAGTAGAGAATCATGATGATGTGATACTGTAATGAGCAAAAATAATTATACTGACAGATATTTTATTCATTTTCATATTTCATTCATATTTTATTGTACAGAGAAAAATGCGGGTGCAATAGACACAGGCCTGCATCAGAGTCCTCTCTGTTGCTGACCTGAGTGCTGAAATCACATTTCTTGCTTGTGCCCTGACTATATGACAGACAGAGATTTGAGAACAACTTCTAAGATGGAAAGGAAATTATTTATTTTGGGGTTAGGGAATAGGGGGCACCACAGTGACTGGCGAGTAGCACTGAAAGGTCAGGTTGTGTAGTTTCACGTGAACTGCGATCTGTGTGATAAAAACTCTAAAGTACTCTAGTAATCTAACACAGAAGAATGGGTGTGAATTTACCCATGCCAGGCCCATAGGGTTAAAGTTTTGGTTGGAAGTGAATGATTGTTTTCTCTTTGCAATTATAGAGCTGCCAGTTAAATTCACTAAGACTCTTGAAGAGGAGACATCTGCTCTGAAGGGTCAGCCTCTGTACCTGACATGCGAGTTGAACAAAGAGAGAGAGGTAACATGGAAGAAGAATGGAGAGGTACTGAAACCAAAGACTGGAAAAATCCAGATCAATGTTATTGGACTGCAACATGCAGTGACAATTCAAAACAGCAATGAGGAAGATGCAGGTGTTTACTCTTGCGAAGTGGAGAACCTTCAAACCAAGACAGATGTCAAAATCATTGGTAAGAATGTGACTGATTGCAAATTGATTACAGTGATTGCAAATTAAAATATATATAAAAAATAAAATTGATTACAAATGCAATCATGCTATTATGAGCAATCTCTAACACAAGTTATTGTTATTTACGTCACAGAAATCATCAAAGACTGGATTGTTAAACCACTGAGGGATCAGCATGTCAAGCCCAAAGCTCGTGCTACTTTCAAGTGTGAACTCTTCAAGGATACTCCCAACTGGAAGTGGTTCAAAGGAGACACTGAAATTCCAAATGATCCCACAGACAAGACTGAGGTCACAAAGGATGGAAAAGAACTCACTTTAACCATTAAAAATGCTGCCCCTGAAGATGTTGGGGAGTATGCCATGGAAGTTGAAGGGCGTAGATATGCTGCCAAGCTTACGCTTGGAGGTTAGTGCATAATTATTATTTTTTGTCTCACTGTGAATGCCTCAGTTGAATGTAGTCTAATATAGTTGTTTTAATTTTACCCGTTCTTAGAACGTGAGGCTGAGATTTTGAAGCCACTTGCCAGTGTGGAAGTTGTTGAGAAAGAGGAAGCCCACTTTGACTGTGAAATTTCTGAGGATGATATTCCTGGAGAATGGAAACTCAAGGGAGAAGTTCTGACCAGATCACCGGTAATGTTTTTTTTTGGACTCCTTTTTATTAATTCCTAATGATTAAAAAATACAAATTAAAATAAGTGTAACATAACATCAATCATTCGCTTGTTTCTGAGAAAAAGGGAAAATAATCTGCTGCTTGTCCATTTGTTCATCAGACATGTGATATCAGAATGGAGGGAACAAAGAGGTTCCTCACTCTGAAAAACGTCCAGCTTGATCAAGCTGGTGAAGTGTCTTACCAGGCGCTGAATGCCATAACAAGCGCAGTACTCACTGTTAAAGGTAAGTGTTTTTGCCCACATAAAATTTGCTCTTACTCAAGGCAACCTTGACTGTGGGCTTGACTGTCACCAAGTACTAAAATAACCCTGAGGGCCATTTTTAATCCCTCCTCTCAGAGCTGGAAATCGACTTCAGTGTGCCTCTGGAAAATGTTTCTGTGCATGAAAAGAAACAGGCAAAGTTTGAGTGTACACTCAATAAGGAAGTGACTAAGGTCATGTGGTTTAGAAGCACTGATATCATAACATCCTCAAGTAAATATGAGATCATTGATGATGGGATGAAACATATATTGGTTATAAACCAGTGTGAGTTTGAGGATGAGGAAACTTACACAGTTGAAGTCATGGGCAAAAGATGTTCCGGCAATCTTATTGTGGAGGGTGAGTGTTTTGATGTTCTTGCAGTTTTTAAGTTTGTTTACTTCCTTATACTGAAGAAATAGCGTATTTTCAATATATTACAGCAGTAAATATTCCAATATATTATCGGAAAATCTGTGCTTATTTGTGCTTACATAATGCACTGTATTTCTCTACATCTTTTTAGTATCCTTTGCGGTCTTAAATAACAATTTTTTTAGGAGTAGTAAATATAAATATATGTGTTATACCTTGAACTAACACATTATAGGCATGAGGCTCAAGTTCATCACACCATTGTCGGATCAAACTGTTATGGAAAATGACACTGCTCGGTTTGAGCTTGAACTCTCACATGAGAATGTGCCCATTACATGGTACAAAAATGAAACAAAACTTCATCCGAGCCGAACTGTGGTAATCCATGTTGAGGGAAACAAACATCATTTAGAAATAAAGGATGTCACTCTAGATGACACCTGCCAAATTAAGGCAGAGGCAGAGACTAGAGGAATATCTACAACGGCAAACCTGCTGGTCTTAGGTAAACCTGGTTTCTTCTTTCTTTCTTTCTTTCTTTCTTTCTTTCTTTCTTTCTTTCTTTCTGTCTTTCTCTCTTTCTTTCCTGATTTCAGTCCTTCCTAATTTGTTGTTCTGTCTTTCTGGAGCAACTTGTTTTTGCAGATGTCATGTAATATCCTCACTGTCAAGTGGCTAACACCCAGGTAATCAGCAACACTTTACAAAAATGACAGTTTTCTAAGGGTTAATTTTCTGTATTGCAGAGGGTGCTGCCCGTTTTGTGGTCAAACTACAAGATTACACTGCTGTCGAGAAGGATGAAGTCACCCTGGACTGCGAGTTGAGTAAAGATGTTCCTGTGAGGTGGTTCCACAAAGGAACCGAAATCAAGGCCTCCAAGATGGTGGCAATTAGAGCCGAAGGCAACCGAAGGATTCTGGTCATTAAGAAGGTAGAAAACAAAGATGAGGGAGAATATACCTGTGACTGTGAAACAGACAAGACAAACTGCAGTATTAAAATTGAGGGTAAGTAAAATGAGGTTGATGTTTTCTCAAAATGTTGCCGAATTATTGTTATTTACATTGACTCCTGGTGTACTGTTCTAATGCCTTTGGGATTTTAAAATGTCTTCATTTATCAATGGTAGCTCGTGACATCAAAGTGGTTCGGCCCATGTATGGTGTTGAGCTCTTTGATGGAGAGACGGCCCGCTTTGAGGTTGAGCTCTCTGAGGATGAAGTCCATGGCCAATGGAAACTGAAGGGAGAAGTCCTTACTCCTTCTTCCGTAAATACAGTTTCAGTTCTTACTCTTTATCCATTCCCTTTCTTACTTTGAGTTATGCTAGCAGTAACAGGATTATGTGTGATGTATTTGTTTTGTTTTCCCCATTTTCAACAGGATGTGGAAATTGTTGAGGAAGGTGCGAAGCACACTCTCACACTGTACAACTGCAAGGTGGCCCAGACAGGAGAGGTTTCCTTCCAGGGCGCAAATGCCAAGTGTGCTGCCAATCTGAAAGTGAAAGGTACCATGTTTCATATGAAGGCGTTATATTGTAAATACATTGTCTATCAGCTTGTTGAATAGCGTTAAATGGTATTTTCATTTGTGTCTAATTTGTAGAAATTCCGATTACTTTCATCACTCCTTTGAGTGATGTGAATGTATACGAGAAGGATGAAGCAAAGTTTGAGTGTGAAGTGTCCAGAGTACCCAAAACCTTCCGCTGGATCAAAGGCTCTCAGGAACTAGAAGCTGATGACAAGTATAAGATGAAACAAGAAGGCAAGGTGTTCAGCCTTGTGGTGAAAGCTGCTGGTTATGAGGATGAGGCCAAGTATATCTTTGAGGCTGAGGACAAGCGAACCTCTGGAAAATTGATCATCCAAGGTACACATTTCATATTATTTAAGATTCACAGACAAATTACTGTCTTTTGTGAGTACCAGTGACATGAGAAAATATATGTTACACATGTATGATGTAGTACACAATAATGGAATGCAGTTTGCATGTAAGTAACATTTATGTTCCTGTTCTTGTCAGGCATTCGTCTTGAGTTTGTCAAGCCTATCAAGGATGTGACTGTGAAGGAGCGTGAGACCGCAGAGTTCAAAATTGAGCTTTCCCATGAGAAAATTCAGGTGGCCTGGTACAAGAACGACGTACGCCTGCACCCCAGCAAACTGGTGCACATGTCAGAGGTTGGCAAGGTCCATACCCTCTCCTTCAAGGAAGTGTCCATTGATGATACAGCCTTGATTAAAGTAGAGGCTCTTGGAAAGACCTCAGAGGCTATGCTCACAGTTATCGGTAAATATCCAATCCATATCAGTTTTATTTATAAGAATATGTCTCAAGGTAACTTGATGCCCTTAGATGTGTTCTTGTTGTCTGTGTCTTGGATGCACATATGTAAAGTACAAACTTTCTTGTACACAAAGTATGATAATAAAGATTGTAAGTTGGTAGTACAATCTGTGTATAGCAAAAAGTGAAGACGTAATATCACAATTAATTTGTTTATGACTTCTTGCATTACAGAGGGAGATGTTTACTTCACCAACAAGTTGCAAGACTACACTGCAGTTGAGAAGGATGAGGTTGTGCTTATGTGTGAAGTCAGCAAGAGCTCTGCTGAAGTGAAATGGTTCAAGGATGGCAAGGAGATTGTTCCTTCCAAGAACATTCAAATCAAATCAGATGGAAAGAAGCGTAGTCTCACAGTAAGGAAGGCTGAGAAGGCCAACATTGGAGAATACACTTGTGACTGTGGCTCAGACAAAACCACCTCAAGGCTTAACATTGAAGGTAATGAACTAGCCAGTTACAGGTCTTGTTTACTGCCATGCATATTTTGTATTTAATTGTTTGCCGGTTGTTTATTCTCTTTCTCTCTCTCCCTCTCACTTTCTCTTTACAGAGCGTGACATCAAGATTGTACGTCCATTGTACAGTGTTGAGGTAACAGAGACAGAAACAGCCCGATTTGAAACTGAGATATCTGAGGAAGATGTCCACGGCAACTGGAAGCTTAAAGGAGAAGTCCTTCACCAGTCTGCTGTAAGTTTCTTGCATGCTGCCCAATTTGAACTGCACATTTGATTTCTGTAGGCAGTGTGAAATAATTATGTTTTGTTTGAATATCTAAAGGCAAATGTTGTTCAAAGTCTAATAGACTGTTGACATTCTTGCTGCAAGTGGGGCTCATTTAGTTTTCGGTATATTTCCTCAGGATGTTGAGAAAAAGGAAGAGGGCAAGAAGCACATTCTTATCCTCTACAATGTGCGCATGGACATGGCTGGTGCAGTGGATTTCTCAGCAGCCAATGCCAAGTCCAGTGCACAGCTCAGAGTTAAAGGTGACAGCCACATACCAACTTACACCCCCCAAGCCCCTTTCCCCCACACACGCATACACAAACACAAACACAAACACAAACCTTACCTCTAAGGTATCTTAGCTGATACCAAAGCAGTTTTTTAGTAGTCATTTAATTTTTTTCCATTTGGGAATTCCTGCTTGATGTTGAGTGACAGTAGCAGATAGCCCTGGCAGGGATAAGCCAGTAGCCAATCAGGCGACAGGGCTATTTTCAGGGTGTCCATTCCTTATCTAGAGTAGGTACAACATGATTGGTGGTCTTTCCAGCATGCCTTTCCAAGTTGACCAAATACATTGCAAGACAGATGAATATGCTAATTGAGAAGCCTACTCTGTGATAAATGTGGAGTACACAGTTATTCTAGATGCTCTGGTATTCCAGGGCAATGGGCTGCTAAAAGAATAGGAGGTGATGAGCATCAGCACTCATAGGTTTGCAGGTTTAGCTGGGGACAGCTGAGGTGACTTAAAATGTCTGCTGAAAATTCCACAGCACGAGTAATCAGTGCTACAAGGCCTCTGAAGGATGTTACAGTGACTGCCGGCGAGACTGCCACATTTGAATGCGAACTCTCCTTCGAGGGAATAGCTGTTGAATGGGTTCTTGGCGGACAGAAACTTGAGCCAAGTGACAGAGTAAGTTAACCTTCCACTATTGTAATGAAACAAAGGCATATTACTGTATATGAATGTAGTGACCAAGCATTAGAGGTGAATTGAAGTGACTGGATGTTTTATTTATATGTATATACATTAACTACGCACGATTTCATGGGCTCTGTTGTTCTGGGCAACTAAGTTTTCTGCATATAAGGGCCGCCTCTGTGGGCCTATCACACAACAGCGGGGGTGTCCATGATGCAGGCTTTTCTGATAAGAGGGAGCTGCTCTGCCCTAACAGTGTTTCTCTGGTTATTTTTAACTAAGTGTGTGTGTGTGTGTGTGTATGTGTATGTGTAAATGAAGGAATGAGTGAGAGAATGTGGTAAGTGGAAGTTATGTGACTGCTACATCTTCTAATGTCTTTCATTTTCGGTGATGCTAGCTCTTTCCTGCAACAGTTCTATGTGGGATAAAGAATCTTTTGAGGGGTGATAAAAAAATAGTCTGGGGAAAAAAAAAAAAGAAAAGGTCACTCACAGGCTGTATTACAATCAACAGGTTGTTACCAGGTCAGAGGGCAGAGTGCACACACTGAAACTCAGAGATGTTAAACTGTCTGAGGCTGGAGAGGTAATGCTGACAGCAAAGGACTTCAAGACCAAGGCAAAACTTAATGTGAATGGTATGTCCACTAATTCATTACGTATCAGATGCACAGACCATAATGTGCATAGGCTACACATAGGTTATAGCTTCTGTCATGTTAAAAATGAAACAGCCACAATCATGCTCTATAGGTCTAACGCCTTTCATTTAATTTGTTTCTCTATAGAACCTGCAGTTGAGTTCACCAAACCTCTGGAAGACCAGACTGTTGAGGAGGAGGCCACTGCCACCATGGAGTGTGAAGTCTCTAGGGATAATGCAGAGGTCAGGTGGTTGAGAGAGGGACAGGAGATTCGCAAGAGCAAAAAATATGACATGGTGGCTGAAGGCCGCATCAGGAAGCTCATCATCAAGGACTGCACTCCAGATGACGCTAAAATGTACACCTGTGATGCTAAGGAGTTTAAGACCTCCGCCTTCCTCAGTGTTGAACGTAAGAGAGAGACATATTTATTTTATCACACAAATGCACTAAATCGCATTTACTGTAGGTACAACACACATGACATGTACATTTTCTTATAATTTTCAGCACCCCATGTTGAGTTTACCAAGCCTCTCCATGATGTTGAGGTCAAAGAGAAGGAAACTGCCAGATTTGAGTGTGAAGTGTCACGCGAGAATGCCAAGGTTTGTTTGAGATTGTGAAATTATTTCATGTTATATACATTTGAACATATCCACAATAGCATTTCCGTCACCCTTTTTTTCTCACACATACTTTTCATGATTTCAGGTGCGTTGGTTCAAAGACGGCAGTGAGATCAGAAAGGGCAAAAAGTATGAAATCATTGCTAAAGGAGTACAGCGTATTCTTGTAATCAACAAATCAGTGTTTGATGATGAAGCTGAATATGAATGTGATGCAAGGACCACCAAATCTTCTGGCATGCTGACTGTTGTTGGTGAGTTGTCATTTTTCTTCATCTCTTGTATTTACTTAAATAAACCACTAATCAGTTATTAACTAATCATAATTGTGTGCCCATTTTACAGAGGAGGAGGCCAGGTTCACAAAGAATCTGTCCAATGTAGAAGGAACTGAAACAGACAGTGTGAAAATGATCTGTGAAGTATCTAAGGCCAGTGCAGAGGTCATCTGGTACAAAGGTGACGAGGAGCTGCCTGAGGGTGGTAGATATGAACAGGTACAAGATGGTCGCAAGAGGATCCTCATTATTCACGATCTGCGCATGGATGATGCTGGAGAGTACAACTGCAGACTGCCTAATGCCAAAACATCAGCTAATTTGAGGCTCAATGGTAAAATATTTATCATTATATATACTGCTGCTGCACACTAAATGCACTATACTGATTGTATTTATTGATTGTATTTATTACTGTTGTTCACTTGTAAAAACGGCTTTCTTGTGTTCCAGAACTGGCTGCTGAGTTTATCTCCAGGCCACAGCCCCAAGAAGTGGTTGAGGGTGAAAAGGCAGAGTTTGTGTGCTCAGTCTCCAAAGACACATATGAGGTTAAATGGTTCAGAGGTGACAAAGAACTTCAGTCTGATGATAAGTACGACATTGTCTGTGACGGCATAAGAAGACTTCTTGTCATCAAAAAGTCTGAGCGTCAGGATGAGGGAAGCTACACAGCTTTTATTGGAACCGTCAAGGCATCAGCTGACCTGACTGTTATTGGTAAGTATCTACCCATAAAACTCACTGTCACTCACTGTCACTGTCTGAATCAGAACATGTAGAACAGAACCAAAAGGAAGTAGTTCAGTCACTTTTTTAACATTGCTTATCTCTTTCCAGAAAAACTCAGGATCATCACACCTCTCAGGGATACACCAATGAAGGAGGGAATGGAAATTTCTCTCAACTGTGAGGTCAACTCTGAGGGAGCCAAAGCAAAATGGCTGAAGAATAATGAGACACTCTTTGAGAGTGGCAAATTCATCATGGCTTCTAGGGACACCGTTTTCTCACTGAGAATCAAGAACGCTGAGAAGTCAGATGAAGCTGAGTACACCATTACACTGACAAACCAACGTGGTGAACAAGCCACCAGCTCTTGCAAAGTCTCTGTTGAAGGTAAATGTTCTCTTTTATTTATTATTATTTTTTGGACCTGATGCTGTAATATCATATACTGTCTGAGTAGAAATTCACCTTACTTTTAGTTCCAGAGTTGAATGCAGTAAACAGACACGTGAAGTCTGTGCCAGTCACACTGTTATCTTAGCGTATATTTCTGTTTTGATAACTTTGTGTTCATTATTATTTTGTTTGCAGAGGAGCAGCTCAAGATTGTGGAGCCTCTTGAGGACAATGAAACACAGGAGAAGAAGACCATCACCTTCACATGCAAGGTGAACAGACCAAATGTGACCGTGAAATGGATGAAGGGTGGGCAGGAGGTCACCCTCAGCAAGCGTATCCTGTACAGGGTGGACAACAAGAAGCACACACTGACCATCAAAGACTGCATAATGCAGGATGAGGGTGAATACACAGTCATGGCCGGATCCGACAAGTCAACAGCTGAGCTGATCATCAGCGAAGCACCCACTGACTTCACTGGACAGCTCAAGGACCAGACCGTCACAGAGTTTGAGGAGGCTGAGTTCTGCTGCAAGCTGTCCAAGGAGAAAGCCAGTGTCAAGTGGTATAAAGATGGCAGAGAGATCCGGGAAGGACCAAGGTGATGCCACTGATGTCTTAACTCATAACTGTTTACATGCTAGAAAATGAAGTACTGTTTACAAGATTGGTCGAGGCCATCTACTCATTCCACTGTTTTTGCTTTAGATACAAATTTGAGAGGGACGGAAAGAAGTGCGTTCTGTACATCAAGAACTGCAGACCCGATGATGAATGTGAATATGCCTGTGGTGTGGAAGACAGAAGAACTAGGGCTAGACTCTTTGTTGAAGGTAAGAAAAGTCCATTTTAAACACATCCTTCACATTGTCCTCCTTTGAATATGTCGTCAAGCTCACTGCATTTCTTGTTCGACTCCTTAACAGAGACCCCTGTGGAGATTGTTAGACCTCCTGCTGATGTGTTTGAGCCACCAGGCTCTGATATTGTGTTTGAGGCTGAGCTGAACAAAGACCGGGTGGAGGTCAAGTGGATGAGAAACAACATGATCATTGTCCAGGGTGACAAGTACCAGATGTTGAGCGAGGGCAAAATTCACAGACTCCAAGTATGTGAGATTAGGCCTCGTGACCAGGGCGAGTACAGAATCGTTGCCAAAGACAAGGACGCCAGAGCCAAGCTTGAGCTTGCAGGTTTGTAGATGTGTATATATTGGGTTTCTTCTAATGGTTGCATTAAAGGAGAAAGCTGGTGTGAATCAACTTATAGCCCTATTGTTCAAGGTCACTGAGTGCTGTCTGTATGAAAAAGAATGAGAACATTTTATTCAACGTAGACCAAATCGTGAATCGCCAGTTAACAAGAACCAATTTTTCACTTTCAGTTTCATTCCCATGCCCCATTCAGTTAACATTAGCTGGCGGTTCGCTATTCTGTCTAGCTAAGCTAGCGGCACCTAGTACCTCTGCTTAATTTGTCATTGCTCCACCACTGGTTCACCACTTAGGTTCCGTTCGCATCGTCTTTGTGCTAGGACAATTAGCGAGTGGGCGGGGGGTGGGGGGGCTGAAGTCAAACGATCCACTCCAGCATGTAACATATGTCATGACCAAACAGTAACAATTGGTTGAAACAGAAAGTATATGCCCACCATGAAGTGAACACATGCCAATTGCAAGGATGCTTTGCACAAAGTGAAACGAGAAAACGGTTGATGCATCCGGCTATATTCTGTCTATGTTGTATCAACTTTTCTGGTTCCTTTTCCAACAGACACCACTTGAACACCTGAACTCGAGCACTCAAACTCGAATGTTACTTCAAACAAACGGGCTGTTGATTAATTCTCACTAGATTTCTTCTTTAACACGCTATATGAATGCATTATACACATGTAATATACTAATATGTAGCAAAGGAGGTAATTCATAATGAACATTACAAACAACTCACAAATTTGTTCGTGATTTGACTTCCATAGCTGTGCCAACGATCAAGACCACAGACCAGAACCTGGTGACAGATGCTGGAAAGCCTTTTGTCATGTCTGTTCCTTACAATGCCTACCCCCGTGCTGAAGCTGAGTGGTTCTTCAATGACTCCAGCTTGCCATTCCAGAATGTTGATACCTCTGCAGAGAGAACAGACTACAGACTGAAAGACCCCAAAAAGTCAGATCAGGGCCGTTACAAGGTTGTGATCAAGAACAAACATGGAAAGGGAGAGGCTTTCATCAATCTCGATGTCATTGGTGAGTTCCATCTGCAGCATTTTTGACTGAGTTCGATATTGAATTACACTATGATTGCTTTGGTTTTAGAATTTTCCACCTTGTAAGCTAAGATCATGATGGGAACTGACCAAGGAAAATTAATCTATTTTGATGACTTAATTTTTTCCAGATGTTCCTGGGCCTGTCAAGAACCTGCAAGTTGTTGACACTTCTGATGGCGAGGTCAGCCTTGCTTGGGAAGAGCCAGAGAGCGATGGCGGCAGCAAGATCATTGCTTATGTTGTGGAGAGACGTGATGTCAAACGCAAGACATGGACTTTGGCTACTGACCGTGCTGACCTTACAGAGTACTGTGTTGGTGGACTGAATAGGGATAACTTCTATCTTTTCCGTGTCTGTGCTCGCAACAGAGTGGGAAATGGAGAAACTGTTGCCACTGACAAGCCTGTTCAGGCTAAGAACATGTTTGGTATGATGCTATTGTTATGGTAGACATTTGACTGTAATATCCAGTATACGTTGGGAAAGAAAGGATATTAATTATCCTTAATTGTTGTATTTCAGATGTTCCTGATGCTCCTCAGAATGTTATGGTTGGAGTTGTCAATAGGTATGGTGCCACCGTCTCCTGGGAACCTCCACTGTCTGATGGAGGATCTGAGATCACCAACTACGTCATTGAGCTCCGCGACAGGACCTCTGTGAAGTGGGAAGCAGCATTGGTGACCAAGGCTGCAGATCGCACTGCAACACTGACTGATGTTGTGGAGAATAAGGAGTACATCTTCCGTGTCAGAGCAGAGAACAAGGCTGGTGTTGGCCAGCCAAGTGCTGCTACTGATCCAGTGAAGATCATGGACCCCATTGGTTAGTACAGTGTACCACATATCACATTTAGTATTTTGTAAGATATTCATCCCTTCAAACACATGGTGTTACAATATGTCTTGATGCTTCTCATTGTAGAGAGACCAAGTCCACCACTGAACTTCAACTACTCACATCAAACAAGGAACTCTGTGCAGCTTGAATGGGAGACCCCCTTGAATAATGGAGGCAGTATGATCACAGGGTATATTATTGAGAAGAGTGACGAGGGATCAGACAAATGGCTGAGATGCAATGCTAGACTCTGCCCTGACCTTTGCTACAAGGTATGCCTGCAACACACTATTTGGTGATTTGATATTTTCATGTGAGCAAGTTTTATTAAAACTGCTTTCTGTGTAGGTGTCTGGACTAAAGTTTGGACAAAAGTATCTGTACAGAGTCAGTGCAGAGAATGCTGCTGGAGTCTCTGACCCAGCTGAAACGCTTGGACCCCTTATGGCAGATGATCCACATGGTGAGACTTGCACCATTTATGAAACATCATCATGTGTACTTGGCAATTGGCATGGGAATCTCAGTAACACATTTCTTTAATTGAATTTTTCAGTTGCTCCAACATTGGACCTCAGTGCATTTAGGGATGGTCTTGAGGTTATGGTTCCTCAAGCTCTGACCATTCGTGTGCCCATCACTGGTTACCCAACACCCAAAGCAAAATGGAGCTTTGGTGATAAGGAGCTTAGCCCTGAAGATGAGCGTGTGACCATGACAACTAAGCAGAACTACACAGAACTGGTCATTGCCCCAAGTGTGCGTCCAGACAAAGGAACATACACCCTGCACCTGGAGAACGATGTCACCTCTGTCTCTGGAGAGATTGATGTCAATGTCATTGGTGTGTTACTTGTCTCTTTAACCAGACAAATGATTTTTACCCTGTAGTATTTTAACGTTTTGTATGGTCAGTATGCATTTCATCCTGTCTTTTCTCTTAACTCTAACAGCGTCTCCAAGTGCACCGAGGGACTTCAAGGTTCCTGAGGTCACCAGACACCATGTACATCTTTCATGGGAGGCTCCAGAGCATGATGGAGGCAGCCCTGTCATTGGCTACCAGATTGAAAAGCGTGAAGTGTCCAGAAAGACTTGGGTCAAGGTGAGTATCCCTCCTTTTTCAAATGTCTGTAGAAAAAAAACTGCTGTAGGCTTGCACCAAATGAGTGCCTCTGGTGTCCGACTATTTAAAATTGTGATTTCTTTGTATAGGTTATTTCAGGTGTGCAGGACCTGGAGTACACAGTCACTGATGTCATTGAGGGCAAAGAGTATTTATTCAGTGTCACAGCTTGCAACAAAGTTGGCCCTGGTGAACCTGCATACATCGATGAGCCTGTCAATGTCTCCTCACCAGCAAGTATGTACATTTTTACTACCCAGTTTCACCATAATGGCCTTTGTTTTAAAACATTGAAGTTTTTTTCTATGGAAGATGAGTTATCTTTTTGTTTGTTTGAATTACAGCTGTTCCTGATCCACCTGAGAACCTTAAATGGAGGGATAAGAGTGCCAAGGGTATCTTCCTTCAGTGGGAGCCTCCCAGGTATGATGGTGGTGCACACATCAAGGGCTACATTGTGGACAAATGCCAACGTGGAACTGACAAGTGGGAGGCTTGTGGAGACCCAGTGCCTGAACTGAAGTAAGTTGGAAAATAACACCATAATGCATGTTCTGAGGTATTTCAAACCTTGGCATGGAATATAAGGATTTTAATTTGTACTTATCATGTAATTTCTTCACAGATACCAAGTAACTGGCCTCACTGAGGGACAGTGGTATGCTTACCGTGTGAGGGCGATTAACAGACTGGGAGCCAGCAGACCTTGCCGTGCCACAGATGAAATCCAGGCTATTGATCCTAAGGGTATTGTTTTCCTTCATGGATTTTTAATTGTCATTAATTTGTCAGTTTTCATTGTGTGAAGTGTGAGGAGTCACCAAGGTGACTAACTTCCCTGTTTGACTTAACAGAGCCTCCAGAGATTCAGCTGGATGTCAAGCTTCTTGCTGGTCTGACTGCCAAGGCTGGATCAAAGATTGAACTCCCAGCTGACGTTCTTGGCAAGCCTGACCCTAAGGTCAAATGGACCAAAGCTGACCTTGTCCTTAAACCGGATGACAGGACCACAATTGACACCAAGCCTGGTCATTCCACACTGGGCATTGCTAAGACAACCAGAAGTGACACAGCTACCTACATTATTGAGGCTGTGAACTCCAGTGGCCGTGCAACTGCTACAGTTGATGTCAATATTCTTGGTTCGTGTTTTTTTTTAAAGCTGCCCTGTAGGGTTATAATTCATACTTTACCTCAGATAATTACAGTAGTGATGAAATGTATCCTTCTTCACACAGACAAACCTGGCCCACCTGCTGCCTTTGATATCTCTGACATCACCAACCACTCCTGCTCACTGGCCTGGAACCCACCTAGGGATGACGGTGGTTCCCCTGTCACCAACTACATTTTGGAGATGAGACCCACTGACAAGGAGGAGTGGAAGAAACTCTCTGCCACTATCAAAGCAACCACATTCACTGCTCAGAAACTAGTGGCCTTGAAGGAGTATGTCTTCAGAGTGTCTGCAGAGAATCAGTACGGCATTGGTCCTCCTGCAGAACATGTGCCTATTGTGGCCAAATATGCATTTGGTAAATAATGATATTCAAAAATTTTCACGAAAGTTTAGTATCTCGTTATCTCACATATTATTGGTGAATTATATGACAATGCATTTTGCTCTTTTGTTCAGATCCTCCTGGCCCACCCACTAGAGTTACACCTTCTGATATTGCAAGGGATGCTGTGACTCTGACATGGTATGAGCCTGATGAGGATGGAGGCAGTCCCATCACTGGATACTGGGTTGAGAAGTTTGATCCAGAGACTGACAAGTGGATCAGATGCAACAAGCTGCCAATCAAGGACACAACATTTAGGTAAGAGCTATTTGGAAAATGAAGACCACTTAAGATTTTGTGTCCAACGATGATTTATGTGCTAAAATGTCTTGCCAATTTCAGAGTAAAAGGACTGCCAACAAAGAAGAAGTACAGGTTCCGTGTCCTGGCTGAGAATCTTGCTGGACCAGGAAAACCAAGCAGTGAGACTGACCCAGTCCTGATTAAGGATCCAATTGGTAAGCTGCCTTTTAAGAACCCTCCCCCCCCAAAAGACCCAAAGTTTTAATAGTGCAGCATGGAAAGTATATTTGAAATGATAAATCATTGTGCCTGCACTACCTTCCTAGATCCACCATGGGCACCTGGCAAGCCTGTCATCAAAGACATTGGCAAGACCTTTGCATCTCTTCAGTGGACAAGGCCTGAGCATGATGGCGGTGCTAAAATTGAAGGTTACATCATTGAGTTTCTTAAGAGCGGAACTGAGGAATGGGTCCGTGCGGCTGAGGACATTCCCACGACTGAACACTGCTTGAAAGGGCTCATGGAGAAACAGGAATACTCCTTCAGAATAAAGGCGGTCAACGTTGCTGGTGAGAGTGAACCCAGCGAGCCAAGCGAACCAGTTGTCTGCAAAGAGAGACTCTGTAAGTGAACTCTTATCAGCGTGAAAGATACCAAGTAGTTATGTATTTGGTGTACTGCTTTGAAGAAAGTAATTAATATTTTGTTAAAATATTTATTAGATCCTCCATCACCTCCACGTTGGATTGAGGTGACTAACATCACTAAGCTTGATGCCGACCTGAAGTGGACTGAACCGGAGTCAGATGGTGGCTCTCCAATCACCAATTATGTTGTGGAGAAGAGAGATGTTAGGCGCAAGGCCTGGCAGACCGTGGACACCACTGTGAAGGATTGCAAGTATACAGTCGCACCTCTTAACGAAGGGTCTTTGTATGTATTCCGTGTGGCAGCAGAGAATGCTGTTGGCCAGAGTGACTTCTGTGAACTCGAGGACTCTGTGCTGGCCAAGGATACCTTCAGTAAGTCATTTGTTTATGTCAGTAAAGAGAGAATGTATTGAAATGTGGAGTCCTGCTTAGCTGATGTGAATATCCTTGTAAGAAATATTGATGCATTTTTTCAGCTACTCCTGGGCCTCCATATGCCCTTACTGTGGTTGAGGTGTCAAAGAGGCATGTTGACCTGAAATGGGAGCCGCCTAATACCGATGGTGGAAGACCAATTACAAAGTAAGAATATGTTTCAGTATACGCTTGCTTTACATTTAAACTTGTTCTTTTCCTCAGGATAATTTTGTCTTTGAGAGAGATACTAAATGTGTCTTTGTTTTTGCAGGTATGTTATTGAGAAGAAAGAGAAACTGGGAACACGCTGGGTGAAGTCTGGAAAAACATCAGGACCTGAACTGAAGTACAGGGTGACTGATGTTGATGAGGGAACTGAGGTCCAGTTCCAAGTCCGTGCTGAGAACGAGGCAGGTGTCGGCCACCCAAGTGAACCAACTGAGTTCATGACGATTGAAGACCCAACAAGTATGTTTCTCAATATTGTATTAATTCAACCATAGTCATAGAGTAATCATATAATGACACTAAAGAATGCAAAAAATCTTTCTAATGGTTTAATTTGTTTTAGGTCCACCATCACCTCCAATTGAGGTCAAGATTGTTGATGCAAGCAGAGAGCATATTAATATCACATGGAATCCACCAGAGAAGAACGGAGGAAGCCCTGTCACTGGTTACCATGTTGAGATTGCTGAGGCTGATACTGAGAAATGGATGAGAATCACTTCTCGTCCAGTCAAGGAGCTGAAATTCATGGCAGAGGAAGGCATTGTTCCAGAAAAGCAATACGTTCTCAGAGTTCGCGCTGTAAACGCTATTGGTGTCAGTGATCCCTCTGAGATTTCTGACAAGGTCTTTGCAAAGGATCCTGATTGTAAGTAATCTTTAAAAGTAAAATATCTTTATAGAAATGATTATATGGGCATGGTATCAGATCTTTTATGCTATTTTCTTATGAAGGTGCCCCAACAATGGAAACTGAGGCCCAAGAAATCGTTCTTGTTGAGGGAGAGAGAATGCATCTGAAGCTTCCCTATAGAGCTATCCCCAAGCCGAACATGGTTTGGAAGAAGGGAGAGGACGAGCTAAAGACAGATGACAGGATCACCTTGTCATGCGAGCTGAAGACTGTGCACTTGGAGATGCCTAAGTGTAAGCATGATGATGCTGGAGTGTACACAGTGACTCTGGAAAACCCACTTGGCTCTGTCACTGGCACTGTCACTGTTAAAGTCATTGGTAAGTCCTTGTCTGTGACTAAATCTAGTGAAACCCAGTTCATGCAAAATGTATGTAAATTGAAATGACAACATGATTTATGTAAATGTGCAGGCCTGCCTGGACAGTGTAAGAACATTGATGCCTGTGAAGTCACCAAGAACTCTTGCAAGATCACATGGGAGCCTCCAGAGAATGATGGAGGAACCCCCATCATTCACTACGTCCTTGAGAAGAGAGAGGCCTCAAAGAAGACATTCATGCCTGTGATGTTTGGCGAAAATGTTGTTGAATACAAAGTTAAAGATCTTTTTGTGAATGCAGAGTATTTCTTCCGTGTCAAGGCTGTCAACAAGGTTGGAGCTGGAGAGTATATTGAACTCCGCAATCCAGTTATCACTCAGGATCAGAAACGTAAGTATAGCTTAACATCAGAGGTTACATTAACTTTTGTTTGCTCGCAATTTATATTGTTAAAATGTAAAATGTTTACAAGGATGTACTTCAATATTACAGAGCGTCCAGACCCACCCATTGATGTCCAGGCCACCAATCCTACCTCTCAGTCCATCACAGTTACTTGGAAGGCACCAGAGTATGATGGTGGCCTGCCAATCAAGGGCTACCTGCTGGAGAAGATTGAGAAAGATGGAGACAGGTTTGAGCCATGCTTTGACTCTTTGGAGCCAGGTTTCTCATACACTGTCAAAGGCCTGACTGAGGGCAAGGAATATCAATTCCGTGTCCGTGCTGAGAATGCTGCGGGTGTCAGCGAGCCATCTCGCAGCACACCTCTGACTATGGCAGCTGATCCTGTTGGTAAGTTATGCCATGAATGTCTTAAGGAATGAGAATTATTTGGTTTTCCCATTTTGTTGGTGATTTGAGTTGTAAATGAATTAATGACATTAATCTGACATTTTGTCATTTCAGATCCTCCTAAAGTCACTCTGCATCCACGTGTCCAGTATGGCCTGGCTATCAGGAAGGGTGATGAGATTAGGTTGGATGCATTAATCTCTGGCTCCCCGTACCCAACTGTGACATGGCTTAGGAACGATGAATCTGTCAAGCAAATAGCCACCAAAAAGAAAGAGATCTCCATTTTCAAGAAGAAGAAGAAGAAGAAGGACAAGGAGCCTGAGCCCGAGCCAGAAGAATTCCATCCTGCTTTGACTGAGCGTTTGTCCTTTGACCAGAGCAAGAGAGGTGAGACTGCCCTGATGGTGCGTGACTCCATTCGTGGGGATCATGGCAAGTACACCATTGTGGTCGAGAATCCCCATGGTCGTGCTACTGCATCTTGTGAAGTCAATGTCCAAGGTAAGTCAGCTACACAGACAAAGCATATCCAGAATAAACCTTTTTCTTATTTTTCTGTCAAGATATGTAGAAATCTAACCTGTTTTGTCTTGTTGCTTTATCTTCAGATAAACCTGGAAGGCCAGTCAACTTTGAATTTGAAGAAATCAGGAACACTTCTGTTACATGCAAGTGGGAACCACCTCTAGATGATGGTGGCAGTGAAATCCTGAACTACATTGTTGAGAAGAAAGACAACAAGAATGAGGAGATTGGCTGGGTCACTGTCAGTTCAACTTGTAAGACTTGCAGCTGCCCAGTTACCAAACTCATTGAAGGAAAGGAATACATTTTCCGTATCACAGCAGAGAACAAGTTCGGATGTGGACCTTCATACATTTCAGAGCCACTCATTGCCAAGAACCAGTTTGGTAAGAAATATTTTTTGAATATTATTTTTGAATATTTAGTTTAAATAATAATAATGATAAAATAATGATAATGATTTTTTTTTTAATTGAATGATAAATTGTGTTATTTTGGCTTTGTTAAACAGATCCACCTGATGCACCAAACATGCCAAGAGTTGGAGAAGTTACTGCGAACAGTGTATCTCTCTCATGGCATGAGCCCAAAGACAATGGCAGTCCCATCCTGGGCTACTGGGTTGAGAGGCGTGAGATTAATGGCAAATACTGGACCAGGGTCAACCGCAACCTCCTCAGTTCACTCTCAATTAAGGCAGAGGGACTCATGGAGGGCCTCACATACATTTTCAGAGTCTGTGCCGAGAATCTTGCTGGCCCTGGCGAGTTCAGTCCCCAGACTGATCCTCAGACTGCAATGGATGCAATTTGTAAGAATTCCTTAATACTTCTTTATAAATGCTTCTTTAACATTTTTCTGGATGGAAATTGTTTGTAATACAAAATATTTGGTTTCAGTGCCTCCTGGGCCACCAGTTCCAAGAATTGTTGACACCAGCAACACAACTGTTGACATTGCCTGGAAGCCTCCTCTATACAATGGTGGTGGAGACATCCTTGGTTACCATGTGGAACGTTGTCTGGTTGGTGAGAAGGACTGGGTCCGCTGCACAGAGTTCAGATGCAAAGAGTGCAAGTACACGCTGACAGGACTGACAGAAGGCTCTGATATTATCATCCGCGTTTTTGCCGTCAATGAAGCCGGCCATGGCCCACCTGGAGTTACTGAACAAGTCCAAGTGAAAGAGCCTGAAGGTAACCCTTCAAAAATATCTCTTCATCATCTCTGGGAGCCTTGAAAAGGACTATCTAAATATAGTGTTTTGTTGCTGCTGATGCTGATGTTGTTGATTATGATATCACTAGAATGAATTTATTTTGGGGTAATGGTTTTTGATGTTCCTTTGGTGTAAATTGTTCCCTTCTAGATGCTAAACATTTTGAATGTTTTTAATGTTACAGAGGCCCCAGTGGTGGAATTAGACGTTGCTGTGAGAAATGGAGTCATTATCAAGGCTGGCGAGAGCCTGAAGTTGCCTGCCTTTGTTGCTGGTAGACCCCAGCCCGAGGTTGCATGGACAAAGGATGATGCTGAACCTGACAAAGAACGTGTTGTTATTGACACTGCTGGAAAGAGCAGTGTTCTCTTCATCAAGCATGCTGTGAGAACAGACTTTGGCACTTACACGATCACTGGAAAGAACAGTAGTGGAACCAAGTCTGCATCTGTTAAAGTGGACGTAATGGGTATGTTCTTTTTGATAATGATTGCTGTTGCGACATTACACTTGTTTTGACTCACTGAGTTTTTATATTCCTAATTTTCTTATTTTACCTTTGATAACCCAGATGTTCCTGGTCCTGTGGTTGACCTTAAGACTACTCAAGTGAACAAAAGGATTATATCTCTAGCATGGTCTGATCCACTTGACAATGGTGGAAGTGATATTATGGGCTATGTCGTGGAACGAAAGGATGCAAATATGCATATCTACAGACAGCCCTTGGAGACTGCTGCCTGCAAATGTGACATTGTCGGCCTTCTTTCTGGAGAAGAATACAAGTTCCGTGTTGTGGCAAGAAACAAATTTGGCCTTGGCGAACCAGTGGAGCTGGGCCCGATCCTTGCTGCCGATCCTTTGGGTGAGGATTGAGTGAAAGTCACTGTCAGACCTTTTTAGGCATTATTGCCACTTTTCCTTTTTGTCATCTTATGGTGAGATAATGGAGGTATCATGACTGTTGTTGTTGCCCCAGGTGTGCCCACTGCCCCAGAGAAGCTGCAATGCATTGACAGAAGCAGCACCACAGTCACTCTCACATGGCAACCTCCTCGAAGTGATGGAGGCAGTCCTATCCGTGGCTACTATGTTGAAAAGATGAGACAGGACTCAGATGAGTTTGACCCTGCCAATCGTCAGATCTGCAAAGACTGTACCTTGACTGTAGAGAACCTGTCTGAGAATATGACTTATCAATTCCGCGTCAAAGCAGTCAATGAGGTTGGAGATGGAGAACCCTCAAAACCCATCACTGCTGTTATTATGGACGATCAAAGTATGTTCACGTAGAAATGGACTTGTGTATATATATATGTGCATGTGGTTTTATCAGGTTTTGAGAACAATTATAGAATGATTTGAAGTAAATAGGTGAATAAGAATCCAGATAAAAAAATGGCAGACTGTGTGCTCTGATGCCAGAGCTAATGTGAATTCTGTTTTTCTCTGTCGCTCTAGTTCCTCCAACTGTGACATGGCTGAAGCATTTCAAGAGAGATTCTATCATTGTCAAGGTTGGTGCAGCCATTGACATCCCAGCTGAGATCGTAGGTCTGCCACTACCAACCTTTGAGTGGTCTAAGGATGGAGTTGTGATCGACAAGCCACCTGAGACAATGACGCTTGAAACTGAGGAGGTCAACAGAACAACAATTCGCACCAAAATCAGTGTCCCTGTGACCGTCAGACAAGACACTGGTGTATATAAACTTACAGCCACAAACATCTATGGCAAAGCTGAACCTAAAGTCAAAGTGGAAATCTTGGGTATGATTATACAACAAAGAATTTTATTCAGTGAAATTTTACAAGTAAATGTGCTTGGATTCCTTATTTTCTTTCACTTTTTCTACAGATCGCCCTTCACCACCAAGAGATATAGTGGTCTCTGATATCAAATCAGATTCCTGCTACCTCACCTGGAGTGCTCCAGATGACAATGGTGGAAGTGAAATTATGAACTACATCATTGAAAGGAGAGATGCCAGCAAGAAGAAGTCTGACTGGGAACAACTGACGTGCTGTGTTGTTGACAGACGATATGCGGTTAGTTTTAAACATTCTACCACTGTTTTGACAAAACAAATAATTGTAAACTTGTAAACAACACAATATCCTTTTTCCCTTCAAGGTGCATAAGATGGATCCTTATGGTACCTACCAGTTCAGAATCTTGGCTGAGAATAAGTTTGGAATCAGCGATGGATGTGAATCTGATAAGGTTGTCCTTAAGGATCCATTTGGTCTTCCTGGACCCCCCAGGAATCCCAAAATTGTGGCTTGCACCAGCACTTCCATGGTTGTCACCTGGGAGCCTCCCCTGGACAATGGTGGATCTATGATTCAGGGTTACTGGCTGGAGAAGAGAGAGAGAGGAGCAGTGTACTGGGGCCGCGTGAACAGAGCTCCAGTCACAAAGCCTGCTGTTAAGGGACTGGAGTACAAAGTTCTGCGTCTTATTGAGGGTTCAGAGTACCAGTTCCGTGTGATGGCTGTCAATGCTGCGGGAATTGGACCCCCAAGTGAGGCAACTGAATGCCGCACTGCCATGGACGCAAAGAGTAAGTACAACCTTTCTTGCATACTGGTATTAGACAATACCATGTACCTGCTACATCCAGCCATATTATATACAGAAAAGACAAAAAATAAAAAATATGCAGGCTATATAAAATATTTAGTAAAATGTAAGAGCTTTCTGGAGAACAAGAGTAAGAATTATGGCAGAGATGCTGATCAGTTATTTATTTTATTTATATAAGCTAGGAGGTTAGATGGTGTTGCTTGCACATAGTTGATTACAATATGTTTCCTAGATTGTCTTTGGTGAAATGCAAACTCTCATTTATCTTACAGACCCACCTGGTGCACCATCAAATCCAGAGATTGCAGACAAAACCAAGAACAGTGTTACTCTTAACTGGAACCCACCAGAGAAAGATGGTGGAAGTCCCATCAAAGGCTACATTGTTGAGTACCAGGAGGAGGGTGACCTGGAATGGAAGAGAGCCAATCAGCCAGATAAGCTTATTCCAACTACTACATTCACAGTTCCTGATCTGAGAGAGAACAGGAAGTGCCGGTTCAGAGTTATTGCAGTGAATGCTGCAGGTGAATCTGAACCAAGTGGAAGAAGCGCTGATACCATGGTTCAGGATGTCCTTGGTAAGGCTATTGATAAGTGAGACAGCACTGACAAAATGCTTTTGTGTACATTCAACTAATAATACATTTTTGGTTCACCAGTGGAGCCTACAATAACTGTGGATGTCGATGTGCAAGAGCTTGTGTCCATCCGTGCTGGTGCACCCATCAAAATTCCAGCCACCATCACTGGACGCCCCATGCCTAAGTTCTCATGGAACTTTGAGGGTGCAGCTGAGACTGAGAAAAAGAATGAAGTCCATACTCTTCCAGTGGATGTCGAGGTAAAGAGACTTGGTTTAACCAAGTCCACAACACAAAATCAGCTTGTAACATTACATATTACTTTAAAAATATGATTTATCAATTTGTACAGGTACAAGACACTGAGACAACATCAGTTATCACAATTCCTGAGAGTAAACAGGCACATACAGGACGGTTCATCATCTCAGCTGAGAATGCAGCTGGACATAAGAATGTGAAGGTCCGGGTGGCTGTTGTTGGTAAGTAAAATATATTTTTACAGATATTTTCTTTTTATTTGTTATTTGATCAGATGCTTTACAAATATTTGTTATTTTTATCTTTGTGCAGATCTGCCAGGCAAAATCAGAGACCTCAAAGTCAGCGATATCACTCGTGGCACATGTAGACTATCTTGGAAACCACCAGCAAATGATGGTGGAGACAGAATCAAGAGCTACTTCATTGAAAAGAAAACTGTTGAGGGTAAAGCCTGGACCAAGGTTAACCCAGCCTGTGCCAGTCTATCTACTCTTGTCCCAGACCTCAGTGTTGGACAGGACTACCTGTTCAGAATTCGTGCTGAGAATAGCATTGGACTTGGGCCATTCTTTGTTACCATTCAGAGAACCACAGCCAGAGATCCAATTCGTAAGTAAAAACACTTGATTGATTGATTTTACCATTAAGTATACAAAAAGCATCTCTTAGCTATCTCTTAAAATTTTATTATGAAAATATGATTTTCTCTCTTTCCTTCAGATCCTCCTGATCCTCCAACAAGAGTTAAAATCAGAGAAGTTCACAAGGGCACTGTCACACTGACATGGAAGCCACCAAGGAATGATGGAGGTGCACCTGTGACCCACTACAGTGTTGAAAGGCTGTGGTGGGACACTTGTGGAGACCAGAAAGAAGCCTGGAGACAAGTCAACAGGCGTGACATTGAGGACCTTACCTTCAAGGTTGAGGATCTTGTCGAGGGTGGAGAGTATGAGTTCCGTGTTAAGGCCCACAATGAAGTTGGAGCAAGCAGACCATCTTCCACTGCTGGGCCTATCATTGTTAAAGACCAGACAAGTTTGTATATGGCAGCTCTATACACTTTTTACTCTATGTGAAATTACTTCAAATCAGTACTATTACTTCCTATTTACACGGTTTCTTGATTATGTATTTCAGAGGCTCCATCCATTATACTTGAAGAATTCCTTGAAGTTGAACAAGGAACAGACATTAGCATTGTGGCTAAAATCAAAGGATGCCCCTTCCCAACTCTCACCTGGTTTAAGGCTCCAGCTCACAAACCAGATGCCATGGTCGAGGTGCAGTACGACGAGCACATCAATAAGATTGTGTCTGATGATAGCTGCACTCTGCTGATCCAGCAGGGCAAGAGAGAAGACACTGGTCTCTACACAATTACAGCCACCAATAATCTGGGCAAAGCCTCCAAAGAGATGAGACTCAATGTCCTGGGTAAACCCATTTTGCTAAACTGAAATTTAAGTTCCACAAACACTGTGAGACATGCCAACCACTGTAGGCCATACATACTATTCAAGCTAAAAATGTGTCTGCCCTTTTTAGGACGTCCTGGACCACCTTCCGCCCCTATTAAATTTGAGGAGATCAAGGCTGAACAGATAACCCTGTCTTGGCTGCCTCCTAAAGATGATGGCGGTTCAAAGATCACTAATTATGTGATTGAGAGACGTGTATCAAACCGTCAGACATGGATTCCTGTGACCAGTGAGCCCAAAGAGCGCATCTGGACTGTGGAGAATCTCATGGAGGGCCATGAGTATGTCTTCCGTATCAGAGCTCAGAACAAATATGGAGTTGGTGACCCACTGGACAGTGAACCAGAGCAAGCTAGAAATATTTGCAGTAAGGAAATATTATGGATCTGTTATATGTCATATGATTTTCAAAAGTATAATTATTCTAGATTTTCCTCTTATATTGTTAATAATACTGTTTTTCTCTTTACAAGCTCCCCCTGGCCAGTGTGAAAAGCCTACTCTTTCAAGTATCACAATGGATTCAATGACTGTGAACTGGGAGGAACCAGAGTCAGATGGTGGCTCTCCAATCACAGGCTACTGGCTTGAGCGTAAGGAGACTACCTCCAAGCGATGGGTCAGAGTCACCCGTGACCCCATCAAGCCAATGCCTCTTGGTGTGTCACATACTGTGACGGATCTCATTGAGGGGTCAGAGTACCTCTTCCGTGTGACAGCCATTAATGTGGCTGGAATGGGACCACCTAGTGTGCCAACAGATCCAATCTTTGCCCGGGACCCTATTGGTAAGTGTTTTACAGTAGATAATTAAATACAAATGAAATAATAATTTATAATTGAAGTGTCTCAAACTTCATTTCACAGTCTAATAAATCTTTCTTCTGTTGTAATTAGCTCCCCCAGGACCTCCTACACCTAAAGTTGTTGACTGGACCAAATCTACTGTTGATCTTGAATGGATCCCACCACTGAAGGATGGTGGATCAAAGATCCTGGGTTACCATGTTGAGTACAAAGAAGAAGGCACTGAGGCATGGCTTAGAGTAAGTTTAAACTGTATACAAACTTTTTTTTTATTAAATTAATACTTTGCTGTGCCTTTCCTTCGTAGTGTATTTAGGACAAAAGCATACTAAACCTACTCTGGTCATTCATGAATGGATGTTTTTTTTTATGATTAGGCCAAAGAAAAAGAAGTGAGAGGAACCAGATTGGTTGTGACCGGACTGAAGGAGAAAGGCCTTTACAAATTTAGAGTTGTGGCATTCAACCTTGCTGGACTTGGAGAACCTGGCGAGATTCCTGAGGCCCTTGAAGTCAAGGACAGGACAAGTATGTGCTTGGATTAGTGCAATTCTTTGTCTATAATGTAATGTAATATGAGATAATATAAAATATAATTCACCTGCATATTCTGTCTTGCCAAACTGAAGTCTCTGACAATTTGGTTGATTCATCAGTTGCCCCCAATATCGAGCTGGACCTGTCGGTGAAGGAGAGGATGGTTGTTCATGCTGGAGGAGTCATTCGCATCCTAGCTTATGTAACTGGCCAGCCACCACCTACAGTCACATGGAACAGAGATGATGGCGCTGTACCGGTAGATGCTGTTGTTGAGACCACTTCCATCAGCTCCTCTCTTGTAATCAAGCCATGCACCAGGAAACACCAAGGCAGCTACTCTATCACTGTGAAGAATGATGGTGGAGAAGTGAAGAGAACCATTGTTGTCGATGTTCTAGGTGAGTCATTAGCAAATCTGCATGTGACCAACCAACTTTGTCGGGCTTCCATCTTAGATTTACTAACCTTGAAAATTTGCATTGAATTTGTCACAGATCTGCTGATGACCTTGTATCTTGGTGTGAGTGCTTGTAGTCATAGCCCATAGCCTTGACATAATGATGTCAAGTTTCAATGGCAATTATGCCCTGTCTTGCCCCATTCATCACTGCATGCAACTGTATTTCATAGAATCATTTTCTATGTCCATAGATGTCCCTGGTCCTGTGGGTATTCCATTGACAACTGAACACCTCTCCAGTGACTCGTGCAAGTTGAACTGGTTCTTCCCAGAGGATGATGGTGGTTCAGCCATCACCAATTACGTAATTGAGAAACGTGAGGCTGAGCGTAAAGCTTGGACCTCACTCTCTTACAGCCTTTCCAGACACAGTGCTGTGGCTCACAACCTGATTCTTGGAAAGGCCTACTTCTTCAGAGTTGCCGCTGAAAATGCCATTGGACTGGGTCCATTCATCAACACTGCTGCGGAGATTGTCATCAGGGATCCAATTAGTAAGTTGAAATATTGGAAAAGATGTAATGGCTTAGAAATACATACAAAAAGTCTTTACTCAGTTTGCAAAATTTAGGAATTGCTGACACATTTTTGCTTTTGTTTTTTACATTTTCTGACCATGTCCACAACTATTTTCAATTTTTAACAGCTGTGCCAGATCGTCCAGAGGACCTGCAGGTGACAGCCGTCACTAAAGACCACATCAGCGTCACGTGGAAACCACCAAAGAATGATGGTGGTGCTGAGGTCACTTCCTACATTTTGGAGGCCCGTATGATAGGCAAAGACAAATATGTCAGACTCACCAAAGAAAAACTAATGGACAGAAGGTATACCTATGATGGTCTACGGGAAGGTGACTCTTATGAATTCCGTGTTAGTGCCGTGAATGAAGTTGGTCAGAGCAAGCCATCCTTCTGCACTAAAGCAATCACATGCAAAGATGAATTAGGTAGGGCTCTCCTTTTCTGAAATAACCAACTTTCCTCTATTGCAAGTTCTTTGCTAGATGTGTGTCATGTGTTGAATATGTTTTTGGTTTTCTTTTCTTCAGAGCCCCCAACCATCGAAATCGATTTCCGTGACAAAGTAATCATTCGTGTTGGTGAGAGCTGTGCACTTCAGGGTCGGTACACTGGAAAACCTGCTCCATCTGTCACTTGGTCCAGAGATGATGAGGACCTGAAAGCAGATGAGCATATCAAGTTCAAAAACACACTGACTACCATGTGCCTTGGTCTCATGAAGGCTAAGCGTGAACACAGTGGCAGATACTGTGTGACTGTGGAGAATAGCACTGGGTCCCGCAAAGGCATTTGCAATGTCACTGTTGTTGGTATGTTTTTTTTATTCATCAAATGATTGTTGTTTATTTTATTATATTTAATAACATTCCCCATGTGATTTTCGATCAGTTGCTCCAGTTGTTACCTATTGATCTCTAACCCTAGTCCCAAGAGAGGTTTAGGCAAAAATATATTTTTCTTTACAGACCGTCCATTGCCTCCAGAGGGTCCCATTGTCTTTGAGGAGGTCCACAGAGACCATATGGTAATTTCTTGGAAGCCGCCTCTCGATGATGGTGGATCAGAAATTTCCAACTATATTGTTGAGAAGAGAGACACCAACAGAGACATGTGGACAACTGTCACAGCTGCCACAACAAAGACAACATGCAAAGTTCCCAAACTCCAGGAGGGACGTGAATACATCATGAGAATCTCTGCTGAGAATATGTATGGCATAAGTGACCCACTGGAGTCTGAGGAGATGAGGGCTAAAGATCGTTTCAGTAAGTGAAAAATGAAATATGATTCAGTAATTATCAAGGAATTTTCAGATTTGAATGAATTATTAAACTACTTAAAAACCTTGTCACATTTTTAGGAGTACCTGAAGCACCTGAGGAGCCTACTGTGAGGGAGGTATACCATGACTCAGCATTAATCATTTGGAATAGACCACGTGATGGTGGCAAGCCCATCACCAATTATATCCTTGAGAAGAAGGAACCATCTGCAAAGAGATGGAATCGTGCAACAAGGGATCCCATTTATCCAAACACTCAGTATCGTGTACAGGATCTTGTTGAAGGCTGCCAGTATGAATTCCGTGTCACAGCAGAAAATGAAATTGGTACTGGTGATCCAAGTCCACCTTCGAAACCAATCCTTGCTAAAGATCCAGTTGGTAAGTTAAAAGATTATGCTTTGTAATATTTCTTTTGTCTGCTCTGAAACGTTTCTAAAATATTTACTCAATCCTTTCTTCTAGTTCTTCCAAGCCCTCCAGTCCTGCCAGAGGCAGTTGATAAGACCAAGGATTCAGTGAGTCTGGCCTGGCGTGTACCTCGTCACGATGGCAAAGGCAAACTCCTTGGTTACTTGGTTGAGTATCAGAAGCCAGGTGCCATTGAATGGGAGAAGGCTAATGAGACTCCTGAAGAATGCCCAGACACAAACTTTGTGGTAACTAATCTTATTGATGGAAACGAATATAGGTTCAGGATCAAGGCTGTGAATGCAGCTGGAGCTTCTGAGCCTGCATACGTCAAGCAGGATATTAAAGTCCATGACAGACTTGGTGAGTTGATCTTAGTTTTTTAAAAGCTATTTCAAGATATTTCAAAATTTTTAGATCTCTGCAGATTTCTACAATACGTCTTTCATTTCTATATCCACAGAGGCTCCCGAGTTGCTTCTGGATGCCAATATGTCTCGTGACCATCTTGCTATGGTGGGAACAGACATTGTGCTTAGTGCTACAATCAAGGGTATGCCTATTCCCACTGTTACATGGAAGAAGAATGGTGAGGAATGTCCTGCTAAGTGCATCATTGGTGTCACTGCAACTGGAAGCAAATTAGAAATCCGCAACTGTGATCGCAGTGACAGTGGCAAGTACACTATAACTGTGGAAAATGCAGCTGGAACAAAGTCCGCCACCTGTTCAGTGCTCACCCTCAGTATGTATAGTTCCAAAAATACACCATTTCATGTGCAGTATTTCCATAGCAGTTTTCTGATCACATTTTGTCTCTCCTAGAAAAACCTGATCCTCCACGCAATCTGACAATATCTGAAATCACCAGTGAATCTGCCTATCTGTCCTGGAAAGCCCCAGAAGATGATGGTGGAGCTGTGATTTCCCACTATGTTGTGCAAAAGAAAGATGTTGCATCTGACCAATGGGTCCCAGTCAATGCTGCCTGCAAGAAACTTAGCCTCATGGCCTTGTATCTAATGGAAGGAATTCAGTATTTGTTCCGAGTAGCTGCTGAGAATCAATTTGGCAGAAGTGCATTTGTTGAAACTAAACAGCCTATTAAGGCTGTTGATCCTCTTTGTGAGTACAATTCAAAATCGTTCTGCAATGCGTTACAATATTTAATACTTATTTCACAGTTCAGTAATGGAATGCTCAGTAACTAACCAAATAATGTTATCACACACTTGTTTGCAGATCCACCTGGTCCACCTAAGAACTTGCATCATACTGATGTAGAGAAAACAGAAGTTTGGCTTCAGTGGGAGTGGCCAGAACGCACTGGAGGAAGTGAAATAACAGGATTTATTGTTGAGCACCAAGAGGAGGGAAAGACTGACTGGGTCACCTTCAAAACAGTTAGTGACGCTAAGAGCCATGTGACTGGACTCGAGGAGGGCAAAACCTACAGATTCCGTGTAAAAGCACAAAATGCCATTGGCATTAGTCGCCCTGACACCAGTGTTCCAGTAACTTGCCAAGAAAAGCTTTGTAAGTTACATTGATTATCAGATTCAGTTTAAATTTCAGTTTTTATTTATCATAACACTTGATTGACATCTGACACTACTGTGTTTATGCTTTTTAACATTTCAGTGGCACCAACAATTGAGGTTGATGTGAAGCTCATTGAAGGTCTTGTTGCCAAAGCTGGCAGCACAATTGTCTTCCCAGCCGTTATGAAAGGAATCCCTACTCCCACAGCCAAGTGGACTAGTGATGGAAATGAACTGAAAACTGAGGGCAAATTCAAAGTTGAAACTGCAGGAACATCAACAACCCTTAGCATCAGTGAATGTGCTCGAACAGACAGTGGAGAGTACATTCTGACTGTTTCCAACCCAGCAGGTAGCAAATCCGTCGCTGTGCACGCAACTGTGCTTGATGCTCCTGGTCCACCCATTGGACCAGTTGCCATCCTTGAGGTTACTCCTGATCATATGGTTATCAGCTGGCGTGCACCAAAAGATGATGGCGGTACACCATTGATGAGCTACGTTGTTGAAAAGAAGGATGTCAAGAAGCCTTGGGAGCCTTGGTCAGTCGTTAGCTCAGGAAGCATGAGTTTGAAAGCCAAAGTTCCTCGTCTGGAGAAGGGTCGCGAATACATTGTGCGCATTCGTGCAGAGAACAAGATTGGTATTGGTGCTCCACTAGAAAGCCCACCAACTATTGCCAAACACATGTTTGATCCTCCTGGTCAACCAGGCCCACCATCATGCGCTGATATCACTGAAAATGCTGTGACATTGTCATGGGAAGCACCTGAGTCTGATGGTGGCAGCCCAATCAGCGGTTATATTGTAGAACGTAGAGAACTTACAGGCAAATGGATTAGGGTCAACAAGACCCCTGTCCTGGATCTTAGGTACAGAGTATCTGGTCTTTTTGAGGGCAACAGCTATGAATTCAGAGTCTTTGCTGAGAACATCGCTGGAGTGAGTGAGCCTTCCCCTCCATCTGAGCCCATGAGGGCCAAGCGGCCTCTTGGTCGCCCTGGTCCTCCTCAGAGCCCCAAACTTAAAGACTGGAGCAAGTCATATGCTGACCTGGTCTGGAGCAAACCCACACGAGATGGAGGCAGCCCAGTATTGGGATATGTTGTTGAGATTCAGAAATCTGGCAGTGCCCAGTGGGATAAGGTTAACAAAGATCTCATTCCATTCTGTGCATTCAGAGTACCTGGCCTTATTGAAGGAATGGAGTACAGGTTCCGTATCAGAGCTGCCAACAAGATTGGAGAAGGTGAGCCAAGAGAACTCACTGAGACCGTACTCGCAAAGGATATCCTTGTGCCACCTGAGGTAGTTGTTGATGTATCTTGCCGTGACCTTGTGACTGTTAGAGCTGGACAGATTATCAGCCTGGTGACTCGTGTGAAGGGTAGACCTGATCCAGAGATCACCTGGACAAAGGATGCAAGGGCACTAGGCAGAGACAAACGCACTGAAATTAATACCAGCTACCCCTTGGCTGAACTGGTCATTCAAGAAGCAATCAGAGGAGATTATGGAAAATATGCAATTCTGGCTAAAAACAGCAGTGGTACAGCACAGGCCACTATTATTGTTAATGTGCTTGACATTCCTGGAGCATGCCAGAATTTGAAAACTGCATATGTGACCAGAACTTCCTGTATGGTATCTTGGGAGAATCCAGAAGACAATGGAGGTACAGAAATTACAAATTACATTATTGAGTGCCGTCAACCAAGCCAGAGGAATTGGACAATGGTTTCAAATGACTGCACAAAACGTCTTGTCAAGGCTCCTCTCACAGAGAATTGTGAATATTTCTTCAGAGTCAGAGCTCAGAATAAGATTGGTGCTGGACCACCAGTTGAGACAAAAGATCCCATTCTTGCAGTTGATCCTGTTGATAGGCCTGGACCTCCTGAAAATCTGCAAATTGCTGAAATCGGTAAGACATTTGCCTTCCTCAAGTGGAAGAGGCCTGAGAATGATGGTGGTAGTCGCAACCTTGCCTATCATGTGGAAAAGAAACCTAAAGAGGCTGAGGACTGGGAGAGAATACACAGAGGTGCAATTAAAGATACATTCTTCATGGCTGACAGATGTATTGAAAATCAAATCTATCAATTCAGAGTTCAAACAAAGAATGAAGGAGGTGAGAGTGATTGGGTGACAACACCTGAAACACTTGTTAAAGAAGTTGTTGTGGAACCAAGCCTGAAGTTGAAATTGGAAGGTATCCTTGTGGTTAAAGCGGGTGACACTGTTGCGATTGAAGCTGAAGTCACTGGAACACCAGACCCAGAAATCAAATGGACCAAGGAGGGTTCCACTATTGATTTGCATAGGAGCCCCAGGATTCAAATTGAAGGTGGAGTTAAATTCTCCAAATTTGTCCTTACAAACTCAAGACGTACGGATACTGGAAAGTTTGTTGTCACTGCTACTAATACTGGTGGTACCGCATCTGCTGCCGCTACATTGAATGTGCTAGACAAACCTGGTCCTGTCAGGGACCTGAAAGTATCTGGAATTTCTGTGGACAGATGCACATTATCGTGGGAGATCCCAGAGGACAACGGTGGTTGTGACATCTACAATTACATCATTGAGAAGTGTGAAACCCAGAGGGGTGTCTGGTCTGTTCATTCATCTGCTATTATTACCAACTCTGCTAAGGTCACTCGACTCACTGAAGGAAACGAGTACATTTTCAGAGTTCGTGCAGAAAACAAGATGGGAGCTGGCCCTGCAGTTGAGACCGAGTCCATTGTTGCAAGAACACAGTTCAGTGTACCCGGAGCACCAGACGCACCAGAGGTGACCAAAATTACAAAGAATGAAATGACAGTTGTGTGGTGTCCTCCTGATAATGACGGAGGAAAGCCAATCACTGGCTATATTCTTGAGAAGAGGGAACAACACACTGTCCGATGGGCTCCTGTTGCAAAAGACCCTGTCTCTGGAACGTCAATGACTGTGTCTGGTTTGTTGCCCAACCATGAATATCAGTATAGAGTAAAGGCTGTGAATGAAATTGGAGTTGGAACTCCAAGCAAGCCTTCCAGATCTCTTATGGCCAGGGATGCTGTTGGTAGGTAAAACTTTAAGTCTATGATCTATGATTAACTCCAAACATGGTAGTAAATATTGCACTATATAATTTTGCCTTTTCATTTTAGGTCCACCTGGCCCTGTTGGTAATTTGAAGGTTGCAGATAGCACAACATCATCTATTACACTTGGATGGACTAAGCCCGTTGATGATGGTGGTGCACCAATTATTGGATATGTTGTTGAAATGAGAGTCCATGGTTCAGCCAAAAAGGATGAGGGTTGGAAACGGTGCAATGTTGCTGCCCAGCTGATTGCAACTGAATTCACAGTTTCAAGTCTGGATGAGAAGGTTGCTTATGAATTCCGTGTTTCTTGCCAAAACCAGATTGGCCTGGGCCCAGCTACTAAACTTGAGGGAGCTACGTATCCCAGGGAAATTCTTGGTAAGTTAATATTAATTTTCTGATGTTAAAATAAATTTGGATGTCATCAAAATAGTTACAATATTACACTATGTCCCAAATTGTCACAAACAGAAACCCCTGAGATTGATTTGGATGCTGAGCTGAAGAAAGGCTTGACTGTCAGAGCCGGATGCCCAATTAGGCTGGTAGCTACAGTCAGAGGAAGACCTGCACCAAAAGTCTTGTGGAGAAGAATGGGTGTTGATAATGTTGTCAGGAAAGGTCATGTGGATATCATTGACACAATGACATTCCTTGTAATCTCTGAGACCAATAGAGAAGATACTGGAAAATACTCACTGAAAGTATCCAGTGCGGCTGGGGAGAAGGCTGTGTTTGTGAACGTCAAAGTTTTGGGTAAGTAAGGAAAAAGTTGATGGTTTTGGTATAAATTGTATTTAAATGTAATTTTCATTATTTTATCTACTTCATTTTGAAGTATATACATGTAAAACGCCCTACATTCTAAAATGTACAATTCCTGTAAATAGATACCCCTGGACCTGTGATTGGTGTGGAAGCAACTGATATCACCGTTATGTCCTGTAACCTTTCATGGTCTCCTCCTGATAATGATGGAGGCAGCCCAGTGACACATTACATTGTAGAGAAGCGAGAAATTGACAGAAAGACCTGGGCAACAGTCAACAGCAATGTGGACAAGGACAAGACAACTCTTAAGATAAGCAATCTTGTACCAGGCACAGAGTATTACTTCAGAGTGACAGCGGCAAATGAATATGGCCCTGGTGTGCCAAGAGTATCTCCACAGTCCTATCTGGCATCGGATCCAGTCAGTAAGTGTTATATAGAGCAAAAAAAAAATATTGGGTTGAAGGCATATCTTTTAAAAATGTTTAAATATCTTATACTAACCAGTAACTTTCATGATGATGACAGTTTCATTAATCCTCATATCTGCCTCTCTTTAGGCAAGCCCGACCCACCACAGAAGGTTGATATATTGGAAATCACCAAGAACAGTGCAACAATTGGTTGGGTTAAGCCAATGCGAGATGGCGGTTCCAAGATTGATGGATACGTGATTGATTACTTAGAAATTAAACCACCAAGGAAACCTAAGCCAGCAGAGGGAGAACCTGCCCCTGAGGGTGAAGCCAAGGCAGAGGGTGAAGCAGCACCAGAGGGTGAGGCTGCGCCTGCACCTGCTTCTGCATCTGAACCAGAACCTGAACCTGAGCCAGAGGCTGACGAAGATGAGGAGGCGAAACCAAAGGAGTTACCTTGGACGCCATACACAGTTGTTAAAGATTTAAGCATTACTGTGGTTGGGCTTAAGCTTGGAAGGAAATACAAATTCCGTGTTGCAGCAAGAAATATGATGGGTTGCAGTCTGCCAACAGAGACCAAAGAGGCCCATGAAATCAAAGAACTATTATGTAAGTACTACTGTTTACTTACTGCAGTCCATATGTCCTTGACGCAGAGCAAGAGAGAATGAATGAATCCCATTGGTTGAAATGTGATGCTTTGTGTTTCAGTGGAGCCCAAGATCATCATGGCAGAATCTATGACAGCAAAGGCAGGTGCTAAACTAAGAGTAGAAGCTGTGGTTTCGGGCAAGCCAGTTCCAGAAGTCAAATGGAAACGTGGAGAGGATGCTGTTGTCCCATCCAGTCGTCTTGCTGTGCACAGATCTCAAAACGTTTGTGTACTTATCATCAAAGATGTCTCAAGAACAGACAGTGGTCAATATAGTCTTATTGCTGAAAACAGCTGTGCTACTGTGGAAGAATCAGTGAAGATTGTCATTAGTGGTAAGTAACCATTTTTGTACCATGAGTCAAAAGATGGGCACTTAAGTGTATTTGTCTTAAGAGAGGTGTACTGTGATACATGTAATTTTACCTTAAATATTTCTAGATATACCTGGACCACCTGAACCTCCGTTTGAGATCAGTGACATTGATGCTGATGCTTGCACACTGTCCTGGAATGCACCGCTGGAGGACGGTGGAAGTAAGATCACAAACTATGTGGTTGAGAAATGTGATCTCAGCAGAGGTGACTGGGTCACAGCATTGTCTTCCTGTGGCAAGACTGGCTGCAGACTTGGCAAACTCATCCCTGGAAAGGAGTATGTGTTCCGTGCTCGTGCTGAGAATCGCTTTGGCATCTCTGATCCTCTGACATCTGACAGAATGATTGCCAAGTTCCCCTTCAGTAAGAAAATTGTTTTTATTATTTTTTTTATATTAAGATTTATGTTTACTCATACATGTATGCAGAAGCTTTTAATGTAATACTTCACCTATTTATCCTTTGCAGATGTTCCTGGTGAACCTCTAAATTGCCGTATCAACAAAGTCAATAAAGACTGTATGTTTGTGGCTTGGGACAAGCCAGAATCTGATGGGGGCAGTCCCATTACTGGATACTACATTGAGCGTAAAGAGAGGAACAGCCTGCTTTGGGTTAAAGCTAATGACTCGGTTGTTCGCACAACAGAATATCCATGTGCTGGCCTGATTGAAGGTCTGGAATATACTTTCAGAGTGTCTGCCATCAATCGTGCTGGCCAAGGCAAACCCAGCAAGAAAACTGACTTTGTAACTGCAAGAACACCTGTTGGTGAGTGGGGATTTCTTTCTTCAGTTCTGAGGATGTTACAACTTGTATTACAACTTGTTTGATGACTGGAAACTACTGCACTGAATGTTATATTTGGTTGTTCACAGATGCACCAGGTAAACCTGAGCCTCTTGATGTGACCAAGAACTCTATCACACTGATGTGGACCAAGCCAAAGAGTGATGGTGGAAGTAAGATCATTGGGTATTATGTTGAAGCCATGAGACTGCCTGGAGACACGTGGTTGCGTTGCAACACAAGCAGCCAGAATTGTCCCAGAGAAGAGTACAAAGTAACTGGACTGGATGAGAATGTCAAGTACCAGTTCAGGGTCATCGCAAAGACAGCTGTGAATTTGAGCAGGCCATCTGAGATCTCTGATCCCATCCTTGTATCTGCTGAGAATGGTAATGACACAATATACTGCATCACTTGGTCACAGAAATTGATGTTCTTCATATTAATGACATTTTTTTTCTGATTGCAGTACCTCCAAGAATAGAGCTCCAGATTCAAATGAAAAAGATGCAGCCTGTTAAAGCTGGAAGAGATGTCCGTCTTGAGGCTGAAATCTTTGGTAAACCATTGCCAAAGGTTACATGGAGCAAGGATGGAAAGGTCTTGAAGGGCGACTTGAATCTGAAACTGACACAGAAGCGTAATCTCTTTGGTTTGGAGATGGACTCTGTGACTAAAAATCAATCTGGAGTGTACACCATCCTTGCTGAAAATGCAAGTGGTTCAAAGACTGAGGATATAACATTAACTGTCTTAGGTGAGTTAAAATGGTCTTATTCTGTATTTTAGATAAATGAAATTGTATACATATGTTTGCAGACAGATGAGATTTGCTGAAATTGTTCTTTAGTGTTCTCTCTATTCTCTGCAAACAAACAATAAACCAAACCATGAACTGAATTGAACTATGTATCAAGAGACTGTTTACATTTCTAAAGTACTGTGATGCCAGCAACAAATTCATCTCTCCCTGATCTGTAGACATTCCTGGACCACCAGTTTCTGTCAAGTATAATGAGGTGATGGCAGAAATAATCAAGTTGAGCTGGGAACCACCTGCTGCAGATGGTGGCTCACCCATAACTAACTACATTGTTGATAAGCGTGAAACCAGCAGGGCTGAATGGGCCCAGGTCTCTGCAAAAATCAGTGGCCAGGTCACTGAATGCGCAGTGCAAAGACTGATTGAGGGACGTGAGTATCAGTTCCGTGTCCGTGCTGAAAACAGATACGGTGCTGGAGATGCAATCCTTTCAGATCCTGTGACTGCAAGGAATCCATTTAGTAAGTCTATTTTTAGATCATTTTTACTACTTATAAATTATACTGCTATAAATATGAATCTGACTCAAAAACTTTTTTTTTTTCAGCTGTCCCTGGACCATGTGATCCTCCAGTAATTACCAATGTCACAAAAGAGAAGATGACTGTAAGCTGGAAGGAACCTTCAGATGATGGAAAGTCTCCTGTTATTGGATTCTTGCTTGAGAGGAAAACCACTAAAGAAATGAAATGGACAAAACTTAGCAGAAAACCACTCACAGAGCGATCCCTTGAAGTTACCGGACTGTCGGAGGGGGTTGAATATGAGTACAGAGTTGCTGCTGTGAACATTGCTGGTCCTGGAAAACCCAGTGAACCATCTGCTGCCGTTTCAGCAGTGGATCCTTTGTGTAAGTAACCACTCAAATACATTGTTGTTGCTTTTTGTGATAAATTAAAAAGAATCATTGACATAATCTTTCTTTCCTACAGTCCCTCCTGGTCCTCCTGTCTCTCCAGTGGTTTTGGATACAACAAACAGTACAATCAGCCTATCTTGGACAACGCCAGCAAATGATGGCGGTGCTCCAATCTTGGGCTATCTGGTAGAGTGCAAGAGAACAGATGTGAAAGACTGGATAAGATGCAATGTTCCCAAGAATCTCCAGGACACCCATTATGTTGTTACTGGACTCTTGACTAATTCTCAATATCAACTGCGTGTGACAGCTGTCAATAAAGTGGGCTTCAGTGAGCCATGTGAAGTTCCAGACAAACCTATTGTCAAAGACATTTTTGGTAAGTCATTGCTGCAGTTTTACCAGTTTACTTATTTATTTGTTGATTTATTTATTATTATTCATTTGTTAGTATGTATTTGTTGGTTATGAATCATTGTCATATTGGTTTTATTACAGTGGCTCCTGAAGCTGTACTTGATGCAGTACTTAAAGAAACCCTGGTTTTGAAGGCTGGTGCTACAATGAGACTTCATGCAACGATTAAGGGTCGCCCAACACCCAAGGTGACTTGGGCCAAGATGAACACCAACATTAAGGACAGACAAGGAATCATCATAAAGGCAACAGAGAGTGATGCCATGGTGTGTGTTGAAAAAGTGAACAGATATGATGCAGGCAAATATATTCTGAATCTTGAAAGCGTCAGTGGAATGAAGATGTACACAATTGTTGTCAAGGTTCTTGGTAAGTGTTTTGGATTGTGACACATTTGTTATACCTCTACTGCACTTGTACCATGGTATTGTTTTGGCATTTGCTGTACGGACAATCTCTTTCTTTTCTCAGACACCCCGGGACCACCACTCAATCTTATGATTAAAGAAACTACAAAAGATAGTGCTTCAATTCTTTGGGATGAGCCACTTATTGATGGTGGAAGTCCAGTAACAAGTTATATAGTTGAAAAGCGTGATGCTGAGAGAAAGGCCTGGTCCTTGGTTTCCAACACCTGCACAAAAACATCATTCAAAATTGATGGTTTGGAACCAGGTAGATCTTATAGTTTTAGAGTTAAAGCTGTAAACGAGTTGGGCACTGGAGAGCCATGTGAAACTGCAGATGCTGTGAGGGCCTCAGGTGAGTTATTTAATGTGTATTGATTGCATACAGCAAATAAATTGTGTGTGTGTGTGTATATATGAATGATTGCACTACAAACACATCACAGAAATTGATGAAGTAATTGATTAATTGATCTTCTGCAGAACAACCTGGACCAGTCATGGACTTCAAACCCATCCTGGTAACTAAAGAATCATGTACACTTACCTGGAAGAAGCCTATTAGTGATGGTGGCAGTCGCATTATTGCATATGTCCTTGAAGTACTTAATGGTGAAGACAAATGGAAGGAGCTTATGAGGTCAAAGAATATGCAGTACAGTGGAAAAGACCTAATTGAAGGCAAAGAGTACAAATACAGAGTTAAGGCTGTGAATGATTCAGGAGATGGTCCAGAGAAGGAGCTCAGTCTAATGGCAAAAGACACTATTGGTAAGTTTTTAGTATTATGATTCACCTTCAGCTCTACATAACTGTTAATATAATCCATTACAGAACATTCCACGTTTATAATTTTTAACTCACATTTCTGTTTTAGTTCCACCAAGCTGTGATTTGCGTGACCTGCCCAACCTATGCTACATTGCAAAGGAGGGAAGCATGGTCCGTTTGAAGATCCCTCTTATTGGCAAACCTCCCCCAACAGTCAAATGGGTCAAGGGTGAGGACGAAAATCTCACTGATACCGGCAGAGTCTGTGTAGAATCCACATTAGTGAATACAACCCTGCTGATTCGTGACTGCCAGAGGAGTGATGCATCCAAATACACCATCACTCTCAGAAATACCTTTGGAACAAAGGAGTCAACCATCTTTGTCCGAGTGGTGGGCAAACCAGGGCTTCCAGCTGGACCTATGAAGTTCAAGGAGGTCACTGCTGATGGCGTGACTTTGAAATGGGGTGCACCCAAGGACGATGGTGGCTCTCCAATCACCAACTACATCCTTGAGAAAAGAGATTCCATCACCAACATGTGGGTCACAGTTGCTTCATCTGTGGAAGAACCCACATTCAGAGTGACTGGACTCCATGAGGGAACTGAATACATCTTTAGGGTGTGTGCAGAGAACAAGTATGGAGTTGGTGAAGGTCTGAAGTCTGAGCCAATGCTAGCCAAGCATCCATTCAGTAAGTAAATTTTTTTACCATTAGTGAAGTAGTTGTATTTTTATAGAAGGTGAATATAATAAACCTGTTCTATTTATTTGCTAGATGTACCTGATGCACCCCCACCACCTCAGGTCATGAATATGCGTCACGATTGTGCCTACCTTGCTTGGTCTGATCCAAGGAAGACTGGAGGCTCTCCTATTACTGGTATGTTTTGGCCAGTCTTTTAGCAACATTTTAATTTCATTTTATGATATTAAGAACAAACGTCCTTTGTAATCCTCAACTTTTTCCATTGTTTTAGGCTACCATGTTGAATTCAAGGAAAGAAACAGCATGTTGTGGAAGAGGGCTAACCAGACCAATTTGAAGATGAAAGAATTCAAAGTGACAGGTTTAACTGAGGGTCTAGAGTATGAGTTCCGCGTCATGGCAATTAATCTTGCTGGTGTTGGTCGACCAAGTGCACCAACCGAGCCTATGGTTGCCTTGGATCCAATTGGTATGTAACAGCATTGTTCCACTTTTTTGGGAGGTTACTTTAAATTTGATTAATATTCAAAGAACAACTCTAAAACAGTTTTCCTTTTAATGATATACATTTTGTATTTTAGATGCCCCTGGTAAACCAGATGTCATCAGTATTACTAGAAGCACAGTAACACTTCAGTGGACGGAGCCTGAATATGATGGTGGACATAGACTCACTGGCTACATTGTAGAGAGACGTGATCTACCCTCCAAAGTCTGGGTGAAGGCCAATACTATGAATGTTGTGGATTGTGCATACACTGTTACAGACTTGCAGGAAGGATGCAAGTATGAGTTCAGAATCCGGGCCAAGAACTCTGCTGGGGCCCTCAGCCCACCATCTGAGCAAACAGATACTATTGTCTGTTCAGATGAATATGGTAATGTTCATATAATTTTACGCTAATATAAACTAAAATCAGATCAAATAAATTGTGAATACATTTTGTGGGTTGTATCTTAACCTATGTAACATTGTTAATTGTCATTTAACAGCTGCACCAACCATCATTATTGACTCAACTGTTAAGGAGGGACTTACTGTGAGAGCTGGTGACACAATTGTAATAACTGCCACAAGTATTTTGGGCAAACCTACTCCAACCTCTTTCTGGTCTAAAGGAGGAAAATACTTTAAACCATCAGACGTATGCCAGATTGAGTCAACTCCAACATCCTCTACTCTCTCTATTAAATATGCAAGCAGAAGTGACTCTGGAGAGTACACAATATCTGCAAGCAATCCATTTGGTATCAAAGAAGAAATTGTTAAGGTGAAAGTATTGGATGTTCCTGGACCTCCTGGACCCATTGAAGCCAGTGGAGTTTCATCAGAAAAAGTCACCTTAACTTGGACACCACCAACAGAAGATGGTGGAACTCCAATTAAATATTACACTCTTGAAAAGAGGGAAACAAGCCGCCTTCTCTGGACCATTCTTGCTGAACAGGTCACTGAATGCCATTACGTCGCGACAAAACTTGTCCAGGGCAATGAATACATCTTCCGTGCCAAAGCTGTAAATCATACTGGTGTGGGAGAACCATCACATTCGGGAGCTGTTAAGATTGTTGATAACTTTGGTAAGTTAGCCATGAGATCATGGCAATTAATCCTCTCTTAGATCTTTCTGTCACAGTGTACTTATGTTCATTTTTTCCCTAGGTCCCCCTGGTCCACCTGCAAAACCAGAAATTGAAAGTGTCAGTGGAACCGATGTAACAATTGCATGGAAGAGGCCTGCTGATGATGGCGGCAGTGACATAACTGGGTACCTTGTAGAGAAGAAAGAAAGGAAAGGTGTGCGTTGGATGAGGGCATCAAAGAAGACTGTGTCAGACCTTCGTTTTGAGATCAAAGGCCTTGCAGAGGAAGTTGAATATGAATTCCGTGTGACAGCTGAGAATAAGGCAGGCTTTGGAGAGCCAAGTGAACCAACTCTACCTGTCATGACAAAGGGTGTAGCAGGTCAGTACAATGTATATTTTTCCCAGTTTTTTCCCAGTTGTCCTGCTTGATGAGGGCATTTCTCATTATTTGTGAATATTTTTTAACCTCATTTGTGGTTATACCTTTTCTCTTAAAACCAGATGTTCCAGGTCCTCCTGTAAACCCAAGAGTTACTGACACAACAAAAACCACTGCTGAATTGCACTGGGGTAAACCACATGATGATGGTGGACGTGATGTAACTGGATATATAGTTGAACATAGAAAAGAAGGAGAAGAGGAGTGGGTCAAAGCCACAACAACGGGTGTGCTGAGAATCACAGAATTTGTTGTTCCAGACCTTCAGACTGGAGTGAAATATCATTTCAGAGTCAGTGCAGTGAACTGTGTTGGCGTTGGAGAGCCTACACAAATTGAAGACCTTATTGAAGTTGTTGAGCGGGAGGAGGTTCCAGACCTAGATCTTGATGTTGAACTCAGAAGAACACTTGTTGTTAGGGCTGGAGGATCAATCCGCATTTTTGTTCCAATTAAAGGAAGACCAGCTCCTGCAGTTACTTGGACAAAAGATGAAGGACCAATTAAAAGAGCCACCATTGATGTCACCGAGTCTTACACTCTCCTGGTAATCCCTGACTGCAATCGACGTGATGCTGGAAGATATGACTTGACTTTGGAAAATGCCGCTGGAAAGAAGACTGCTTATGTGAATGTTAGGGTCTTGGACTCACCAGGGCCTCCTATTAATTTGAAACCTAAAGCCATTGACAAAGAGAGCATTACTCTTCAATGGGAAATGCCTCTTATTGATGGAGGATCCAAGATCACAAATTATGTCATTGAGAAACGAGAGTCCACTCGTAAATCATACGCCACTGTAATCACAAACTGTGAGGAATGCTTTGTCAAAGTTCCAGATCTGGCAGAGGGTTCTGAATATTACTTTAGAGTTTCTGCTGAAAATGAGTATGGCATTGGTGAAGCTGTTGAGACAACTGATCCAATAAGAGCATCTCAGGCACCAACTGCGCCTCAAACTGTCACAGTCACAGGTGTCACTAAGAATTCTGCAAGTTTGACATGGACTAAACCAAAACATGATGGTGGAAGCAGGATTACTGGATATGTTATTGAAGCTGCGAAAAAAGGTGCTGACCAGTGGACCCATGTGACAACAGTGAAGAGCCTTGATTACACAGTGAAAAATCTAAATGAAAATGAGGAATTCATTTTCCGTGTCATGGCTGTGAATCACTCTGGCCGTAGTCCACCACGTCAAAGTAAGCCCGTTGTCATCAAGGAGCAGACAACAGCACCAGAGTTTGACCTACGTGGTATCTGCCAGAAGTTGGTTATTGCCAAGGCAGGAGATGACATAAAAGTTGAAATACCAATATCAGGACGTCCAAAACCTACAGTTTCATGGCAGAAAGATAGTCAAGCACTGAAGCCGACACAAAGAATAAATGTGGAAAATACTAACGTTTCCACAATCCTGAGCATTACTGAATGCATAAGAGGTGATACTGGAGAATACACTGTCACAGGAAAGAACATACTTGGCACTGTGTCAGAGTCCTTTGGAATCAAGGTGCAGGATGTTCCAGGACCACCAAAAGGACCAATCAAGTTGGACAAAATCTCCCTCACCTTTATTGAGTTTTCTTGGGAGACACCTGAAAATGATGGTGGTGTACCAATTAATAATTACATTGTGGAGATCAGAGAAACAACAAGCCAGACTTGGACAGAGTTATCCACACAAGTCATAAGAACAACATTCAAAGCAACCCGTTTAACAACAGGGCGAGAATACCAGTTCCGTGTCAGAGCTAAAAATAGATATGGTGTAGGACCTCCAATCACATCAGAGACAGTGGTTGCAGCTTATCCATTTAAGGCTCCTGGACCACCAGGAACACCCAAAGTTGTTGCCTTCACCAAAGACACTATGACAATCGGATGGAATGAGCCTGTCAATGATGGAGGAAGTGAAGTCCTTGGATACCATGTTGAAAGGAAGGAGAGGAGTGGTATTGTGTGGCATAGGATAAGCAAATCTCTTGTGAAAGGAAACTTATTTAAGTCCACGGGACTGGAAGATGGCATTGCATATGAATTCCGAGTGTTTGCTGAAAATTTGGCTGGCATTGGAAAACCAAGCAAGGCATCAGAGGCCATGCTGGCTCTTGACCCAGTAGATCCACCTGGTCAGCCAGTTCCAATCTATATCTCAAAGAATGTTATTACAATTCAGTGGACAAAGCCAGAGTATGACGGTGGATTCAAGATAACTGGATACACTGTAGAGAAGAAAGACCTACCAGCAGGGCGTTGGATGAAGGCCAACTTCACAAACATCATTGAAACATCTTTCACTGTCAGTGGACTTACACAGGATGCCTCTTATGAGTTCCGTGTAGTAGCAAGAAATTCAGCTGGTGCTGTCAGTGAACCATCTGATCCATCAGATCCAATTGTCTGCAAAGATGATGTTGAGGAACCAAGGATTATGGTTGATGCTATATTCAAGGATGTTGTTCTTGTTAGAGCTGGAGAGAACTTCAAGTTAGATGCTGATGTTGCAGGTCAGCCTTTACCATCCATGACATGGACTAAAGATGACAAAGATGTTGAAAGAACCTCAAAGTTAGACATTAAGATGACTGACCTCACAACAACACTGATAAACAAAGATTCAGTGAGAAAAGATGGTGGTGAATTTGTTTTGACCGCATCCAATGTTGGTGGTTTTGCCAAGCATGTATTCAAAGTTAAAGTTCTGGACAGGCCAGGTCCACCAGGAGGACCCCTTGCTGTTACGGATATAACAGCTGAGAAATGCATGATAGCATGGACTCCACCAGCAGATGACGGAGGGGCTGATATTGAACATTATGTTGTTGAGAAACGTGAGTCAAGCAGACTAGCCTGGACGCATGTGGCTTCTAATCTGACTGAAAAACAGTTCCAAGTCACCAAATTATTGAAAGGCAATGAGTACATTTTCAGGGTCATGGCAGTCAACAAGTATGGACTTGGAGAACCTCTGGAGTCTGCTCCGGTCATTGCTGACAATCCATATGTTGCACCTGATGCACCACAAACTCCTGAGGTGTCAGCCATAACTAAGGATTCAATGGTACTTTTCTGGGGTGCCCCTAAGAGTGATGGTGGAAGTCCAATAACAAGCTACAATATTGAAAGAAGAGATAAAATTGGTCTGCGCTGGGTTAAATGTAACAAGAGGGCAGTAACTGAGTTACAGTTCAGGGTTACAGCACTTGTGCCAAACCATGAATATGAGTTCAGAGTCTCTGCTGTGAATGCAGCTGGTGTTAGCCCACCCAGTTCCTCAAGTCCCTTCTATAAGGCCACTGACACTCTGTATGAACCTGGACCCCCTGGTAATCCAAGGGTTTTGGACACAACAAAATCTTCCATTACCATTGCTTGGAATAAACCTGTATATGATGGTGGTTCTGAAGTAACTGGGTATCTTGTAGAAACATGTCCTGCTAGTCTAGCAGAAGAAGAATGGGCTATTGTATCTCCCAAAGATGGATTAAAGGCGACATCATTTACAATTACAAACCTAAAAGAGAATGAAGAGTATAAAATCAATATTTCTGCAATGAATAGTGAAGGAATTGGAGAAGCTGCATCTGTCCCTGGCACCCCGAAGGCAGAAGACAGGTTGATTCCACCTGAAGTTGAGCTTGATGCTGAGCTTCGCAAGACAGTCACTCTTAGAGCCTGCTGCACTCTCCGACTTTTTGTACCTATTAAAGGAAGACCAACACCTCAGGCTAAATGGACAAGAGACAATGATGAACCTCTTGACAGAGCAACTATTGAAACTACGTCATCTTTCACCTCTTTAGTGGTTGGAAATGTGAACAGATTTGATAGTGGTAACTACAATTTAACTGTTGAAAATAGCTCAGGGTCAAAAACAGTAACAGTAAAGGTCAAAGTTCTTGATACACCAGGAGCTCCACAAAATCTTAAAATTGCTGGTGTTACCAAGGAATCTGTGACACTTGAATGGGAACCTCCACTCAATGATGGTGGCACCAAGATTAAGAATTATGTAGTAGAAAAGCGTGAAGCAACAAGGAAAGCATATGCCACTGTTAAAGCAAACTGTCACAAGACAACATATACTCTAGATCAGTTGCAAGAGGGATGTAACTACTACTTCAGAGTCTTGGCTGAGAATGAATATGGAATAGGTCTGCCCGTAGAGACTCCCGAATCAATTAAAGTGTCTGAAAAGCCACTTCCACCCGGAAAGATCATACTTGTGGATGTAACAAAGAATAGCGTTACTCTGTCGTGGGAAAAACCTGAACATGATGGAGGAAGCAGAGTGGGTGCCTATGTTGTGGAAATGCAGAGCAAAGGCAGTGACAAATGGGTCCAAGCTACAATTGTTCGTGTCACTGAGGCAGTAATTAAGGGACTAACACCTGGTGAAGAATATATGTTCCGTGTTTCGGCAAAGAATGAGAAGGGATCAAGTGATCCTCGTGTTATTGGTGTACCAGTTATTGCTAAAGACCTTGTAATTGCTCCCTCCCCGAAATTGCAGTTCACTACATTCACTGTCCTTGCCGAGGAAGACTTAACAATTGAGGTGCCATACATTGCTCGTCCAAAGGCAGCTGTCTCATGGATTAAGGATGGAATCCCATTGAAACGGACCTCAAGGGTGAACTTTTCATCCACAGAGACAATGTTGAATTTATCAATTACAGAAGCCTGCCGTGATGATGTTGGCCAATACAGTATCAAACTAACAAACACTGCTGGTGAGGCCACAGCAGATATTGGAGTCATTGTTCTTGACAAACCTGGGCCACCATCTGGTCCAGTGAAAATAGAAGAAGTAACTTCTGATAGTGTCACTATATCCTGGATGCCACCAGAGTATGATGGTGGTTGCACTATCAACAACTATATGGTTGAGAAGAGAGAAACAGCCACAACAAACTGGCAAGTTGTAGCTGCAAATCTTGCAAGGACAAAGACCAAAGCTGGTAGACTGAAGACAGGAACAGAATACCAGTTCAGAATAACCGCTGAAAACAGATATGGAAAGAGCCCTGTACTCGTCTCAGAATGTGTTGTTGCTCAGTATCCATACAAACTCCCAGGACCCCCTGGTACACCATTCGTTCATGAAGCAACCAAAGACAGCATGGTTGTTGTTTGGAATGAGCCTGTCAATGATGGTGGCAGCACTATTTTAGGATATCACCTTGAAAGAAAGGAAAGAAATAGCATTCTCTGGATTAAGCTGAACAAGTCTATTATTAAAGACACAACTTTCAAGACAAGTGGCCTTGAAGCAGGGCTTGAGTATGAGTATAGAGTTTATGCAGAGAACATTGTTGGCATTGGAAAGGTCAGCAAGTTGTCTGAGGGGTACATTGCCAGAGACCCATGTGATCCCCCTGGTCAGCCTGAGGCCATTAAAATCACAAAGGAATCTGTTAAAATCGCTTGGACAAAACCAGAGTATGATGGTGGCAGCAAGGTCACTGGCTATGTTGTTGAGAAGAAGGAGTTGCCAGAAGGCCGCTGGCTGAAAGCTAACTTCACCAATGTCATTGAAACAGAATATGTTGCCACTGGCTTAGTGGAGGATGTCCAATATGAGTTCCGTGTTATTGCAAGAAATGCTGCTGGAGTTTTCAGCCCCCCTTCATATAGCACTGGACCTATTACTGCAAAGGATGAAATTGAGCCACCACGTATCAGCATAGACCCAGAGTTCACCCAGACTGTTGTGATAAATGCTGGTGATTCCTTCAAGATTGATGCTGATGTCCATGGTAAACCAGCACCTTCTATTCACTGGATGAAGGGAGATACTGAACTTGGAAATACCATACATCGGGAAATCAGAAATACAGAAACCAAAGCATGTATTACAGTGAAAGAAGCAAAGCTTGCTGATGGAGGCCAGTACACTCTCTTAGTAAGAAATCCTGGTGGTGAAAAATTAGTTAATGTGAATGTGTCTGTGCTGGACAAACCTGGTCCACCAGAAGGTCCCATTGTTGTTACTAGTGTTACATGTGAGCAGTGCTGTCTTTCCTGGAAAGCACCACTGCAGGATGGTGGCAGTGCAATCTCTCACTACATTGTTGAGAGAAGAGAGACAAGTAGGCTTATCTGGACCGTTGTGGAACCCAAGGCACAAAGCACTTACCTGAAAATTACAAAACTTCTTGAAGGCAATGAGTACATTTTCAGAGTGATGTCAGTCAACAAATTTGGTGTCAGTGAACCACTTCATTCAGATGCTGTCTTAATCAAAGATCCATATTTGACACCTGATGCGCCAAAGGGAGTTGAAATTTCTGATATCAAAAAGGACTCTATGATAATAACCTGGGAAGCACCAGCAAATGATGGCGGTAGCCCTATCACAGGATATGTAATTGAGAAACACGACAAGGAAGGTGTTAGATGGACTCGATGCAACCGGTCCAGAGTTACAGATTTAACCTTCAAAGTCACAGGACTCCTTGAAAGCCACAGCTATGAATTTAGAGTTGCTGCTGAAAATGCTGTTGGTGTTGGTGAGCCAAGCACTCCCTCTGTCTTTTTCAAGGCCCTGGACCCCATTTTCAAGCCTGGTCCCCCAAGTAATCCTAAAGTTACTGATATGACAAAGACATCAGTCAATCTTTCATGGGGCAAGCCTATCTATGATGGAGGCTGTGAAATTCAGGGTTACATCGTTGAAGCTTGTGAAACTACAGAAGAACCAGAGACAACTGAGGAGGTGACTGAAGAAAAACCAGAGGAGAAATCTGAAGAGAAACCAGTCGTGTGGACAATCTGTACTCCACCAAATGGTATCAAACACACACGATTTACTATTGGAAATCTAAAGGAAAAACAAGCATACAAATTTAGAGTTTGTGCAATTAACAAGGTAGGCGTTGGTGAAAATGCAGATGTAGCTGGAGTAATAGTACCTGTAGACAAGACTGAAGAGCCAGATCTTGACATTGATCCAGAGTACCGAAAGATCATGAACATCAAAGCTGGTACATCCCTCAGACTGTTCATCCCAATCAGAGGACGGCCTTCACCAACTGTTAAATGGGAGAAAGATGAGGCCCCACTGAAAGAAACTGCTCAGGTGGAGGTTACAAGCACTTATACTTCTCTTGTAATTGACAAAGTCAACAGATCTGATAGTGGAAAGTACAGTGTGACAGCTGAAAACTCCACTGGTACAAACTCTGCCATTATTATTGTCAGAGTACTGGATACGCCCAGTGCACCAGTCAATTTGAAGGTCAAGGAGATTACAAAGGAATCTGTAACTCTCTCATGGGAGCCCCCACTTTTGGATGGTGGAGCAAAAATTAAGAACTATGTTGTTGAGAAGCGTGAAAGCACAAGAAAGACATATTCTGCTGTTGCAACAAACTGCCACAAGGTGGTATGGAAAATTGAACCTCTCCAAGAAGGATGCTGTTATTATTTCAGAGTTCTGGCTGAAAATGAACACGGTATTGGTTTGCCTGTAGAAACTGCTGATCCACTTAAGATTTCAGAAGTTCCTCAAATTCCAGGTAAACTGAATGTTGTTGATCAGACAAAGACATCTGTCTCTCTTGCATGGGAGAGACCAGTTCATGATGGTGGCAGCAGAATAATTCAGTACCTAGTTGAAATGCAGGTTAAAGGCAATGACAAGTGGTCTGGATGTGCAAATGTCAAGACCTTGGAGGCAACTGTCAAAAATCTCAATCCAGGCGAGGAATATCTCTTTAGAGTCATGGCCATCAATGAAAAGGGAAAGAGTGACCCAAGAACTCTTGCTGTTCCCGTTCAAGCAAAGGACCTTGTCTTTGAACCAGACATAAAGCCTGCATTTAACAGCTACAGTGTTCTGGTTGGCAAAGATCTCACTGTTGATATTCCCATTTTTGGTCGTCCTAAACCAACAGTAACATGGAAGAAGGATGGTGAGGGAATGAAAGTTACTTCAAGAGTAAACATTATCAACACTGTGGACTGCACAACACTTAGCATCAAAGAAGCAGCGGTAGAGGATGGTGGTATGTACAGCATTACTGCCACTAACTCTGCTGGCCAAAAAGACACAGCTATTGAAATCATCACCTTGGATAAGCCTGGCCCACCAACAGGACCTGTTAGGTTTGATGAAGTAACTACACAAAGTGTCACCATTTCATGGAATCCACCAAAATTCACAGGAGGTTGTAGTGTTTCAAACTACATTGTACAAAAGAGAGACACAACCACCACCACATGGGAAAATGTTGCAGCATCTGTTTCAAGATTATCCCTGAAAGTACCAAGACTGAAAACTGGTGCTGAGTATCAGTTTAGGATTATAGCTCAGAATCGTTATGGCAAGAGCTATGCACTTGAATCAAAAGCAGTGGTTGCTCAGTATCCATACAGAGAACCAGGTCCACCAGGTACTCCATTCGTTTCACATTTGTCAAAGGATCATATGATTGTAGAATGGAATGAACCTGTTTCAGATGGAGGCAGTGCCGTTATTGGTTATCATCTTGAGCGTAAAGAGAGAAATAGCATTCTTTGGACCAAAGTTAACAAGACACTCATTCAAGACACTAAGTTCAAAACAGCTCCACTGGAGGAAAGTGTTGAATATGAGTTTAGAGTATATGCTGAAAATATTGTTGGCATTGGAAGATGCAGCAAACTCTCTGAGGGATACGTTGCACGTGACCAGTGTGACCCACCTGGCCAGCCAGAGCCTCTCCATATTACCAAAGATTCCATAACAATCCAATGGACAAAGCCTGAATATGATGGAGGAAGCGTCATAACTGGCTACGTTGTTGAGAAGCGTGACCTTCCAGATGGGCGATGGATGAGGGCTAATTTCACAAATGTTGTTGAAACAAAGTTTGTCATCACTGGTCTTACTCAGGGTGAGAAATATGATTTCAGAGTAATAGCAAAGAATGCAGTCGGTACATTCAGCAAGCCATCCTACAACAGTGGACCTATCACTGCCCTGGATGAAGTTGAACCACCTAAATTCTCAATTGACCCACAATTCACTAAAGCTATTGTGGTTGATGCTGGAGAAACATTTAAACTAGATGCTGATGTTTATGGAAAGCCATCGCCTACTATTCAGTGGTTCAGAGGAGAGAAACAAATGGAAAACACAATTAGATGTGATATTAAGAATACTGAAACAAGAGCAATGATTATTGTGAAAGATGCTCTCAGACAGGATAGTGGAGAGTACATTCTCCAGCTGACAAATGTGGCTGGCTCTCAGACTGTTCCTTTCCAAGTCAGGGTATTAGACAAACCAGGATCTTGTGAAGGACCTCTACATATCACTGGAATTGCATCTGACAGATGCACTCTATCATGGAAGGCACCACTCCATGATGGTGGGAACCCGATAACTCATTACATAATTGAGAGACGAGAAACCAGCCGTCTTGCTTGGACAATTGTTGCAAGTAATTGCAAGACCACTGTGCATAAATTAACTAAGCTTCTTGAAGGCAATGAGTACATCTTCCGTGTCATGGCAGTCAATTCACATGGTGTTGGTGAGCCACTCAATTCAGCATCTGTAATCATGAAGGATCCGTTTGTTCCCCCTGGTTCACCTCAAATTGTGGATGTAACCAACATTGCAAGGGATTCTATGACTGTTTGCTGGACTGCTCCAGACAGTGATGGTGGAAGTGAAATTACCAGCTATATCATTGAGAAGAAAGACCGGGCGGGAATCAAATGGACAAAATGTAACAGACAAAAGGTAACAGATTTGTGCTTCAGGGTTACAGGACTCTCAGATGGCCATGAGTATGAATTCAGATTGTCAGCAGAAAATGCAGCTGGTGTCGGGGAACCAAGTTTGCCGACCTCATACTACAAGGCCTGTGATCCAAAGTATAAACCTGGCCCACCAACACATGTACATGTTATTGACTCAACAAGCAGTTCTGTTACTATTGCATGGGGAAAGCCTCTCTCTGATGGTGGTGCTGCCATTCAGGGCTATATTGTTGAGATGTGCAAAGCTGAAGCTGAAGAGGAGGAATGGACAATGTGCACTCCACCAACTGGACTGAGAGTCAACAAGTTTGAAATTACCAAGCTTGCTGATCAAGAATACAAGATCAGAGTTTGTGCAATTAACAAGCTAGGTGTTGGTGAAGCAGCTGAAGTTCCTGGAACTGTCAAACCTGAGGACAGGGTTGAAGCTCCCGAAATCCAGCTTGATTCTGAACTGAGGAAAGGCATTGTTGTCCGTGCTGGTGGATCTGCGAGAATTAATGTACCATTTAAGGGAAGGCCAACTCCAGAGATTAAGTGGACAAAGGATGAGGAAGAGCTGAGTGAGCGGGCAGTGATTGAGAAAGGTCTACATCACACTCAACTTTCAATTGATTGTTGTGACAGAAGAGACTCTGGAAAATACACTCTGACACTTCAAAACAGTAGTGGTACTGTATCTGAATTTGTGACAGTGAAAGTTCTGGACACACCAAGTGCTCCTCTGCACCTCAAAGTCACAGAGATCAAGAAAGACTCTGTTGTACTGGTGTGGGAACCACCACTTGTTGATGGTGGTGCAAGGATCAAGCACTATGTTGTTGAGAAACGTGAATCTACCCGTAAAGCTTATGCTGGTGTCACAGCAAAATGCGTCAAAACATCCTTCAAAGTTGAAAATCTTTCAGAGGGTTCCATGTATTACTTCAGAGTGATGGCTGAGAATGAATTTGGTATTGGTTTACCTGTTGAGACAAAGGTTGCTTCAAAGGCTTCTGAAGTCCCACTGCCAGTTGGAAAGGTCTTCTTAACTGATGTTACCAAAGTTAGTGCCTCTCTTACATGGGATAAACCAGAGCATGATGGTGGTAGCAGAATTGTTGGATACATCATTGAAATGCAACCAAAGGGAACAGACAAATGGGGTGTTGCGACATCTGTTAAAACCTGTGAAGGAACTGTCCAGGGACTAACTTCAGGTCAGGAGTATCTTTTTAGAGTTCTGGCATACAATGAGAAGGGAAAGAGTGAACCAACGCCACTTGCCTCACCAGTGATTGCCAGTGATATGACTATTGAGCCAAGCCTGAAGGTACAGTTCAGTACATACAGTGTAAAATCTGGTGATGACTTCAAGCTTGAAGTCCCAGTATTTGGTCGCCCTAAACCAAAAGTTGCATGGACTAAGGATGGACAAGGTGTGAAAATATCTAGCAGAATAAGTATTACCAATACACAAACATCAACTATTATTCAGATCACTGAAGCTACGAAAGATGATTTAGGAACATATGCCATCACAGCTACTAATACAGCTGGCACTGCAACAGAGGAGATTGGACTTATACTTCTTGATAAGCCTGGACCTCCAACAGGACCAGTTAAAGTGTCAGATGTGAGTAATAGCTCTGTCACCATCTCATGGGAACCTCCTGAGTATACAGGTGGTTGTCAGATCAAGCATTACATTATTGAGAAACGAGACACAACTACCACTACCTGGCAAGTTGTTTCAAGCAATATGGCAAGAACCACCATGAAGGTAACCAAACTGAAGAAGGGTTCTGAGTATCAGTTCAGGATTTGTGCTGAAAACAGATACGGGAAAGGTATTCCTTTGGACTCCAAAGCAATTGTTGCGCAGTATCCTTACAAGGTCCCTGGTCCACCTGGTACTCCCTATATCAAATCTGCCACTAAAGATCAAATGATCATTGAATGGAATGAGCCAGTCAATGATGGTGGAAGTCAAGTGATTGGTTACCATCTTGAAAGCAAAGAAAGAAGCAGCATCATGTGGAATAAACTAAACAAGGCACTCATTAAAGATACCCTTTTCAAGATTACAAATCTCGAGGAGGGTGTTGGTTATGAATACAGAGTGTTTGCAGAAAACATTGTGGGTATTGGTAGGTCAAGCAAAGTGTCAGAGAGTTTTGTTGCTCGTGACCCATGTGACCCACCTGGTACCCCTGAGGCCATTGCCATCTCAAAGAGCCAAATAACTATTCAGTGGACAAAGCCACAATATGATGGTGGCAGCAAAGTTACTGGATATATTGTGGAGAAGAGAGATTTGCCAGAAGGTCACTGGATGAGAGTTAACTTCACCAATATCATTGAGACAGAATTTGCCATCACAGGCTTAACGCAGGACAATCAATATGAGTTCAGAGTCATTGCAAGGAATGCAGCTGGTATTTTCAGTGGACCATCTGACAGCACTGGCGCAATCACAGCTACAGATGAAATCGAGCCTCCAAGTGTCTCAATGGATCCCAAATACAAGGATGTCATTGTTGTCAATGCTGGAGAAAGTTTGGTCCTTGATGCAGATGTCCATGGCAAACCAACACCAACTGTTGCATGGTTAAAGGAAGGAAAGGAAATCGAAAGAGCACTCAGAATTGAAAGGAAAACTACACAGAAATCTGCATCTATAACAATCAAAGACTGCACAAAATTAGACAGTGGGCACTATGATCTCAGTCTTACTAACACTGGTGGCACAAAAGTAATACCAATTACTGTGAAGATTCTAGATAAACCAGGTGCACCTACTGGGCCACTTCGCATTACAGGAATAATGCAGGATTCATGCAAGCTGTTCTGGGCAGAGCCTGCTCTTGATGGTGGTTCAAAGATTTCTCATTACATTATTGAAAAGAGAGAAACCAGCAGACTGTCTTGGAGCATGGTTGAAACAAAGGTTGAGGGTGTCAGCTTCCATGTAACAAAACTTTTGCCAGGTGATGAATACATCTTCAGAGTAATGGCTGTCAACAAATATGGCATTGGTGAACCTCTTGTATCTGATCCAGTTGTCGCACGTAATCCATACAAGCCACCCAGCGCACCCTCTGCACCTGAGGCAAGTGAAATTACGAAGGACTCTATGCTGCTAACATGGACTAAGCCAGAATCAGATGGAGGAGCTGAACTTACTGGCTATCATCTTGAGAAACGTGACAAAGATGGAGTGAGATGGACTAAATGTAACAGACAGAAGTTGACAGATGAATGGTTCAGAGTGAAAGGACTTCAGGATGGCCATTTCTATGAGTTCCGTGTCTCTGCTGAAAATGAAGCTGGCGTGGGAGATTTGAGTGATTTGTCACTGTTCTACAGAGCCATTAATGCAACAACACCACCCAGTCCACCACAACATCCAAGAGTTACAGATTATACAAAATCAACAGTGTCCCTCTCTTGGGCTAAGCCTGCTACTGATGGTGGCGCATATATTAAAGGCTACATTGTTGAGATGAAAGAAGTTGCTGCTGAGGAGTGGACTACATGCACACCTCCTGCAGGTGTTCAGAAAACACGCTTAACGGTGGAAAATCTCAAGGAGAATGGAGAATATGACTTCCGTGTTTGTGCCCTGAACGCTGAGGGAGTTGGAGAGCCTGCTGATTTCCATGGCCCAGTTGTTATGGTTGATAAAGTTGAGGCACCAGAGATGGAACTAGATGCTGACCTCAGAAAGGTTGTGAATGTCCGTGCTGGTGGATCACTGCGCTTATTCGTAACTATTAGAGGTAGACCTGAGCCTTCTGTGAAATGGGAAAAAGCAGAGGCAGAACTAACCGACCGTGCACAGATTGAAGTCACAAGTTCATATACAATGCTTGTTATTGATAACGTCAACAGATTTGACAGTGGAAAATATGTTCTGAACCTTGAGAATGCTTCGGGCACTAAATCTTCCTTCATTAATGTGAGAGTGCTGGACACACCAAGTGCTCCACAGAACTTTGAAGTAAAGGATGTCAAGAAAGACTCTGTCACTCTCTACTGGGAGCCTCCTCTGACAGATGGCGGATGTAAAATAACCAACTATATCATAGAAAAGCGAGAATCTGTAAGGAAAGCCTTCACAACTGTCACAAGCAACTGTACCCAAACTTCATTCAAGATTGAGGAACTCCCTGAGGGTGGTATTTTCTACTTTAGGGTTTGCGCTCTGAATGAATATGGTATGGGTGTGATGGCAGAAACTAAAAATCCAGTAAAAATTGCTCAAGTGCCCATGTCTCCAGGAAAAGTCACACTTGTGGATGTCACCAAAACAAGTGCAACTCTCACATGGGAGAAGCCTGCTCATGATGGTGGTAGCAAGATCATGTTCTACAATGTGGAAATGTTGCCCAAAGGAACTGACAAATGGGGAGTGGCCACTACAGTCAAGGTCTTGGAAGCAACAGTGTCAAACCTGACACCAAATGAAACATACTCATTCAGAGTTATTGCACTTAATGAAAAGGGCAAGAGTGAGCCAAAAGAGCTTGGTGTTCCGGTTATTGCTAAAGACATTGACATTGAACCCTCTGTTCATATGCTCTTCAACACTTACAGTGTAAAGGCTGGAGATGATCTCACAGTTGAGATTCCAATCAGAGGCAGACCTAAACCTGTTGTGTCATGGAAGAAAGACAACCTTCCTCTCAAGCAAACATCCTCCACTACAGTTCTGAATACCAAGACATCAACCAAAATTGTCATCAAAGAAGCTGCCATTGAGCATGTTGGAAAGTATGAACTGACTCTTGCTAATACTGCCGCTACTAAAACATTCGGTATTGGCATTGTTGTCCTGGATAAACCAGGGCCACCGACAGCGGTGAAATGTGATGCTGTTACCAATGATAGCATTACTTTGTCATGGGGCCCACCAGAATATGATGGCGGATGCTCTATCAGCAATTATATTGTTGAGAAGAGAGACACCAACACACAAGTTTGGCAGATAGTTTCTACCAATGTGGCTAGACAGTCTATCAAAGCTACTCGCTTGACTCAGGGCTCTGAGTACCAGTTTAGAATCTATGCTGTCAACCGTTATGGAAAGAGTCCTGGCAAAGATTCTCAAGCAATCACTGCACAATACATCTGCAAGCAACCTGGACCTCCCTCTACACCTCAAGTTGCATTTGCCACTAAGGCTTACATGTTAGTCACATGGAATGAGCCTGTCAATGATGGTGGCAGCACAGTAATAGGATATCATTTGGAGCGTAAAGAACGCAGCAGTATTTTGTGGACTAAAATGAACAGAAGCCTTATCAAAGATACAGAATACAGAGTCACTGGTATTGAGGAGGGGATGTTGTATGAATTCCGTGTCTATGCTGAAAACATTGCTGGAATTGGAAAGGTGAGCAAAGTCTGTGAACCTGTGTCTGCAAGAGATCCATGTGATCCTCCAGGTCAGCCCACAGTTACTAGCATCACAAGAACATCTGTCTCTCTCTCATGGACAAAGCCTGAGTATGATGGCGGAGCTAAAGTTACTGGATATGTCATTGAACGCAAAGATCTTCCTGATGGCCGTTGGATGAGATGCAACTTTACCAATGTGCTGGAAACATACTTTGATGTTACTGGACTCACAACAGATCAACAGTATGACTTCCGTGTTACTGCAAAGAATGCCGCTGGCTCCTTTAGTGAGCCATCCTATAATACAGGCCCCATCACTGTCAAGGATGATGTTGAGCCACCACGTATAATGATGGATGTGAAGTTCAGAGATCTTGTGGTTGTAAAAGCAGGAGAGACCCTGAAAATTAATGCTGATATTGCCGGCCGACCCCTTCCAGTTGCATCTTGGACAAAAGATGGACACGACATTGAGCCTAGGGCCAGAATTCAAATAGTTTCTACGGACAACACCACGTCCATAACTGTGAAGGACTGTGTAAGAACTGATTCTGGTCAGTATCTACTCACTCTGCAAAATATTGGTGGAACAGTCACAATGCCTGTGAACTGCTCGATCATTGACAAACCAGGCCCATCAGCAGGTCCACTGGCAATCACTGGAATCACTGCCGAACAATGCACGTTGGCTTGGGGACCTCCTCAAGAGGAAGGTGGTGCAGAAATCACACATTATGTAGTGGAGAGACGAGAAACGAGCCGACTTGCATGGACTCTTGTGCATGGAGAGGTTAAAAAGACTTACTACAAGGTCACAAAACTTCTTGAGGGCAATGAGTACATCTTTAGGGTCAGGGCTGTCAACAAATATGGACTCGGTGAACCACTGGAGTCTGAGGCCATTAAAGTCATTGATCCGTTCACACTACCAACTGCACCATCAAGTGTTGAAGTCACTGAAATAACAAGTAAGCAGATGACGCTCACTTGGGAGAAGCCTGTAAGTGATGGAGGTACTGAAATAATTGGATATGTAATTGAAAGGCATGAGAAATCAGGTATGCGCTGGGTCCGCCACAACAGACAACTTATCAAGGATTTGAAAGCAGAGGTGCGTAGACTGCGCAAAGGATGTGAGTATGAATTCCGTGTTTATGCTGAAAATGCAGTTGGTGCTGGTCCTCCTAGTGAGCCATCTGTACTAACAAGAGCAGAAGATGAAGCAGACATACCAGAACCACCAACCAAACCGAGAATTGTTGATTTTACCAAGACTTCTATTTCAATTTCATGGCACAAGCCAGCAGATGATGGTGGTGCCCCAGTCCTTGGGTATACTGTGCAGTACAAGAAGACTGAGGATGAGGAATGGACAGAAGCCATTGCAATGACTAAGAATACTGAGTTTACCATCTCTGGTCTTACAACTGATGTAGAATATGAGTTTGCTGTCATAGCAATCAACAAGGTTGGTGAAAGTGACCCATCCCCAGCCTCTGAACCTCAAGTGGCCAAAGAGAGAGTGAATGAGCCTGTATTTGATGTTGACATAGACATGCGTAAGGTACTTATTGTCACACATGGACATTCATTCACTCTTACTGCACCATTTAAGGGAAGACCTGCACCTTCAGCTACTTGGGCCAAGGAGGAAGTAGACCTCAAGGTCAGGGCAAGTGTGGAAACCACTAACATTAGCAGCTCCCTCACTGTTGAGAATGCAACAAGAAATGACTCTGGACAGTACGTTGTTACCATAGATAACGGAATTGGAACTGCTTCATTGCCTATGATTGTCAAGGTCCTTGACTCTCCTGGGCCACCACAGAACATCAAGGTAAAGGAAGTAACAAGGGATTCTGCTACAATTACATGGGAAGCTCCAGAAAATGATGGAGGCGACCCTGTGAAGGTATACCATGTTGAAAAACGTGAAGCAAGCAAAAAGGCCTGGGTCTCCGTAACAAGCAGTTGCCATGAGATGTCCTACAGAATTGAAGACTTACAAGAGGGTGCCGTTTATTACTTTAGAGTCATTGGAGAGAATGAATATGGCTTAGGTGTTCCTGCAGAGAAGAGAGATGGAACAAAGATCACTGAAAAGCCAAGTGCACCACTGAGATTGGGTGTGACAAGTGTGACAAAAGACAGCATCTCCCTGGCCTGGTCAAGACCAGAGTATGATGGTGGTAGCAGGGTGACAGGCTACCTTATTGAAGCAGTTGAAAAAGGACAGACTAAATGGGTGAAGTGTGCAACAGTGAAGGGAAACACACACCTTGTTAAAGGCTTAAGAGAAAATGCTGAATACCTCTTTAGAGTAATGGCAGAAAATCATGCAGGACTCAGTGAACCTAAAGAAATGATCATTCCTGTCATCGTAAAAGATCAGCTTGGTAAGTGTACTTTTCATAGTGCTTTTTTGCAATCTTGACCATTAAAGCAAATTTTAATTGTACAATTCTTCTTAATTTTAGTTTGAGGCTAATTGCATATATGCCTTTTTTCTTATTTTCAGAGGCCCCAGAGTTTGACATGAAGAACTACCCGAAAAATACGGTATATGTACGAGCTGGATCTAATTTGAAGTTTGAGCTTCCATTGACCGGAAAGCCAATGCCGAAGGTTACAATCGCAAGAAACAATGTTGCTGCCAAGACAGGAAAGAGGTTCAACTATGAGGTGACCCCAGAAAGCCTTCTTATTGACCTCAAGGAAAGCATTGCCAATGATGCAGGTAGATATGATATCACGGCATCCAATTCCAGTGGAACAACTAAGATGTTTGTGAACATTCTGGTCCTGGATAGACCCAGTTCACCAGTTGGCCCAGTTGAGATTGGTGAAGTAGGGGAAACATCTGTGTGCCTGAAATGGCTTCCACCTGTGTATGATGGCGGCAGCCCAGTTACAAACTATGTTGTGTTAAGAAGAGAAACTAGCACATCAGCTTGGACAGAAGTAACCTCCCAGGTTGCCCGAAATGCTGTCAAGGTCACTAAACTGACAAAGGGAGAGGAATACCAGTTCAGAATCAAAGCAGAAAATCGCTTTGGAATCGGTGATCACATTGACTCACAGCCTGTGATGGTGAAACTTCCATACAGTAAGTGTTCCTTATGTTTGTTTGTTATATTGCATTTGGATGGAATTGCATTTGTTTGTGTACTGCCTGTGTGTATTCAAATAAATTTACACACATTTTTCTTTTAGCCATTCCTGGTCCACCATCAACACCATGGGCCAGCTTTGTCTCAAGAGAGTGCATCACTGTGTGCTGGCATGAGCCAGTTGCAGATGGTGGAAACCCTGTTTTTGGATACCATGTCCAAATGAAAGAGAGAAGTAGCATCCTGTGGCAGAAGGTCAACAAAACAGCTATTCCTGGAACTCTAATCCGTATTACAAACATATGCCCTGGGATGATTTATGAATTCAAGGTTGCAGCAGAAAATGCTGCTGGTATTGGAAAGATCAGCAAAACATCAGAGGAAATACTGGCAATTGATGCTTGCGGTAAGTGAAACTCTGCTTTTATGGTATACAGTTTATTATCACCAGTTATTCCTTATATCTGTTACATTAAACACAAATATTTTCCTTCTTCAGAACCTCCTGCAAATGTTAAAGTAACTGAGGTCACAAAGAACTCCGTCACCCTAAAATGGCAAAAACCTCCCTATGATGGTGGTAGCAAGATCACTGGCTATATGGTTGAGAGAAGAGAGGCTCCAAATGGCAGATGGGTGAAGGCTAACTTCACCAACATAATTGAGAGAAAGTTCACTGTGTCAGGCCTGTCACTGGATCAATCTTACGACTTCAGAGTCCTTGCTAAGAATGCAATTGGCTCTGTCAGTAATCCATCCCTTATAGTTGGACCAGTAACCTGTGTTGACATTAGTGGTAAGTTTGATTATTTTCCAAACCTATTGTAGATTATATAGAATATCAGCAGATTACCTGATACTCATATTTGTTTCATGTTTTTTACCCCTAGGTGCACCAGTCATTGACCTTCCACCAGAGTACTTAGATGTTGTACAATACAAAGCAGGTTCCACTGTTAAGATCAAAGTTGGAATTATTGCTAAGCCTTTGCCAACAATTGAGTGGCTCAAGGATGACAAAGAGTTAATACAAACTTCTACTCTTTCAATTGAGAGCACCACCGATTCCTCTGCTGTTCTTATCAAGGATGCAACTCGTCTGAACACAGGAACATATGAAATTAAAATAAAGAATGTTCTGGGCACAGCAACTGCACAAATCAGAATTCAGATTCTAGGTACGCATGTACTACTTTCTCTTTTTTTTTTTTTTTTTTTTACAAACATAAGATATTTTATTTTTGTACCTAATCTAAAAATTTTTTTCCTTGTACTCTTCCTAACAGACAAACCTGGACCTCCTGCTGGAAACATTGAATTTAAATCTGTAACAGCTGATAAAATCGTAATTGCATGGGAACCAGTCACTGATCATGGTGGTGCTGATGTTACTCATTATATTGCCGAGAAACGAGAGACAAGCCGTGTGGTTTGGTCAATCATTTCTGAAGAGCTGCGTGACTGCACTGTTTCAGTTCAGAAACTGGTCAGAGGAGCAGAGTATGTCTTCCGTGTACGTGGTGTAAACAAGTTTGGCCTTGGTGAAACACTGGAGTCTGAACCTGTTATTGCCAAGAATTCCTTTGGTAAGAATTAAATTTAAGTGTACTAAAACACCTGCATTTTGATTGAAACATTACTAAGGTAAGTTTTTTTTCCTGTAGTTACCCCTGGACAACCTACTACACCAGAAGTCACAGAAACGACCAAGACATCCATGCAAGTTGTATGGGACAAACCAGGCATTGATGGTGGCAGTATGGTAACTGGCTACCTCATTGAGAGAAGAAACAAAAAGAGTCTTCGTTGGAAGAGGATCTTCAAAGACCCAATTAGTGAAACTACACTCAAGGTTCATCACCTCACAGAAAATAATGAATATCAATATCGTGTTTGTGCTGTTAACAAAGCTGGTGAAGGTCCATTCTCTGAGGTATCTGACTTCTATAAGGCAGCTGATCCAGTCGGTAAGTTAATTTTTCTTCTACAGTGCTTATTTTATTACTGAAACATTCGGGGAAATTTACTAATTAATTCCTTCTGTCATTTAGATCCTCCAGATGAACCATCCAAACTTAAAGTCGTTGACTCTACCAAGACATCAATTACTCTTGGTTGGTCCAAACCCGAATGGGATGGAGGAAGTGAAATCATAAGCTACGTTGTTGAGAAAAAAGTGGGAGAAGAAGAAGAATGGACTGTGATAAGCCAAAAGGGTGAAGTGAGAACAACAGAGTATGTGGCATCAGGCCTAAAACCAGAAACTGATTACTATTTCCGTGTGTCTGCTGTCAATTGTGCTGGACGTGGAGATCCAATTGAAATGGAGGACCCAGTTCAAGCCAAGGATATTCTTGGTATGCTAACACAATAAATAATACAATTTGAAAATTTAATTTCTTAATACCGTGGAAATTTGTTCATAGCAGTGTGTGACATACTTTATTTGTTTTCTTTTTACAGAGGAAGCCATGGTTGATCCAGATGTGGCTATGAGAACTCACTACATTGTAAAGGCAGGAAAAGATGTTGAAATTGTTGTACCTCTCAAGGGCAGACCTGCTCCAACTGTATCCTGGAAGAAAGAGGATGTCAACATTGACAAAGATCCAAGCTATGAAATTCACACCACAGATACAGCATCAGTTTTGGTGATCCGGGAAGTCACAAGAAAAGACACTGGCAAATACACCATTGAGATTTCGAATGGTGTTGGACAACCAAAAACACTCACCTTATCTGTTAAAGTACAAGATACACCAGCAGCCTGCAGAAATTTGACAATCAAAGAAGTCACTCGTGGCAAAGTAACTCTCACCTGGGAACCACCACTTCTCGACGGTGGTGCTGATATCACCAACTATATTGTTGAAAAGAGAGATTCCTCTAAACGTGCATACTCTAGTGTAACAAACAAATGCAGTGAATTAACTTATGTCATTGAGGAGTTGTCTGAGAAGACATCCTTCTTCTTCCGTGTCTTAGCAGAGAATGAAAATGGCATAGGTGAACCTTGTGAGACCGCAGAACCGGTGAAAGCCACTGAGACTCCAGGTCCAATCAAGGAGCTTTCTATGAAAGACTCCTCCAAAACATCTGTTACACTACAATGGAATAAACCTGATTATGATGGTGGTAGCATTATAACTGACTATATTGTTGAAAAGAAACTGAAGGACCAAGAAGAATGGGCATCCGCTGGTTGTAGTAAGCACCTTGAACATGAAGTTAAAAACCTGAAGGAACTCACAGAAATGTTCTTCAGAGTCTGCTCAAAGAATGAGAAGGGCAATAGTGACTTCACAGAAATTGGACCTATCGTAGTGAAGGACTTCATCATTGCACCAGAGGCAAACCTTGAGGAATATCCCACTGGAGAAGTTAGTGTGCGCCTGGGACATAATGTCCACATTGAATTGCCATACAAGGGTAAACCTCGTCCTAGATTAATCTGGTTGAAGGACAACCTTCCACTCAAAGAGAGTGAGCAGGTGCGCTTCAAGAGGACCGAGAACAAAGCAACTATCATGATCAAGAATGTAACTAAAGAAAATGAGGGCAAATACACACTCACTCTTGACAACAACTTCAAGAGAAATTCATTCCACATTCATGTTATCACTCTTGGACCACCATCCAGACCTGTAGGACCCATTCGTTTGGATGAAGTCAGAGCAGAGCACATTGTCATATCTTGGGATGAGCCAAATGATGATGGTGGCGGAGAAGTGACATGCTATAGTGTGGAGAAGCGTGACACCTCACAGTCAGACTGGAAGATGGCCTGTTCAAGTGTAGTGGGAACAACATTTAAGGTGCCTAACCTCATCAAAGGACTACAGTACCAATTCAGAGTATGTGCTGAGAACAGATATGGCGTTAGTGAACCACTTGTTTCACAGAATGTCATTGCCAAGCATGAATTTAGACCACCAGGTCCACCTGGCATGCCAGTTGTATACAATATCACCAATGATGGCATGACTCTTCAATGGGACAAACCAGTATTTGATGGAGGTTGCCCTGTCCTTGGCTATCATGTTGAAAAGAAGGAGAAGAATAGCATAATGTGGCAAAAGGTTAACACAATTCTAGTGACCAAAACAGAATTTAGAGTCTTGGAACTCATTGAAGGTCTGGAGTACCAGTTCAGAGTCTATGCCCAGAATGATGCTGGTTATAGTCGTATGAGCGACATCAGCAAGTTGAACACAGCTGTTTCCCCAGTTGGTAAGTTCTATGTAGATATAATTAGCTATAACTTAGTTAATGCTTATTGTTGTCAATGTATTGAAATGTGGTATTTTATTGCATGCTCTACAGCTGCTCATGTGGAGGCAAGGTAATTTGTAACAATGGCATGACATTTATTTTTGTAGATCCTCCTGGTACACCTGACTACACTGATGTTACCAGTAACTCAGTGGCTTTGAAGTGGGATCCACCTAAACGTGATGGAGGAAGTAAGATTGTTGCCTACAATGTTGAGAAGAGACAAGGCAAGGGCCGTTGGTTTAAGAGCAATTTCTCAGATATTCCTGAAAATGAGTTCATTGTGACTGGACTTGCTTGCAATGAACGTTATGAGTTCAGAGTTACTGCCAGAAATGCTATTGGAACAATTAGCCCACCTTCTCAGTCCTCTGGCTTCATTGTGGTCAGAGATGAAAACGGTGAGTACATGATGACATGAAAAAAACAACCTTAGCAAGAAATATATTGTTTTCTTTCAATTAATGTTAACATATTATTTCTTACTTTCCAGCTGCTCCAAATGTTGAATTAGGACAGGAATACTTTGAGGGAGTTAATGTAAAGGCTGGAGATCACATCAGGATCAAGGCCTCAATTTCTGGTCGCCCTTCACCCAAAGTCGTATGGTTTAAGGATGGTGTTGAAATCACAAAGAAGATGATGGACATTATCTCAGCTCCAGGGTTAAGTAGCATCTTTATCAGAGATGCCGATCGCACCCACCGTGGACTATATGCTGTGGAAGCTACAAATACGTCTGGAACCAAGAGGGAGGAGATCAATGTCCAAGTCTTTGGTATGCAGTCCTGTGTGCATTTTTATTATGCTTAGCAAATTTTGTTTCAACTTTGATTGAATCCTTTGCATGGCTTACTCTCATATATCCTTGCCTATCTTCATAGATACACCCGGAGAGCCAGTAGGACCTATCGTCTTCTCAAATATATCAGAGGGCAAAGTAACACTGTCATGGAATCCTCCTGAGAATGATGGCTGCTCAGAGGTCACTCACTACATTGTTGAGAGGCGTGAAACATCTAAAATCTCCTGGACTCTTGTCACAGATCAGTGTGAGGAGTGTACATATAATGCTACAAAGCTGATCAAGACCAATGAATACCAGTTCCGAGTTTCAGCCGTCAACAAGATAGGTGTTGGTAGACCTGTGGACTCTGTGCCTGTTATTGCACAGATGCAGTACAGTAAGTGAAGCTGTTTGATTACATGTCCTTTGACATTTGACTAGATGCATTTTTGTAGTTATTGCAAATAAATGTGTGCTATTTTAACTTTCTTTCCACCGTTTCTCAGCTTATCCAGACGCTCCTGGCACACCAGATGCAACAGATGTTGATGGTGAAAGTATAACAATTTCCTGGGAACCTCCAACTAATGATGGTGGAAATCCAATCAAGCATTATATTGTTGAAAGGCGCGAGAAGAAGACAGGGCGCTGGACAAAGGTTTTGACCAGGAAACCCATCACTGAATGTGCACATCGTGTCACTCATCTCACAGAAAATGTAGAATATGAGTTCCATGTGATGGCTGTGAATGATGCTGGAATTGGAGCACCTAGCAATACATCAATGCCCATTAAATGTTGTGAGCCTACAGAGACCCCAGATGCTCCTTCCATTGTCAATGTCTTTGATTCTACCAGCACATCTATCAGCTTGGAATGGACCAAACCTGCATGGGATGGTGGAATGGAGATCCATGGTTACATCATTGAGATGACCAAGGGCACTGTTGAGGAGGAGGAGGAGGAGAAATGGGAAAGACTCAATGAGGACTTGTGCACAGAAACAAAATATGTTGCAACTGGGTTGGCATCTGATGTTGATTACAAATTCCGTGTCAGTGGTGTGAACAGCGTTGGAAAGGGAGAGACCTGTGAAATCCCTGAGCCAGCACAAGCTGTTGACAGACTCATGGCACCAGATATTTATATTGATGCAAGCTTCAGGCAGACTCATATTGTGAAGAGTGGAGGATCTGTCAGTCTTGACATTGCATTCAAAGGAAAACCAACTCCTTCTGTCACATGGATTAAAGAGGATGGGGAACTTGGAGTCATGTCAGAAATTAGTACAACCGAAGGCACGTCCTCATTGACACTGGAGAACTGTACAAGAAATGACACTGGGAAGTACACTGCCACTCTAGAGAACAGCAGTGGCTCCAAAGCCATTACATTTACCGTCAAGGTCTTGGATACACCTGGACCACCAACAAATGTAGCCTTCACAGAAATTTCAAGAGGTGCTGTTTCATTGAAATGGGAGCCTCCACTTAATGATGGAGGTGCCCGAGTTCATCATTATATAGTTGAGAAGCGTGAGGCTTCACGCCGCACTTGGACAGAGGCAGCAGGAAAATGTCATGAACCAAAATTGAGTGTTTCTGAACTTCTTGAGGGAGTTCCATACTTCTTCAGGGTGATGGCTGAGAATCAGCATGGCCTTGGAGAAGCCTTTGAATTCACAGATCCAGTTATTGCCACTGCAGAGCCTTCTGCTCCAAAGAGGTTGGATGTTCTTGATACAACTGATACATCTGTTACTCTCAGCTGGCTCAAACCTGAACATGATGGTGGTAGCCGCATCACGAGTTATACTGTTGAGGGTAGGGCCAAGGACACAGAGAAATGGATGGTTTGTGGTCAAAGTAAAAATCTGACCTTAGTTGTAGAAAACTTGACAACAGGTGCAGAGTTTGAATTCCGTGTTAAAGCCAAAAATGATGCAGGCTTTAGTCCACCTAAAGAAATGTTTGCTCCAGTTGTCGTCAAAGAGCCTCGCATTGAACCAACTGCAGATCTCAGTGGAATTGAAAATCAGCTCATCACATGCAAGGGTGGTGCAACCTTTGAAATTGATGTTCCCATCAGTGGAAGACCAGCTCCAAAAGTGACCTGGAAACTTGAAGAAATGAGGTTGAAGTCAACTGAGAGAGTATCAATTGTCACAACTAAAAGCAGGACCACTATAACTGTCAAGGAGAGTATGAGAGGTGATGGTGGCAAATACTTCCTCACCCTTGAAAATGCTGCTGGAACAAAGACCTTCACTGTGACTGTCAATGTCATCGGCAGACCTTCTCCACCTGAAGGATCCATTGAGGTTTCATCAATCACTGCTGAATCTTGTGTGATTTCCTGGCAAGAACCTGAGGATGATGGTGGCACTGAAATCACCAACTACATTGTTGAAAAGCGTGAGTCTGGATCCACAGCTTGGCAGCTAATCAATTCCAGTGTGAAGCGCACTTCTTTCATGGTCACAAACTTGACGAAGTACATGCAGTACACTTTCCGTGTCTGTGCTGAAAACAGATTTGGTGTCAGCAAATCCGTTGAGTCTGACACTATTGTTGCAGAGCATCCATTCGGTAAGTCAGTCAAATTATGAAGTTGTAAAATCAAGGCTTGCACTTCTGCACTTTGGATAATCGTATGTCTAACTTTTCTTCAAATTTTCTTTTCTTTAGTTCCACCGGGTCCACCAACAAGACCTGAGGTATTCGGTGTTTCTGCTACAACAATGAGCATTCGTTGGGAGGAGCCATACCATGATGGTGGAAGTAAGGTTACAGGATACTGGATTGAGAAAAAAGAACGCAACACCATTCTTTGGGTCAGGGAGAACAAGATCCCATGCTTTGAGTGTGTCTACAAAGTCGAAGGCCTTGTTGAAGGCCTGGAGTACCAGTTCCGTGTGTACGCCATGAATAGTGCTGGACTCGGCAAGGCAAGTGAGGCTTCAAAGAGAAGGGTTGCCCAGAATCCAGTTGGTAAGTGTAAAATGTATTTAAGTTATGATAGTTTTATCATTGTTTAATTATCTCTTTAGGCTTCCATTCATTTGAATATATATATAAGGGTTTTTGTGCTTGTGCTTAGATCCTCCTGGCAAACCAGAAGTAACAGAGGTGTCCAGATCAACAGTATCTATCAAATGGTCTACTCCACTAAATGATGGTGGAAGCCCCATTACAGGATACACAGTTGAGCGCAAGCCATACACTCCCACTGGTGAAGGTCGCTGGCTGAAGTGTAATTACACCAATGTCACTGATACAAACTTCAAGGTCACTGCACTTGGAGAGGGTGAGGTCTACGAATTCAGAGTAATTGCCAAGAATGCAAATGGTGTGTTCAGCACACCATCAGAATCAACTGGAGCTGTGACTTGCAAAGCAGAATACTGTAAGTTTTATCCCACCTTTAATACTGATGTATAATACTTGTGTTGTCATTTCAAAACATTTATCTATTTATGTTTTGTTCTTTAGCTCCTCCAAAGGCAGACCTTGACAGTAAACTTCTTGCTGACACCGTAACAATAAGAGCTGGCTCAGATCTGGTTCTTGATGCTGCTGTTGGAGGCAAGCCTGAGCCAAAGGTATTTTGGTCCAAGGAACAGAAGGAACTGGAACTTTGTGAGAAGTATGCTTTGCAGTACTCTTCTACCCGTGCCCTAGCAATCATCAAATTCTGTGACCGCAATGACACTGGCAGATATATTCTGACAGTGAAGAATGCCAGTGGAATTAAGACTGCTGAGGTCAACGTCAAAGTACTTGGTAGGTATATTGGCAAGAAATTGATGCTCAAAACTTGGCATGACTTAATTATGAAGACTTTGCACTCACCACTGATATGTGTTTGTAGATACTCCTGGACCTCCAGCTGGTGAAATTGAGATCAGTAATATATCAGAGGATAAGTGCACCTTGACTTGGCAATCACCTGTTGAAGATGGTGGTGATGCTGTCTCACACTATGTTGTTGAGAGGAGGGACACCAACAGACTCAACTGGGTGATAATGCATGCAGAGTGCAAGGGCCTAACATGTGAAATCACAAGACTTTTCAAGAACTGTGAATACATCTTCCGTGTCAGAGGTGTCAACAAGTATGGCGAGGGTGTGCCATTGCAGTCTAAAGCCATCATTGCTAAGAATTACTTCAGTAAGTTTTTTTGTTCTTTCAGTTTTATAGTGATGAGTAAATGTAGTGCAATACAATGCAAATACACTGCAGTGTCTCAGTTGTGCTCTTGCTATTACAGCTGTGCCATCTTCACCTGGAGCTCCTGAAATCCTTGTTGTTGGAAAGGACTTTGCTACTATTGAGTGGCTGAAGCCAGAGAGCGATGGTGGAAGTCCAGTAACCACCTACCTCATCGAGAGACGTGAGAGGAAGAGTATAAGATGGGTCAAGGTCAACAGGGATTCTGTGCTCTTGGACACAACTTTCAAGATCTCAGGCCTACAGGAAGGCAACATTTACCAGTTCCGTGTGACAGCAATAAATGCGGCTGGTGAGAGCATACCAAGTGAAGTGTCCATGTATGCTGTCTGCAGAGTGGCAACATGTAAGTACCAATTGACTTTATAGGTCTTCCTAGACAAATCCTAAAAAATTCTCAGGTTTTTGAGATAAGCTGAAAATACTGACACTCAACTCTGCTTCCGTTTCCAGGCACACCAGCTCCACCTTCAATTCCACGTATTACAGATACCCACAAGGACAGCATCAGCCTTGCCTGGACAAGACCAGTGGAAGATGGAGGTGCTGATGTTATTGGATACGTTCTTGAAATGCAGGAAGAGGGAGCCGAAGATGAAGATGTATGGACCAAAACACATGAGAAGACCCTGAGAGATACAGAGTACACCGTGACTGGCCTTGTAACTGGCAAGAAGTACTACTTCAGAGTTGCTGCAGTCAATGTTAATGGTGTTGGTGAATTCAGTGATTCATGCGCAGAAACAGAACCAGTAGAAAGAATTGGTATGTGTATTGTCTACTTGTTTGCCAGTATTGACTTAACATAATGGGTACAAAGAATTGTTTTCATTATATCACATATTTTTATGTCTACTTTTCAGAAATTCCTGATCTGGAGATCCCAGATGAGCTGACTAAGACTGTTTGCTTGAGGGCTGGAGGCACACTTCGCCTTGTAGTTACAGTTACTGGAAGACCAGCACCAACTGTTGCCTGGAGCAAGCCTGGCACAGACCTCCATAACCGTGGCTTTATTGAAATAACTAGAAACAGTGCCTCTCTGATTATTGACAAAGTACACCGTTATGATGCAGGCAAATATACAATCACTGCAGAGAATTCTGCTGGCAAGAAGGAAGCTGCTATTCTTGTGAAGATTTATGGTATGTTATGGCATTTTAGGTATGGTATACCTTACCTTTCCAGCGTGTGAAATTATAATAAGTCCATAATAAATGTATTGATTTTTTGTTTCAGATACACCTGGTCCACCAGGTCCAATTAAAATTAAGGAACTTACATCTGAAGCTGCTGTAATCTCATGGGACCCTCCCACTGTCGATGGTGGTGCCCCTGTCAACAATTACATCATTGAAAGAAGAGAGGCATCCATGAGAGCCTACAAGACAGTGACATCCAAATGCAGCAAGACCTCATACAAGATTGAAGGATTGATTGAGGGAATGCTTTACTACTTCAGGGTCCTGCCAGAAAATCTTTATGGTGTTGGGGAACCCAGTGAAACCCCTGATCTTGTGCTTGTATGTGAAGTGCCATTGCCGCCTCATAAACTTGACGTTATTGATGTAACAAAGACCACTGTAACTCTTGGATGGGAGAAACCAGATCATGATGGAGGAAGCAGACTTACAGCATATGTTGTTGAGGCCTGCAAATTTGGAACAGACAAGTGGATGAAAGTTGCCACTCTTAAAATGACAGACTTTGAGTACACTATTACAGCGCTGACTGAGAATGAACAGTTCCTCTTCAGAGTCCGTGCTGTGAACAGCAGAGGTCAGAGTGAGCCCAAAGAACTTGTGTCGGCTGTAACTGTTCAAGAACAAAGGGGTATGTTGTGAGGAAATTTTATACTGCTCTAATTGCTTTTATTAAAATTTTCACAAGCACCTTTTATAACATTTCCAATACTTGTGTAATGTTATACTTTATGATATCAACAGAATTGTTCTTCTGAATAAGTTATTTTCTTTTTATCCAATTTACAGTTGAGCCACAAGTCGACCTTTCAGAACTTCCTCAGAAGTCAGTCAGTGTCCTTGCTGGTAAACCTTTAGAGATAGAGTTGCCATTTGTTGGCAGACCTCCTCCAAAGTGTGCCTGGTATTTCAATGACAAGAAGATGAAGATACATGATCGTGTGCAGGTGAAGAGTACTAAAACATCATCCAAGCTGACTGTACTTGACACCACAATTGATGACAGTGGAGAGTATACCCTTGAAGTCAAGAACATCCATGGAGTGACTACAGAAATAATCAAAGCCATTGTTCTATGTAAGAATGTGTCTATGTAACACTATTGATCATAAACGTTTTTTAAAAAAGAAAAAATTTATTATTATCAATGATCCAATGATCAATGTTTACCTTAATTTCTCCTCTACCCAGCCAAACCTGATGAGCCTAAAGGACCAATCCGGTTTGATGAAGTTGATGCAACCTCTGTTTTGATCAGCTGGGATCCACCAGAGAGAGATGGTGGAGCCCCAATCAGTGGTTATGTTGTCGAACAGCGTGAAGCTCATCGTCCTGGATGGGTACCTGTCTCTGAATCTGTTAGCAGACCAACCTTCAAATTTGAGAGACTGACAGAAGGAGAGGAGTATGTATTCCGTGCTGCAGCAATTAATCGCTATGGCACTGGAGACTACTTGCAGTCTGAGATTGTGATGTGCAAGAGTTCTACAAGTAAGAGTTGTTCCTGCATTAAGGTATTGGAGTTATTGTTGTCTACGTGAGGAAACTAAAATGTGACTGTTTTCTGCCTTTAGGTATTCCTGGACCACCTGGTAGACCAACAGTGTTTGATGCATCTCGTGATGGTATGACTATTGCATGGCATGAACCAGATGAAGATGGTGGATCTGCTGTGACTGGCTATATCATTGAACGCAAGGAGGTCAGATCCGACAGATGGGTGCGCGCTAACAAGAACCCAGTTACCATGACCAGATACAGATCTACTGGTCTGATTGAAGGTCTTGAATATGAACACAGAGTAATTGCCATTAATGCCAGAGGAATTGGCAAACCAAGCCTCCTCTCTCCACGTGCTGTGGCAGCTGATCCTGTTGGTGAGTGCTGATATCACACATATCACACACAAGACTTTTTTTATTTATCATGCACACAATGTGATGTTTATAAGTCATACATATCCATACATATGTACATGTATCATTGCAAAGGAATTAACTTTTACACCTCTTTCAATAGATCCACCTGGTGCTCCTCAGAACCCAAGAATCACAGACACAACAAAGACCTCAGTGTCCTTGGCTTGGAATCCTCCAGACGAGGAGGGTGGCTCAAAGGTCACAGGCTATCTTATTGAGATGCAGAAGGTTGGCTCTGTGACTTGGCTCAAATGCAACGCAACACCATCAATGATCTGTGAGTACACACTCACCCAGATGCCCGCAGGGGAGGAATTCATGTTCCGTGTTTTGGCTTGCAATGCTGGTGGACCAGGTGAACCAGCTGAAGTTCCAGGAACGGTCACTATAACAGAGATGCAAGGTGAGAAAATGTTATAACATATTTTATAATGTACTGTATATTACAAATGATCTCTAACATATTTCAGTTTTGTGAGATAGTGATAATTGATGTCAGTTGATCACTCTGAATATATTGGATGTGGATTAATCATATCCATATGGTTTATTACAGAACCGCCAAGCTATGATCTTGAGGCCAAATACAAGGATCTCTACATTGTCAGACAAAGTGGTGTTCTTAAACTTACTGTGCCTATCAAGGGTAAACCAAGTCCTACATGCAAATGGACAAAGGATGGTGCTGATGTCTCAGAACGGGCCATGTTCGTATCTGACGAAGATGTCAGTGAGCTTGTCATCAAGAGTGCAGACAGGAGTGACTCTGGTCTTTATGAGCTTGTGATTCAGAACAAGTGTGGCAAGAAGGTTCTGCGCATCAAGGTTAAAGTGATTGGTCGTCCAAATCCTCCAGAGGGCCCTCTTGCATATGATGAAATTCAGGCACATTCTGTGAAATTAAGCTGGAAACCACCTACCGATAATGGTGGCTCTGAAATCCTTGGCTACATTGTGGAGAGGCGTGAACTTCCCAAGACAGCCTGGTACACTGTGGATTCGAGGGTGGTTGACACATCACTGGTGGTCAAGGGCCTGAATGAAGGTGCTGAGTACCACTTCAAGATCACCGCTGAGAACCAATTTGGTATTAGTGGATCTCTCAAATCCGAGCAGACCCTTGTTCCAAAGACTCCCATCTGTAAGTACCCACCTTCTTATGCCATCTTTTTTAATGTATTTACATGTTAAACTAACATTGAATAAGTGAATATCTTATGTTGTTTATCAAAATCTTTATCAACAGGTGTACCTGAAGCCTCAACCAATCCACCTGAAATTATGGATGTCACAAAGAACTCTGTTGCACTGGCCTGGACTAAGCCTAGGGATGGTGGCTCAGAGATAAGAGGATACTATGTTGAATTCAAGCTGGCATCATCTGAAACATGGGAGCGACATGAAAAGAAGATTGTCTCTACCATGTACACTCTGACTGGTCTGACTGCTGATGCTGAATATCAGTTCAGGGTGATTGCTGAAAATGATATTGGTCAGAGTGAGCCCGGACCTGCATCAGATGTAGTCACATGCAAAGATCCATTTGGTAAGCCAACAATTATCTTCAAATTTACGTTACGTCGTTTATTTAATGATTTTTTGGGTTTCATATTTGTGACTGATATTTTTTCTTCTAGATAAACCAAGTCAACCAGGAGAGATTGATATAGTAACTGTCACCAATAACTCTATCACTATTCGCTGGGGAGAACCTGAATGTGATGGTGGAAAGGAGGTCCTTGGTTACTGGGTTGAGTATAGAAAGTCTATTGAAAGCACCTGGAAAAAATGCAACAAACAGCGCACCAAGGACAAAGAATTTATCATACATGGTCTCCAAGAGGCTTCTGAGTACGAGTTCCGTGTGTTTGCCGAGAATGCAACTGGAATCAGCAGACCTCGTAGAACAGCCACAGGCATTAAAACTAAACTTGCCAGTGAGTTTTTTTATACTATGTTTCCTTCATTTAGAATATTTTCTAGATAATGCATTAAACATGATTGCAAAAATGATGAAATATTGTCTAACATTAAATTATTGCCTTTTACCAGCTGGAACAGAACCAGGCCTTAGGAAAGAGATGGAAGAGGTAACAGCAAAACTTGGACAGACAGTGACCATGAAGTGTCAGATAATTGGCCGACCCCTACCTGACATCAAATGGTTCCGATTTGGAAAGGAGCTCAAGGCAGGCAGGAAATATGAAATGAGTTCTGATGGTCGCAATCACCAGCTGGTTGTGGTAGCAGACCAACAGGAAGATGAGGGCGAGTACACTTGCAAAGCCATTAACGAGGCTGGTGAAGCTGAGACCACAGGTGTCCTTGTTTTGGAAGCAGCCCCTCGTTTCCACCCCGATTACCCTCTGAAGAGTGTCTACTACGCTGAAGTTGGCACCACTGTGCGCATCCATGCTGCCTACATTGGACGTCCTCAGCCGAAGATCATGTGGCTCTATGGTCCTACACAACTGCAACCCTCTGAGAACATTACCATGGAGAATACCGAGTATTACAGCCATTTGGTTATCAAGAATGTACAGCGAAGACTGCATGGAGGAAAATACAGAATTCGCATCAACAACCACTTTGGCAGTGCTGACACAGTATTCCAGATTGAAATCTATGGTATGTAACTTCAATAATTTGTTTCTCACCATCTATTATGGAGCATTATTTATGTGAATTACTTATGAATATATATAATATATTGTGAATATATCTGTTCTTTCTTTTTTCAGATAAACCTGCCATGCCAGAAGGTCCGGTCAGACTTGAGGCTCTATTGAAGAACTCTGTGATCATTAGCTGGAAAGCACCAAAGGATGATGGTGGTTCGATGATCACAAATTACATTGTAGAGAGACGCGAGGACAAGGAAGGTGATGAATGGCAACTAGTGTCATCCTCCATCACTGGAACATCGTGCCGCATTCCCAATCTTATTGAAAATGCTGGATATCACTTCCGTGTGTCTGCACAGAACAAATATGGTAACAGTGAGGCACTTGAGACCCCAACTCCAATCCTCATTAAGAGTCAGTTAGGTAAGTTCAGTCGAATGTCCTTACTAGAGTCTAATTATAAAACCACAGAAATTTTGCATCAAGAATACCATGTATGAGTATTTATATGTCTGTGATTTATTACTTTACAGAAAAGCCTGGAGCACCACTTAGTGTTTCTGTGGCTGGTGTAACAAAGAACTCATGTGTTGTATCCTGGAGACCACCTCTTAGTGATGGAGGCTCCAAGATCAAGACTTACCACCTTGAGAAACGAGATAAGAAGAAGGGTGAATGGGTGAATGTGACAACTGATGAAATTCACCAGACAGTGTTCTCTGTGAAGGGCCTGACCGAAGGTGTTGAGTATGACTTCCGTGTCAAATGTGAAAATCTTGGAGGAGAAAGTGAATGGAGTGAAGTGTCTCCTTCCATTATTCCCAAGACTGATGTTGATGTCCGTGCACCTGCCTTCAAAGAGGAGCTCAGGAACATGAGTGTCAGATACAAGAGCAATGCAACACTTGTATGCAAGATTACAGGACAACCCAAGCCTGTGGTGAAATGGTTCAGACGTGGCAAGGAGATTGAGTCTGATGGCAAGAAAATTAAAGTGCAGGAATTCAAGGGTGGTTATCACCAGCTTGTCATCACTGCTGCAGATGAAGAGGACTCCACTGTCTATCAGATCAGAGCAACAAACCAGGGTGGATCAATCTGTGCAACAGTCTCTCTGGATGTTGAAAGTAAGTTTATCAAATGTATTAAAAGTAAAGTATTTATAAATTTAATTGCATATTATGTGAAATATTTTATTTTATGAATAAGAGCATGTTTTCATTTAGATTTCATATGTTGAAATATGCTGTAAATCAGAGTGTCATTAACAATGTTAATATAATGTGCGCTTTGTTTACAGTTCCTGCAAAGATTAATCTGCCCAAGAATCTGAAGGATAAGGAAGCAATTCCAGCCCTTCGTGGTGAAGTGGTTAACATTAAGATTCCATTCACCGGCAAACCTGACCCAGTCATCACATGGCAGAAAGGACAAGATCTTATTGACAATAATGGATATTACCAAGTCATTGTAACCAGATCATTTACATCCCTTGTGTTCCCTAATGGAGTTGAAATGAAAGATGCTGGATTCTATGTCGTTTGTGCAAAGAACAGATTTGGTATTGACCAGCAAACAATTGAACTTGATGTTGCTGATGTACCTGATCCTCCACGTGGTATCAAGGCCAGTGATGTCTCAAGAGATTCTGTGACCCTAAACTGGGTTGCACCTGCCAACGATGGTGGTAGTAGAGTAACCAACTACATCGTTGAGAAATGTGCCACTACTGCTGAAAGATGGATTCGTGTTGCACAGTCTCGTGACACTCGTTACACTGTCACCAACCTGTTTGGCAGAACAAGCTACCAATTCCGTGTAATTGCTGAGAACAAGTTCGGTCTAAGTGCACCATCAGAACCATCTGGACCTGTGGTAACCAAAGAAGATAAATCAAGAGTGCTCAACTATGATGAAGAAGTTGATGATGCAAAACCTGTCTCTAAAGGAAGAGCTCCACACTCTGAAGCCAAGAATGTGCATAACAAGTACATGATTGCTGAAGAGCTTGGACGTGGCCAGTTTGGCATTGTTCACCGTTGTGTGGAGATCAGCTCTGAGAAGACATATATGGCGAAGTTTGTTAAAGTCAGGGGTGCGGATCAAGCCCTTGTGAAGAAAGAAATTGCAGTGCTGAACATTGCTCGTCACAGAAACTTCCTGTGTCTACATGAGTCATTTGATAGTGCTGAAGAGTTAGTTATGATCTATGACTTTATCTCTGGTGTAGACATCTTTGAACGCCTTGGAACAGCAAACTTTGAACTCAATGAGAGAGAGATTGTCAACTACATCAGACAGGTGTGTGAAGCTCTTGAGTACCTACACAGCAGGAGTTATGGACACTTTGACATCAAACCAGAAACTATTGTGTACACCACAAGAAAGAGCACAAACATCAAGATCATTGAGGTGGGACAGGCTTTGAAACTCACACCTGGAGACCAAATCAAAGTTCAGTTCACTACAGCTGAGTATGCTGCACCTGAAATCCACCAAAATGAAATGGTGAGCACTGTTACAGACATGTGGTCAGTTGGTGTCCTGGTCTATGTGCTTCTTAGCGGTCTCAATCCATTTACAGCTGAAACTAATCAGCAAATGATTGACAGCATTTCAAATGCTGAGTACAGCTTTGATGATGAGTCTTTCAAGGAGGTTAGGATTGAGGCATTAGATTTCATTGATAGACTGCTTACCAAAGACCGCAAACATCGTATGAGTGCTGCCCAAGCTCTACAACATCCTTGGCTGACAACGAGCACTGAGGAACTGAGCACAAAATCAATCAAGATTTCAAGACACAAGAGATATTACCAGTCTATGGTCAAGAAAGAGTGGAACACAGTTGTTTCTGCAGCTCGTGTTGCCTCTGGTGGGGCCATCAGAAGTCAGAGAGGTGTAACAGTGGCCAAAGTCAAGATTGCACCATTTGAACATGGTCCTGTTGCAGGACCAATCCGACACAATACTTCAGATGTAGGTGGGGAGGTGAAGTTCATCTGTCACATTGAAAACTTTGATGGCAGCACTGAGGTGACTTGGTACTGTGGAGTGCGACAACTTGAAGAGGGTGATAGGTATGAAATCACCTATGATGAGGAGGAGGGAGTGGCAACTATCACCATCAAGGGAGTAACAAAATCAGATGACGGAACCTACAGATGCAAGGTTGTCAATGGATACGGTGAGGATTCTGCATACGCAGAGCTCTTTGTCAATGGAGTTAGAAAATACCGTGACTTCTTCACAGCACGTGTTGTGAAGAAGGTAAAACGCAGAGTGGACACTACAAGATTGCTCCAGAGACCTCCTGAGTTCACTTTACCTTTGATGAACCGCACTGCCTATATTGGTGAGGATGTACGGTTTGGTGTTACTATCACTGTACATCCAGAGCCACGTGTCATGTGGCTGAAATCTGGACAGAAAATCATACCTGGCTATGATGAGAAGAAGTACACATTTATAACCGATAAGGGCCTGTACCAGCTTATAATTCACAATGCTGATCCTGATGATGATGCTGAATACACTGTCGTAGCTCGCAACAGATACGGTGACGATAGCTGCAAAGCCAGACTCACTATTAATCCTCGCCCTGCTCCTGCCGATAACACTTTGAGGCCAATGTTCAAACGCTTGCTTGCTAATGTTGAATGCAGGGAAGGTCAGAGTGCACGCTTTGAAGTGAGAGTGTCAGGAAAGCCAGACCTCAGGTGGGAGAAGGATGGCACACCTTTGGCATTTGGTCCATCAATCGAGGTTGTGCATGAAGGCTTGGACTACTTCGTGCTACATATAAGAGATACTCTACCTGAGGATTCAGGAACTTACAGAGTCATTGCCACAAACTCTGCTGGGTCTGCAAGTTGCCAAGCCACACTCAAGGTGGAACGTGTCACACATGTGAAGAAGGACTACCAGAGTGAGGATGAGAAGAAGAAGAAGAAGAAGAAGGACGCTCAAGCAGAAGAAATTGACAAGAAAGCAAGACTTACAATGATTCTTGCTGGTGCTAATGTGATACCTCTTACCCCAGTTGCACAGGACGCCTTGAGGGAAGCTAACGCTATGTTCAAACCAGCAGTGGAACCAAAGAAGGCTAAATCAGAGGCTGAAGCAGCCAGAGAAAAGGAAGAGCGCAGGAAGAGAGCAGAGGAAAAGAGACTGAGAATGCCTTATGATGTACCAGCACCTCGTGAGCGTGCTCCAACAGCACTGGAAGAGGATAAGGAGATTAAGTACTTTGTGCCCTTCTCTGACATGAAATGGTACAAGAAACTCCGTGACCAGTATGAGTTCCCTGAGCCTATGGACAAGATCCCACAAAAGAGACTCAAACGCATCCGCCTCTCAAGGTGGGAGCAATTCTATGAAGTTCCACTTCCAAGAATCAAGGACCAGTATAAGCCAAAATGGCGCATTCCAACTGTTTCACAAGATGATCTCGAAACAGTAAGACCAGCAAGGCAACGCACACCTTCTCCAGAAATAGAGAATTACTATAGAATCAGGAGGAGGTCTCTTGGTGATCTATCTGATGAGGAACTCCTTCTGCCTGTCAAAGAGTATCTTTCCATGAAGGTAACAGAGGAAGAAAGGCTCCGTCTTGAGGATGAGCTTGAGCTTGGATTCTCTGCTTCTCCACCTAGTTTGAGCCCTGTGCGTTTTGAACTTGCTGCTCTACGTCATCCATCACCACAGAGAGTGATGTACGAAGAAGGAGAAGAGGGCGAGGAGATCCCAACATACGACTCCTATCGCATTCCCTCTAAATACGAAGCTGGCCCAAGCTACATTGAACTGCGTCAGCGTCATGACAAGGCTACCTACAGACCTCCAAGGCAGAAGCAGAGAGTATATGAAGAAAAGGAAGACCAAGAGCTACTCCGCTCAGTGACGACCACACAAAGACTTACTTCATACAAGAGTCAGCTGAAACACATGGAGTTTGAGGAGAAAACTAAAGTGGTTAAAAAGGAGAAAACAACTCGTGCCCCTGTAATGCCTGAGGGTGGCGAGATGTCTTATGTCCCAATGCCACCTTCTCCAACCTTGCCAAAGAGGAGAAGATCACTATCTCCTAAACCTCGCAAAACACCTGCAGCTGAGACTGAGGCAGCCAGGAAACCATCACCTGCCCCAGAGAAGCCACGCACAGCATCTCCTAGTGTTGCCTCTACAGACAAAGCAGCCTCTATTGACTTGTCTGCAAAAGTTGACTACATGTCAAGGTATGAGGCAAAGAAGAAGGCAATTAAATCTGTGAAGAAAGTTGAGGTTGTGACACAACAGCCTTTCAGCCTTGACCATGTCCCACGCATTACACTAAGAATGCGCTCTCATCGTGTGCCATTTGGTCAGCACACTAAATTCACAATGAACATCCAGTCTAAGCCAGATGCTGAGGTGAAATGGCTGCACAATGGACAGGAGATTCATGCAAGCAGCAAATACCGCCTGACCAATGTCAGTGGAGTTGTCTCTCTCCAAATCATGGATTGCCAATTAGAGGACAGTGGTACCTACCGTGTTGTCTGCAAAAATGCCAAGGGAGAGACCTCAGATTATGCCACTCTTGATGTAGCAGAAGGAGGATACTCTTCATTTGTTTCTCTTCGCCAAGAAGAGGAGCCTCCCATTTACTCTCTCCCAGAGATGACCAAAGAAGTTTACCATGTGTCTTCAAAAGTGTCGGCATTTGCTGAGACTAAAGTGACACAAGTGTCTTCAGCGGTTTCTATGAGTGAAGTGAGGACTGTTAGTGAAGAGGTGGAGAGTCATGAAGAGTATTCATCTTTTGAATCAAAGCTGGAAGACCTTGATGAGACTGTGGTAATAGAAGCCTCTGAGGAGAAAGTAGAAGTATCAAGTAAACCAACTCTCCCAGCAACAATTCTTACCAAACCACTGTCGCTGACAGTGTCCGAGGGAGAAAGTGCCAGATTCTCTTGTGATGTAGATGGCGAGCCAGTGCCCAGTGTGACCTGGTTCCGTGAAGGACAAGCCATTGTAACTTCTCACCGCCGCTATGTCACATGCTCCGAGTACAGGTCCACATTTGAGATTAAACCAGTTGAGCTCTCAGATGAAGGCAACTACACCGTTGTGGTTGAGAATTCTAAGGGCCGGCAGGAAGCTGAGTTCAGTCTAACCATTCGTAAGCCAGCGGCTGAGGAGAAAGCCGTTGCCTCACCTCCAAGAGTGAAGTCACCTGTTGCCTCTCCTCCACGGGTAAAATCACCAGAGGGAGTCAAATCTCCAAGGAGAATGAAGTCTCCTGAACCTTTGAAGTCACCACCAAGAGTGAAGTCTCCAACATCTCCAAAATCTCCAAGGTCACCAACTCCCAAGGAGAAGCCCTCTTTCACCATGGGTCTAAAAGACATCTCAGCAGCCTCAGATACTATTGTGAAGCTGACCGTAAAGGTGTCTGGAGAACCCAAGCCCACAATCATTTGGACAAAAGATGGAAAGGTACAATTAAAATATATTATGAATTATTGTAGTACTTTTAAATCATTTTTAGAAGTGGTGAGAAATTACCTAACTCAAATTAATACTGTCATTTCAGACTCTCTCCCAGGGTGGGAAATATGAAATCTTCGAGGAGAGTGGATCAGTCCATCTAGAAATCTATGAATCTGAGGTTTCAGATAGTGGAATGTACAAATGCACCGCCACCAACACTGCTGGCTCATCCTTTTCAACCTGTACTGTCACAGTTAAAGGTAAGGCTTTTCACATTGATTGTAATACAATATTGTAACATGATTATGATTTTGTAGCTCTAAAAGTTTGAGGCAATTGATCATGTATCTGCTGTATCTATCTATTAATCATTTATCTATTGATTATGTGTCAACTTACAGCATCAGAACAGACAACGACTCAAAAAGAATCTGTATCCACTTATGAAACCAAGGGAGAGATTGTTGAACAAATTACAAAAAGGGAGATTATTCATGAGGAAGTCCAGTCTCTCACAGAAGTAAAAGCATCCCACACCCAAATGACTATGTCAGTGGGTCAGTCAGTGACACTGAAAGCCAACATCCCTGGGGCTACTGATGTAAAATGGATCCTGAATGGAGTTGAAGTTGCCAATTCAGAGAGCTACAGATATGGAGTATCGGGGAATGACCACACATTGATGATCAAGAGCATTAGTCAGCAGGACCAGGGCATCATCACATGTGAGGCAAGGACTGAACATGGGACTGTCAAGTGCCAATTCGATACAGCAATCAGCGAGAAGCGCTCCGATGCACCATCATTCCTCAGCCAGCCAAAATCCCAGAATGTCAATGCAGGACAAAATGTAACATTCAAATGTGAAGTATCAGGCGAACCTTCACCTGAGGTTGAGTGGCTTAAAGACAATGTCATGGTACGTGGTACAACTCATCATCATTTAATTATTATATTTATCGTTATTTTATAATAAATGTACTAGTACCCATTTAAAATTTAATCGTACGTATTTATATTTCTTTTGTCTATGTATTTTCCCCTCGGTAGATATCTGTAACATCAAACTTGAAATTGAGCCGTTCAAAGAATGTGTACACTCTGGAGATTCAGGAGGCCACTGCTGCTGACAGCGGGAAATACACAGTCAAAGCTAAGAACAAGTTTGGGCAGTGCTCCGCGACTGCATCTTTGAATGTTCTCGGTAAGTCATCTGTGCCATTGCTTCACTAACGCCTCCCTCCACAGGACAATATGCTATCCCAAGTTTTAAGACAAAGAAAACTTGTGCACGCCTTCAAAACATCTGCTTCATGCAGACAACTGCTACACAACTACTGTATATTATATATGTATTATGATGCAATTGTAGCATCTTGTTTGGTACTCATCTTTACTCAACCCAACTCGACTCACTGAATGTAATTTCAACATTACATTATTATGCATATTGTCTATGCTAACTTAATTCACAATTATTCCCACTATGGGCATATTCTTATATATTATACAGTATGTAATCATTGGGGGAAAACAATATACTGTATATACTCACAGCTCAACTGCTAAGGCATCTTCGCTTCACTGTGGTGCTTCTATACTCTCACAGCTCTGGTTGAGGAACCTGTCAAAATGATTGTAATGGAGAAAGCCTCTGCTACAGAGAGCTTGCAGGGCAGTATGTCTGCTGCGGCCGTCCACATGGCTTCATCAATGCAAGAGTCATCCCTCAGCAGCTCCAGCATGTCTGAAGTTAAATTTGAAAGCATGTCTGCTAGCATGTCCTCCATGACCTCTGAAACAATGGTAGCCATGAGCTCCAGCACTGTAATGAGCTCCAGCAGTGTAATGGAGGTGTCAACAACTCACTCACATATGGAGGGGTCCACCTTCCAACACAAGTAAAGGTGAGGCCGTGACCTTTGTGTATGTCCGATTCACTGCTTGTGTCCGAAATACTAACAGAATTTGTACTCCCTATGAAACATTTGAGAGTTCTAACATTTTCTCCGTTTTTTTTTTTCTTTGTTCGCCCTTCATGATGTTTAGGTGTGCTAAAAACACGTAGGGCTCTCCTGGATGATTTCAGCTTCGGAAAAGGAAAGATATTGACAGTCCCCTGCGCTTTCTCAGGAGAGTCCACACCTTTCATTGAGTTGTCCCATTCAGGGAGGACTGTCCAATGAGGAGGGGGGAGAAATGAGGATCTCACAACACTCGCTGTGTGAAGGAGAATAATGCTGGAGCATACACCCTCAAGCTGTTCAAAGAGCCTGGATCTGACACTGCAGCAGTCAATGTCAACATTCGATCTATGTATAAAAAAAAAAGAAAAATCAAAATAGAAATTCTACCCCCATCCCATTTCCTTTCTTTTTCAGTGTCTTGTTATTTATTCAATGGGTTGAAATACTCATTACTTGATAAAGACCTGGATTTCTGTTCTTGTAAATATGAACTATTTTTATACCAAACTTGACATTAATTTATGCCACACTAGACTAAAGTCTAAAGTTGTTATAAAATGTGCCATATTGGATAATTATGACTAGGATTTTTGAACCATTTTTCTGTGACATGTACATAATGTATATAGCCGAATTTACCGGTTATGGAAAATGTATGCATTGTTATTTATGACAATAACTGAAACAAAGGAACTAAATGTTTAACAGGAGAAAGTTTCACATGAAACGAATACCCTGAAAAACTAGAAACGAAACTATGTGCCTCAACAATAAGTTGAAGTCTTAAGATTGCCTCAACAGGTAGAGAGGCTCCCTGTTGAAGTTAAAACTAAATCAGACACCAAGCAATGCACCGATGCATCTGTGCATTCGATTATTTCAACACGCATATGATTTAAAAACTATGATCATAAGACCTTGAGTGCTGTTTGCATTTACCCTCATGTAAGCAGGACAACTAGGCCTTGTGTTCAGACTGATTATGTCATACCACCATTTTGATGACATGCTCAAAGTGCGAGCGGCCTGCACTTTGAGCTTTTTATTATTTTTTTTATGTGCACGGGTTCTGGCAAGGGACCATTTGAATTGGATTTTCAAAGAAGTAACATCACCTGGCCATTTATTTATAAAATTCAATTTAAGTGCTTCTTTGCAGAATCCGTGCCACCTCTTGGAGGATTGCTAGGTAATTTTTGTGTGTGTTTGTGTTAGTGTGTGTTAGCATTAGAATCTCACATTGTCAGTAGTCAGGGTAGACAATAAGCAAGTGTGCCACAGTGTTACCATCTGCTGTGCTAAAAACATGAACAAAAACATGTACGCAATGCCCTGCACTTTGATTGAACTTATTTATGTAGTACTTATATATTCAACCTCCTTGAGTTTTATGATTACTGATTTAATAAAGCATGATTGCAGCACCATAATTAGTGGGTTTTGAGTCTTCTTTTTATTCATATTAATATACTTGCACAGCTTGTAAAGTTAAGATGATGTTACGCATACATAGAAATCATATCACTCATCTCGGACTGTAAACACCAAAATTATGTTTTAATCTTTACTGATTAATAAGAAACAAATAATACTATACTGCAGTGTTTAAACCCCTTCTGTGCACAATCACCTAAAGAGAACAAAATGAAATTCCACACACATGAAACATGAAAATTTTGCAAAAATATGATTGCTACTTATTACATTTGGGAACTATATAATGTAAGCCACTAAACAATTTAGCAATATTCATTCCAAACAGTAAGGCTTTGTTTCAAATCCTTAAATGACCACTACAGTTTCACAGCTCATAGCATTTTCTTCTACCACCTGGCACAAGATCTCTCTGGCAGAGCTCAGATGTATTTAATTTGCTGGTTTGCCTAGTTTGCACTTCTATCATTAGTGAGATAGCATAAGGCTAAGTGGTTTCTGCTGGCAAGCTTGCACTCATAGATCCACTATGTTCTAGTACTTGCACTGTGTGCATTCTGTGACCAGAGAAACCACATCTCAGAGGGGTGGAAAGGAGCACAGAGCTTAGAAAGGTAGGTGATGGGGATTTGTGTTGATTCTTCACTGAAAAACAAAATGCATTGGTTAATGACAAATGGATATGTACTTTCTAGGTAACCATGAAATGATCTTAATTCAATACCAGTATACTGTTCTTCACCATGTGCTTTGATTTTCCACCCTCTCACAGACTTAGACATCACAATATGGGTAAACTAGTCCACCTGCTGCCTCAGATTGTCATAGTGTGTACACTGACTCTTTCAGATAAAATTTCAGCTTTTGGTATGTCAAGTTGTTTTTATTTTCCATTCAGAGTAGCTATGTCTAAGATAATTTGTCTGTTATATTAGCATGTTATTTTAGGAATGTGACATAAACTGTGTTAAAAGCCGAAATATTAAATGATAGGCTAAAAAATAGGCTAACAGTAGAATCGCATTGCCTTCTCAGTCCTAATCACTTAAACTGTTGTAAAGACAGAATCTGCCAGGAAAGGCCATAAATTGTCTCAGAATTGGCAGATGCTGACTATGGCTGTCAGCAAAATGCTAACAGATACAGAATGCTCACATGCTTGCAGTAAATTAGATTGAATTTGAAGGGCTATTGCAGTGAGCTTCCAAAGCTTTTCTTGTCCATAGGTATTATCTGTCTGTTGTTTTGAATGCAGTCTGTAGACGTTATGTGAGTGAACGTAAATTCAGTTTGTAATAATGTTTTCGTTTAGATCACAAATGCAGATACAGGATGTCAGTACACCAGACATTCTTCATTCCACCTCCTCCGCCACCTCCTTTTCCTCCTGGATCACAAGTGGCTTTGCTGATGGTGACAATTAGACATTTTTATTCTATATACATTTTGCACATATTGTGATATTGTGATGCACATACCATGATCTACAATAACAATTTAGAAAAAGAATGATCTTTAATGAGGTGCTTTTTCCAGATTGACATAACAGAACATATAACAGGATTAACAGGCGAAAAGGTAGGTGATTTATATAAACTAAATTTCAAATCTCTGAAAGTAAAATTAGTTAGTAAAAGTAGTTTTTGTCCATTCACATAGGGAAGCAGAGGACCCAGAGGAGAAAAGGTATCAGTTTTCCCTAAAAATAAAACGTAATTGACTACATTCTTACCTAAAAGTACACGGTCAAACAACATCTTTTTTATATATATGTCAGGGTGAGGTGGGGGAAATGGGACCTCGGGGTTACTCAGGTTTTCCTGGTAATATTGGTCCACCTGGAGAAAAGGTAAACCTAAAGATATAAGCAGATGCCATTTTACTTGTTTATTTTGTTTATTTAACCTGAAAAGCTCTCTTGTCATAGTATGGGGACATATACATACAGTACATTCTTATAAGAGGAATTTTGTCCACTTGTATTGATAACAAGGGAGAGAAGGGCGAGAGAGGCTGGATTGGAATGTCTGGTGAGGATGGTGAACCAGGAAGAGAAGAGGTAAGGTATTTTTGGAGACAGTACACTCATGAATTACAAACATCTCCAACTCACCTAGGAGTAATGTTTCTTTCAAGGGAAGAAGAGGCCGAACAGGTTCTAAGGTAAGCATGGTTAATTGCACACCTTTGGATGATTTAACTTTTATCTCTTGGGCATTAATTGTTGTGACATACCTTATCACAGGGAGAGAAGGGATGGAGGGGGAAATCAGGAATACCTGGTCAAAAGGCAAGTAAATCAATAAAAATATGTCCTCACTTTGAGGGGAAAAAGTAAACTTTTGCACTTTGATTGTGAGACAAAAACAGTACATTTGGGTGCACAAAGTGAGATCGTCAACATGTTCCCTTTAAATTCCAATAGGGCACTACTGGAGGACAAGGTGCCAGAGGCCAGAAGGTACAGGGGAGACTCTATCATAACTCTCATCGTTTACTGAATTACTGTAGTTCTGTTTAGTTGCTGTAATTGAAAGTGAATTGAGCCATAGCAGAGAGGTTACTCACATGTGGTGGCCTAGTTTGAATAATGTCAGTTACACCTACTTTTGACCCTCGCCCCATTACTGTCTCACACTGTCTCCTAATTGTCAGTACTGGTTGTAACAGACATAAATGAAGGATTTACAATTTGTTTGCTGTGTTTGGGGAAACAAGGGGTTTTCAGCAGGTATCATTGAATGAAAACACTGTCTTCTTTGTAGAAAAAAAAATTCCTTCATTCATTCCCTTACATCCCTATGTTGCAGGGTGATATGGGATTGAAAGGATACATGGGATTACAAGGCCTACATGGGGCAAGGGGAGTTGCTGGAAAAAGAGGCCGAACAGTTAAGCTCCGCTGTTTTAATGACATACAATTTGTTGCATTTTATTTCCAACAAGTGCTGCATAAGAATATTTATGGATGAGTGTAATTTCAGTTTCACATAAAAATAACACTTGAATCTGTCATTTAGGGCATCAAAGGTGACCCAGGACCACTTGGTATGACTGGATACAGGGGTATGATAGGCACACCAGGAAATATGGGACTCCCAGGAGAACCAGGAAGAGGTTCATTGTTTTGTATTATCTCCCAGTCCATTCATGACAAAGGTATGGAAATGAAGGTGTTTTCACTGACATAGACAAAATGCATTTACAATGTCTTTTGGTAACAGTACAAATGATAGCTGGACCCAAAGGAGAAAGGGGAGTTGATGGAGTTACAGCACAGTGCAACTGTTCCTGGGCTAATGCATCTGAACTACCACAGTCTACAGGGGTTGTACCTGTATGTATTTGATAATTTGTTAATCTACAATTATACAGATCAATTATACAGATCAGATCACCACACAGTAATTCTAGTTAATAGTCCAGTTATCTGACATCAATGCCACATAATTATTAATTATTTGTCCAAACATGCCTCCGTAACAATTTTCTATTGTGTATTATTTTAGCACATTTTTATTGCCAACAATGAGAAGGAAATGCTAGACTTACAATCAGAGAATACAATGGTCTTAAGGAAGGATATCCGTGCATTATTCATCTTCACAAATTCCGACTGGAAACATATTCAAGTAAGTTTCCAGTTCTATTTAAGTTGGGCTATTGTTGCTATCCATTCTGCAGGGGTGCTGCCGGGGGGGGGGGTTAGAGGGGGAGTTAGGATGATTCCAAAGGCCTGGCACCGATAGGGGGTCCTAGAGAACATTTTAATATTGTAATCAATGTTTGGGAGGCCCAAAATAATTTTCTGTCATAGGGCCTAAAATTTGTAGCGGCGCCGCTGCCATTCTGAATTTGTTTTGAAATTCACTTTTGAGAAATTGCTTTGTGCAACTACAAACGCACTTTATACCCATCTTGCACTCTCCCAATAATTAATTGCTTTCATGCCTTCTCACACAATGCCCATATTTTCCCATCAGTATGCCTATCTTTAGGCCCTATCTGTTGAAATGTCAAACGTCATATTTTTCTGTTCCTGTAGGTGCTACCAAAATTAAAGAAGACGTGAAGAACAAAAATTCAGTTTGTTCATTACCAAACATCGATGGCAACAGAAAATATGAATTGTGTCCTATTCCACAGAGAGGGAAATGCCCAGACTGTAATGGAGGAGCCCACTCTCCAAAATGCAATAATGCTGTGCCATCATCATGTACATTTAGTTGCCTATTAACAACATTTTTTTGCTGCTGAAATACCACTACTTGCACTTTGATATGCAATATCAAATCTGTTAGACAGAAGTGCTTGGTTTAATAAAATATTGCCACATTTCACGAATCTAGACTCTTGTGTGCGTTCTATTGTGTGTCCAACGCAATCAAAATGGCGTACAGCAAAATTGTTAACAGGCGCTGTCTGTAGATTCAGCGAACTTTAGACTTCTGCTCCTTATCGCTTTCCCTTTCTAACAGAGACCATGAAAAAGGAGAAATAACAGAGATCACTGGCCATGTATTTAAAGCGGAAGACACTAAAAGTGGGCAGGCGCTGTTGCTGATGCGTCATCCGTCTGTCAAGTCCTGCCACGCACACAAGCGGACATTATGGCTTTAAAGTTATTTATTTACTTGTTTCTCGCTCTGCATCTCCACATTGCACCCCGCTATTTTGCGGCAACAGCGGAGATAAACGATGAGGTAAAAATAGAAGTTTTGTATATGCCAGAAAACTGCACACAAAAGAGTGGGAAAGGGGATTTGTTGAACGCACACTACGATGGATACCTTGCTGAGGATGGATCAAAGTTTTACTGCAGGTAACGTTAGGTACATGCGTCGCGTTGTAAGCCTACACTGCCTCTATAAACTTTTTCTTGACATCAGTTTTGTTTGGTTGTTACCCAACTATTCCTTAAAAGTACTGGTATCATTTCTGTGGCCCAGTCTAGTCCAGTAACATCACGTACTTTATTCATTTGCCTTACTTTTCAGTCGATCAGTGAAGGATGGGCACCCTCAGTGGTTTGTTTTGGGTGTTGGGCAAGTATTAAAGGGCCTTGACGTTGGATTGATGGGGATGTGTGCTGGAGAAAAACGCAAACTTACAGTACCTCCCTCATTAGCGTTTGGAGCGAAAGGCAAAGGTAGAGTACGTAGACGGCAAATACTCATGGGAACGTTATGTGCATGACAATACCGCCACCATCTGTCGGGCCAGCAGCCCACATGGGAATGCGTCTGCATGATCCTCACCTCTTTAATTTCACCTGGGGACTTTGCTTGCACCTCCTCAGCTGGCAAGGAGAGCCTGCTGTTCTAACTCTAGCGTTCGCTTCGAATAAGGCTACATGTTTGCATGCGGTGATATTTTTGTTTTGTATAGGCCACATTATGTTGCCTCTGTTCATATGTGTCAGAACAGTGTCATTCTTTTATGTGCCTTTGAAGAGTTAATGCTGCTATGCAGATATTATCAGTCCCTTACCTCTAGTGTGTGTGGAAGTGGGATAATTTGCCTGGATGCTCTCCTTCAAATCTGATTCAGTTATTTCTGTTCATCATTCTGTTTAGTATTATAGGCCTATATTATACTTGCAGTAAAAAATAAATGTTGGCTATATTGTCAGCAGGACCTATATCTTCTGCTTCCAGTTCATCCAGATACCTTTCAGGTTCAAGTCAGTGATTAGTTCAAGTCATTTCTCATTTCTTGAGTTTCACAGTTACACATAAATGTAAGTGATTAAACATGCCACATAGCTAGTAAATAATTTACTACTACAGCTGTGACCAACTGGTCACTTTTCAGTGAGGAGTCAGGGAGGTTATTTGTGATTTGTGTAGGAGCAGATAAAACATAATCTGAAAAAAGTGAATCAAGTAAAACACAAACCAGTCCATCTGGCAATTACAAAGTAAACACATGGAATTTAGATCCCCCTTACACCCCCCTCTATGTTATAATGATAATTTTTGACATTTGGGCATTTGGGTTTTTTGACTAACAACTGATCACACAGTTGTTCTTTGATTATTTTGATTGTCATCACAATTATTTCTGTGACCAGCTCCTGTGCCACCTAACGCGACAGTAATCTTTGAAGTGGAGCTCTACTCAGTGGCCCGAGGTCCGCGTAGCATTGAGGCCTTCCAAGAGATGGACCTAGATCATGACAAGAGTCTTACAGAAGCAGAGGTAGTATGTTTTTCTTACATAGCAACAATAATAATGATAGTAACAACAACAACAACAATAATAATAATAATAATAATCATCATCATAAACCAATGGTATTATTTCCATATAATATACAGTACACCACAAAAGTGAGTACATCCCTCTCATTTTTGCAAATATTCTGTTATATTTTTTCATGGGACAACAGTATAGAAATGAAACTGATAAAACTTAAGGTAGTCAGTCAGCAGTTTGTATAGCAGTATACATTCATTTTCCTTTGAAAATAACTCAACATACAGCCAACATCAAAACAGCTGGCAACAAAAGTGAGTACACCCCACAGCAAACATGTCCTAATAATGTCCAAACTGTCAATATTTTGTGTGAACACCATTACTATGCACTGTCTCAACCCATATTAGTTGAAATTGACCAGAGCTGTGCAGGTTTCTACTTGAACCCACTCCCACTCCTTCATGATGACATCACAAAGCTGGTGGGTGTTAAGACACCTTGCTCTCTTCCAGCATCCACTTAAGGATGTGCCACAGGTGATCAAATGGATGTACGTAGTTGGCCAGTTCATCCCTTTTATCCTCAGCTTCCTCAGCAAAGTCATTGTCATCTTGGGGGTGTGTTTAGATTCTTTATCATGCAGCAAAACTGCCATGCCATGCATGCAGCCCAGTTTCTGAAGAGAGGGGATCATACTCTGTTTTGAATTCATGTTTCCCTCCATGGAGTACAGCTCCCCAGTGCTACCAGCACTCATGCAGCCCTAGACCATGATGCAACCACCACCATGCTTGACTTTAGGCAAGGGACAGTTGTCAGTTGTTGACATTAATGGGTTTATGTTGAGTTATTTTTAGAAGACAGTAAATACTGTGATACAAATTGTACACTGACTCCTTTAAGTTGTATCAACATTTCATTTCTGTAGTGTTGTCCCATGAAAAGACATCACAGAACCGAATATTTGCGAAAAATTGAGGGGTGTACTCACTTTTGTGAGAGACTGTATATTGTTGCATGTGTTACATTAACATTGATCTCTACCAATGATTAACATGACAAAAACATGCTGTTTACACTGTTATGTACACTGTACACTGTAATGTTAGTAATATAGTAATATAGTTCAACTTTATTACTAATTTACATTTTTACATTTACATCAGTGTTTAAATAAGCACAGAAACAGAGTCATTTTTGACCACTATTTTTCTTCTAAATGCAGATTAGACAATACCTGAAGACACAAGATCAGAAAAACACAGGCAAAACTAAAGAGGAGACCTTCTATGATGGTGTCATTAAGGATGTGCTTCGTAGGAATGATGCTAACAAAGACGGAACACTATCTATGACAGAGTACAATGTCTTTGGGCATGATGAACTCTAGAATCCAACCAATGTGCTGAAGTGATTAATTGGGTTTTGTTGTTGTGACAAACTTAATAATTGCAGATTTCTTCAAAAAATACCACTACTGTTAAAGAAATGTAGGCTTGCTGTCTTTTTTTTCCAAAATGGATACCGTCTTACGCACTCAGAATGTAAACACACACACACACACACACACACACAGACTTAGGCTATGTACAGTGCACAAAATTATGCAAGAGACCTTTGAAAATTAATATCAGTCATTGGACTTGATGACAGACACTGTTGTCAGAGCAATTTACATCTGTATTTTTGGCCTCTGTACAGAATCAGAGCTCTTGAAAGCTACAGTATAAGATTTATAGTTATCAACAGAAATGCAAAAATGAAAATGCATGTAGACCTACTCAAATATTTTCAGGTTGAATACATATGAGTTGTCATATCTGCAGAGAGAGAGTGAGTCAGTCATGATTCACTGCCAAACCATGATAAGGGCCATTTGCATGTTACATTACATTTACATTACATTAATGCATTTAGCAGACACTTTTATTCAAAGCGACTTACATTTTTTGTCAACTATCAATTGTTCAGTGCCAGTCTCCCCTAGAGCAACTTAAGGTTAAGTGCCTTGCTCAGGAGCACAACGGTGGCAGCTGGGATTCGAACCCAAAACTTTTTCAAGCTACTTGAATGTTAGCCACGTTCCTTGACCGCTACGCTACCACCACCCAAAGCTTGTTTATGTCACCTAAAAGTCATGATCTTTGTCAGAGAAGCTTCAGAGTGGAGTACTTTTTAATGGCTACAGTTGAGCAACATCACCACTAGATGCTTAACACCAGCTGTGAAAAGTAATCTGTTAAAGTAACCTGATTTTTCATTTTAGGCCTACAAATTTCACAATTCTATATACAGTGATTTCCGTTTCTACAGCAGGTATGCTCCAACTGAAAGACTAACTTTTAAAATTGGTCATAAACTTGCCACCTATGAGCTTTATTCTATCATTGTCTTTGTTTCCTTGTCTGTTGTTTTCCCACTGGACTCCCTGAAGTCGGTGTTCAGCCAAGACAACGCAGTGCTCCCTGACACCCCCTTCAGATTTGAAAGCCCTGGGCAGCCCTCCATTTGGCCTCGACCCGATGGCCACCCACAGGAATTCCTGAGATTTCCTCTCTAAGCCCTCCAAGTGTCCATGTCGACAGCTGTCCTGAAACATGCCAACAATGACAATCTATGGACAATTAGGTTAAACAGGCACTGCAGTACAGGCTTAATATGGTCAGATTCTGTGCCAAAACATTTTTTGGTAACGCTTTGTAATAGGACACACATATTCACAATTAACTAGCTGCTTATTATTGTGCAAATTGGTAACATCCTAGCCATTCTGCCAATTTACGTGTCATTCTCCCCATATAGAACATTAATGGATAATAAAGAATAAGTTATTTATAGTTTGCAATGACTGATAAAGGGTTAGTATGTTATTAATATGCACATTAATAAGTAGCTAGTTAATGGCAAATATGTGTGTTCATATAAAGTGTTACTCTTTTTTTTTTTTTCGTATTTCTGCCTATTGGATACTCCCACTGTATTTTGTTTCTACAACCATTTTAAACAAAGAGTCACCCCATCTTTCTGTAGGCAGTTTACTGTTCTGCATAACTGGTGTGAGCCACTAGATGGCTGTCATGTACTAGGAATTCAAAGAGTTACCACAGAAGACAAATTAGGAATACGCTATGTACACTGTAAAAGAAATGTTTCAAGATATGCAGTTGTTTTCATCACTAATGGATTTTGTCAAAGTAGTGGCAAAGCACTGCTATACATTACATGCAACCTATTGACAGAAAACCTGAGAAGTAAAAACAGTTAATTAGTAAACACATGGACAAGGTATATGAAATGTAGGCTATCTATGCTACCAATAGCCTCTCTGCATGTTCAGCATCAATAATACTAATATTTAGATGGTACGTTCATGTGTCATTTATAAAGAACAAAAATGTGCTCAGGCTGCATGCTGGAGTATAAGCCAAGTTCTCAAGGTTACGATGTCCCTTGGTCATGACCCCCCCCCCCCCCCCCCAAAAAAACCCTAAATTGAGCCAAGTCAAGACAAAAATCAAGACAAATGGGAAAGCCATATGTGGACATTTTTTCACATCATATTTGAGTTTGCATCATGTATGAGCAAGGTTTCAATCAAAAACCACAGTCCTTCCAAAGACTTGTATCTGACCTCTTCACAGACTTCACAGTTAAAATGTGTGAATTGGGTTAGAGCACACAAGCTGCTTTCCAAGACCAGTATAATCAGATAGCCCATCACTAGAGTGCTCTGGCCTGGGCATTTATTTTCTTTCCTGCTACAGCTGGCCTTTGTCATCTGTCCTTTGGGATGTAAATATTGGCTGCAGCAGAACATGAAATCCTGTGCTTGTGCCCCCAGGGCTGAGACAGTCTCAACTGGTTCCCAAGTGATTAGAGGTCTCTGTGTGTCTGCTGGTTAGAGACCACTGCCACAGGAGTGGAGGGTGAAAAGGAAATCATTTGTTTCACACCGCACTTCAGACAGTCCTCCCATTGACCATCCTGTTGTTTCAAACATCTCCAAAACTTTTTTAAAGTTAAAATTCTGTCGTCATTCTACTGACAGAATCCTCATAGAAATTTTAAAGCAGGATGTGTCAACATTCTGCAAATAAATCAGACCCACAGAATGTGAGGAACCAGACACGTCACAGTGTGTCTTTTGTTATCTAGAAAAATGCCTCTATTGTACAGAATAATACTTCAGTGAAACTACTGATGAAGTGACACTAAATTTAGTTATTGTGATTTGGGGAAGGTTTAGAGTTCTGTATCATGCTGCTTATTCCTACCACTTTGCATTGTGTTGTATCTAAATACACACGTATAAACATACAGTATAACGCACACAATTAAAGTAGGCTACTGTATATCCATGAGGCGTGAAGTGAAGTTGGGATGTATAGTAGTGCTGTCCTACTTTTCCTTCGTCAATATCTGAATCTCATCAGATGATGTGAGACCTACTTAGCTGCACGTGAGCGTGTGTGTGTGCTTAAAAACATTAGCTCCAGGAGCCAAGGACAGCCTCCTTTGTGAAGAAAATAGAGCCATATGATGTCAAAGGAACAGATTCTGAAAAACATTGGACTGGAGCTGGTCCTATTAAATCGCAATTGGGGGACAAATATTTTTATTGTGTGTGTGTGTGTGTGTGTGTGTGTTTTTAGGCAGGATATTCATGAGAATGTATGACATTCATATAATTATGAAGTTTTGCTCTGCTTTGACAAAACAAAACAAAACAAAAAAAAACCTGATTGTCTGCATGTTATGTCTAGTGCCTTGCAACAGTCACTCTAAGTTTATTGTTGTGGTGTTAGAGACATTAAATCTCCATCAGGATGATTTTTCTTCTCTACACAGACAACAGTCCAAACAAGTACAGGGCTGAGCAGACAGCAGCTGTGAATTGCTTTAAACAGATAGAAAAACAGACAGTGTTCATGAAGAAAATCTACCTTCAAATTCACAGATAGCGTGTATAAAACCGCTGTGTAATTGGGTCCCAGCTCAAACTGGAGAGGTCCTGGAACAATAGTAGCTGACCACATCAGACAGCTGAAATGTTCCAGTGGACGAGAGTGGGGGAAATTTGGGAGGGGTGTAAGCCGCAAAGAGTGCAAGCAGAGAGGGGGCAGCAGACGAGCTGCTACATCAAGCCCTAAAAAGCAGCATAAACAACATTAAGCAGTGAGCTCCACAGCAGAACCTGAGAGGACATGTTGTTTCATCAGGAACCGTATTTCCATGAGGGACAGCACCAAAGCTGGCTTCCTGGATTCACCCGGCTGTGATGACAGATGGCTGAACCACAGGATAGCCGGGCACAGCTAGCTGCATGTCTAAACTTCTTACTCAACAGACAGCATGCCCCATCAATAATTACCAGTTATGTACATCAGTCATGACTGAACAACTTTTTAGTGCATTTGGGTCACCTCAACTGTAAATGCCTAAAATATGACCTGAACGTCAGCCTCAAGTCAATCATCACTAAGTCTTTGAAAGCTGTTTTATTGAAGGAAAATAGATGCCTATTAGCACAGACACCTATCCAAGGCTTTGTTTTGTCACATGTGATCCATATATCAAGCCTTCCCATTCTGCCCTGACAGGCCCTGCTCTTTATTGGAAAGACACTATAAAAGTCCCTGCTCCTGTGTAAACACGTCTCCAGACATGTTTACATGGGGCGGGGGGGATAGAGAAAAGGCAAGAAGCACCCGAATAAATCCTGCAGTGGAACAACTCATAGGCTTTCATCTAGGATGAAAATACAACTCACAGGCTTTTGATGAAACAAATGTGTCTTGTTGTGGGTTGTGATTTGGGCCATCCATTGAGAGGACATGTGTCTAATCGTCTAATTATCACTGATTGCTTTTTTTTTTTTTTTACCATTAGACAGAGATCAATATTGAGACTATATCAACTCCTAGACACTGGCATTTAAAATTACATTACATTATCTGACTTTAATCACATCATCCTCAGCTTTTGGATGTAAAAAGTAAAATACAAAACGGTAATTTTTAGTAAAAAGATATCAAGCCATGGGCCCATGTCAGTCATCATAGTGATATTTTAATAAGTTGCTGGACATTACAAAAATGCTACTGTTGTGGTCTAAGTTACTGATTTCATCTGACATTTAAATATGCTAGTTATAGTTAAAAAGGACTTATATTTTGCACATTTATATGGATTTTGCTTCCCCTTCTTGTCAGAGGACTGACATGCTTTGGCCCTGACACTGTTTGTGTCTGGAGCGCCAGTATGGCGGACATGACACCATTCTTTCACAAGAAATCCCATCAATGTGGAAAAAAAAAATCTTTCCTTGGGCACTGTTAAAAAAGTCTGTTATAATACATGTTTAGATGTCTTGCAATTCAGTCAGTAGTACAGCCACTGAATAAAGTCCTCATTGTGTTCCTACTCATCTCAGCAAAAACCCTGTGGCTTGGGGTGGCGACGTCCTTAAAGAGGCCGTTTCCACTAGTAAAGGAATGCTTCACAGGACTAACGTGGTAACACTCAGTGCCTTCTGTTTTCATTGGCCATCACCTTGTCCTGCTAGAGAAGTGAATGGGCCTAAATTATGCTAGGAAGAAGCTCACCAAAAAAGCCTAACACAGGAGGCAAAACCTTTCATTATGGGCAATGTACTCAGGTCAGTGGGTAGGTTTGCTTTGGCACGTGCCACGAAACGCTTCTGTCTCCATCGCTGAGAGGCTGCAGGGTAAAGTGTGAGTCATCTGACCCCCAGACATTTTCCAGTGCTCAGTAGACCAGTTTGTGGTTTTTGCATCACATGCCTCCAAACGTGCCTGTATCATGTTAAACAAGGCACTTAGTTTAAATAGGACCCAAGTGATCTTCTATCACCAAAAATGATAACCCGTTTGACAACCATGAAGCGTGGCATAACCTTTTTATAGTGACAGCTGATGTTAGCTTTTTTTCCTGAGCTGGATGAAATTTCCACCTCACAAAGAAATTTCCAACATTTCAGATGAAAATGCAGGAAGTTTTTAGTCTGCCTAACACTGCTGTGGTTGCTCCACTCAATATTATATTTCTCTACAGTACTTTGTCAGACTGTTCTGGACAGACATTGCATTCCATCAATCTAGTGACCAATCGGCAAACAGGCTGTGAGGGCAAACAACACAAGTGTGGAGTTTGAACAAAACAAAGCCAGAGCATAACATGCATCACGACCAAACATTAGTGACTGATTGAAGGTGGCAGTAGTTTTAAAGTTCAAAGTCCCCACCCACTGGGAAGTAAAATGAACGTTTAAACGCATGCACATGATGATATGTCGGACTGTTTGCACATGAAGGAGTGGAGTATAAAGCTAGTGCATTTTCTCTCTATTCAGAGAACTTAAACTTTAGAACAAGCTCTGCTGGGGAAGACCGATGGAAACACTCATTCACTCTTGTCCAGTCACCAGACTACATGTCTATATAATGACTCTTCTAATACACTGTACCTGTTTTGCTGCCTCATGTGCCTTCATCTCAACGTCCCCCTCCTTCCTCCCTAGCCAGGCTAGCACTGCCTAGTGCTTCTGCTCAATTTCTGGTCAGGGAGCTATTGTTAGCCATTAGTGTAACATACCTCACCACCAAACAGTAACAATTGGTTGAAGCAGGAAGAACCTGTTTTAAAAAGTGAAGAGATGTGAAAATGTTTGATGGATCAGGCTGCTTCCTCCCCACCTTCACCAGTTTGGTTCCTGTCAGTTCGCCCAGGGCATAGACTCATGCCAACTCTTGTCCTTGCCAGCTAAAATCAGGCCGGGTCTGCATGGGTCTATACATTCCAGTGCCTGGAACTAGACTTTGACCCTTGCAACTGTATTTGTACACAGTCTGATCCAAAGATTAAAATCTTTGAATTGTATCCCCACTATGTTCCACACTGTTGGAACTGTATTGAACATACATAGATAGATACTTTCAGTGCCAGACAACAATGTTGATGGCATTTGTTGTTACATTTGTTCAATTAAAGAGAGAGAAAAAGCAAGTAAAATAAATAAACTGTCCAAACTGTGACTGTGATCAGAAACATTTAAGATGAAACAGAGAGACAGAGAATGAAAACATTACATTAATGCAATTTGCAGACGCATTTATCTAAAGTGACTTACATTTTACCCACTATCAATTGTTCAGGGCCAGTCTCCCCTAGAGCAACTGAGGGTTAAGTGCCTTGCTCAGGGGCACAACGGTGGCAACAGGGATATGAACCCCCAAGTTTTCAGGCTACTAGCAGGCTAGGCTAGCCAGGTTCCTTAACCACTACCCTACCACTGGCACAAACATGAAACATGAGCTTCACCCCAGCATACAGTTTTTTCCCCTTTATTAATGGAGATGCATAGATACATCAGTGCATAGGTGAGGGCTATAAATAAAATGCATTTCTTTCATCATTCTACTTTGTCATGAAATCGGATCTGATCTGATCTGATTCTAATTCAATTGGATAATGTTTGGTAAGCTATAAGGGTTAATGGGTGAGGTTGATTTTTTTTTTTTTTTTTTTTTTCAGTTTTCATTAAACACTGACCTGAGGATTAAACAGTGTGCAGCTTATATTCTGGAAATTACTGTAATACATTCCTCAGGGGTCAGTTTACTCAGCTGTTTTAAAAACATGTAGTCCATGTCTTTCACTGTGGTATATCCAACTAAATCAAGATTTTTTTTGCTGTAGAAGTACCTTGAAACTCATTGAAATTCATATACCACTTAGGAGACACAGTGAATGCACTCTGCTCACCCATCCTGAGTCCCACTGCATGCCATCCTCTCTGTATTTTGTGAGTGTGTGTGTGTGTGTGTGTGTGTGTGTGTGTGTGTGTGTGCACGCACTCATCCATCTGTGTGGAACATGATGAGGGATGACTCACCTGACCGTATCACAGCCTGGTGCCACTCAGTAACCTAATGCCTGGGCCATTTTCATCACTGGTTTTATTTTTTTTACACACACCACTTGCCAGGAGAGTAAGTGAAGACCTGCCCAGAGCTCAATGGAGAATTACCCCTGATGAAACATTAGTGAGGTAAAGTGGTCTCTGTCAAGGACTAATCATCATCAATATCAATCATGGAAATCTTTCCATTATCCATACTGGGGGAAATGACAGGAAGCAATCTGTGCTTTGGTGGCCTATTTTACCAAAGTGATTTTATGTGATTTTGTGATTTTTAATGATTTAATGAAATAATGGCCAAGTTTCTATGAGCAGACAAGCACCCACAATAACCTACTGAAGGATTCTGCATATTGTGGGTGACATTCATAAGGAATTCATGTTGTGGTATGTTGTTTGGCTACAGAAACAGTAAGTTCTTTCAACCTGAATTCACCAGCAAAGCAACCATTGTAATAACACGTGCTCATATTAAAAAAAGAAGAAGAAGAACATGAATTAAGTGCTGCCTTCTGTAATAAGTTTGACTAATGTCTCTATGCAGTTACACGAAACATGACGTAGGTCTTGGTAGAGAACTAAGACAGTGAGGATTTAAATACAAATGGTCTAAATTACATACTTTTTTCTCAACAACTGCAATCCATTACAGACCTTTTGCACAATCCCGTCTGTTGAGCAACCTTATAGTCTTTTTGTTCAGCAGTGGTTTGTGGCAGTCAGACTTACAACAACATGTGGTCCGAGACACATAAGCAAAGCAAAAATGAAAGCAACCCCTGCCAATGGGGTTAAAGATGAAAGCAATGCTCAGGCTGATTCTGATCCTTGCACATTAGACTGGCCTTTTCTTCATTTTCAACAACTTGGACAGTGACCCCACACCTCGGTACCTCCCACCAACCCAAAAGCCCCTCCCCTTCTGCACCCTCCCTCTTTGCTGAGCCTCATTTCTTCCAGGAAACAGTTTAATTAGCCCACCATCTACAGCCCAATGTGGTGAACAGATCTGCGAGCTGAGGTCATTGTTAGCCATTCATCATGGCCATAGCATTTCCCTTTTTAACCCTCCAGCCCCCAAGCCTCAAGCCCCAACATCAGCCCCAACCACACAGCCAAACAGTCCCAGCTCCCACATCATCTCCTGCACTCCTGAGTGACTCAACTCCATCTGTGCTTCTCACCAAGTCTAGTCGGCCCACATGCAGGGGAGGGTCTAGTCACCAGTGATTAAGTGGGGAAAATACTTCTCCAAAAGGGAAAAATGTGTGCAGCATTGCCATGTCATCTTGTGAGAAGGGCGCCTTTGAAATTCTACCCTGCAAAGGAAAAAAAAACATCCCGATCCCACACAGACAAATCCTAAGGATTTCCATTAATGCTAAAAGACATATACTATGATATACTGCAACAATATGTTTGAAGAACTGTACGAAAATATTCTCATGATAGAGCTGAGGGATAATCGGCCAGGCACTGGTAGTATCAAGTGAAACCTGAAACATGTGGATGTACTCAAACTTGCAATATTGTTTTTAGCTATAGAGTTATCCTTCAGCGATAAGACTGAAGTGGTCTCTCATGACTGAGACAGATCGCAGCTCACGATGAAACATAAAGTTCAACAGTACAGTCTTAAAACAATGCCAGAGACCACTAATGTTCCACAGTCAGTCACATGTTCCAGAGCTCCACGGTGCAATACTGGGAACACCATGAACATTTCCAGAAGAGAAAGAGCTGCAATGGTCTTGAAATGAGGGTAAATGAAAAGTGCTACACTATGCTACACTGGTACAGCACAGAGTGAACAGGAGATGGTCCCTGTGCTGTGGAGTAAAGAGCGCACAGCAAACAAGTTTAACTTGTATGGACAGTGACTGAACCGAGCTGTATAAATAATATTATGCTTGACTGTCATTACACACCCATGAGTTATTTGCAAGATAGGCTGCTCGGGGCTACCTTTCCCCTTCTCTCTCTCTCTCTCCTTTTACTCCCTTTATCCATCAATCAGGCGCATAAAGAAAGAAGCAATGCACCACTTTAAACCAACACATTTTTGAATGCATTAACTGACTCTGCAGAGACATGCTTCTGGCTCGTCGGAGGGAACAACTTGAGTAAAGCTTGATTGCTGGAGCACTGGAGCAGGAGTCACCGAGGGTCAAGGCAGAGACAAACTATGCCTCTGCAGCAAGTTTGTACAATTTTCCCTGCCGAAAAAAGCCTCAGTGGCAGTTGTGTTCTGTACAGATTGTTTGCAGTCACAACCACCTATCACATTCATTCTCACTCAGTCTTTTTATTTTAACATTAAATAGCCTTAACTTCTGATAGGTCTACTTTTTGACAAAGTCCATATGGATAGGCCTAACTATCGATCACCCACTTATTCGAGATCAAAATTATGATAAAAAAACAGTGACCACCAATGCTTTCTTTGGTGATACTTTGGTAATGTTTCATAATAACAGAGCGTAGCTTGTCTCTTCAAATCTGCAGCTGGGAATTAAAATGCCTTTGGCGTTCTTGCCATATTGCTGTTTTCTAAAATATGTCATTAATGATAAAGCAAATATTGCTGAAGAGTGTGATTTTTTTCCCCAGGAGGGCAGGGGTGTTTAGCTATAGTTGCAATCTCTCATGGGCAAACAATTTCCTTTAATTTCCCAGCCTCAGTGATAGGAGTGCCTCCCTTGTGGACATGCTGTCAGATTAATTTCATGCACACATGAGCATTTTCTCATGTTCTGTACCACTTGCCCTTTCAAGTTGCCAAGTGAACAGTTGCCATATCTTTGACAAAACAGTGCAAGCAAGCCTGGAGGCATCAAAACAGAACAGTACCAAGAAGAGATCCTCTTTCTCGCTAGACAAACCCTCAGAAACATATGCTCACATGTGTTTTTTGAGGAAGCTAGGCAGTTCATAGTCCATGATGGATGAAGCTTGCACATTGCATACCTCATTTATCATCATATTTCAGAGAGAGACGCAGTAGGTCTCCTGATGGTACCATACTGTACATGTTGAAATGTGTCTTTCTAGAGTCTCTCTTTTTCTCAAACTCCCTTTAGCCCTACTCTAACAGAAAGACAATTGATGGTGGTATGTGCCATGAAATTTTGTCCACAGATAAAGGTTAGCCACTGTAATTGTGGTAGGTTATTTGGAAAGTGAACAGACAAAGATTTTGTTTGATCTATGAACACTGTATTTTGATTATATACTAGAAACATGACACATCACTACAGCTCACATGCTCACCGACAATATGAAGCCTCTCACTGCCAAACAAGCACCCTATCTGAGTGCGCCCTTAGACATGAATGAAAGATTTGATGAAACACAGTATTCACGCTGAATTAAATTATATATTTCAAAGACTGACCGCCAGTCATTTATGTACACTATACATGTCACACTAATGCTAATGATACACTTTTACACTGAAAATGGTGTCAGCCCACAGGTTTCCTTACAGTGTGAATGTTCTGTGCCAATGACAACCTAAATCTAGCCTCCCCACGATAAGTGTCTCTCAACAATGATTCAACATCTTAAAGAGACAAAGTTGAAAGAGCAATGATGGATGTTTTCTTTTCCCCTTTCTCTCTCTCTTTCTGATGGTGTTTTTTTTTATTACTCCTCAGTTTGCCCTAACACCAAACCTGTGTAGAAATGTCACCTCTGACCTCACCTCTCCTTTCAGTGTTTCAGTGCCACGAGAAAGTCGTGTTCTCTCATGTGTTTCCCTTCCTGGAGCCCCTCAGCCACAGTAGAGCTGGAAAGTAAACAAAAGCTCTAGCCCCCTCAACACACACACACACACACACACACACACACACGCGCGCGCGCACATCCAACGTTTAAGCCAGTACTCCTCCATCCCCCCTCCGAGATAGCTCAGCAGTGAGTCATGTTCAGGGATCCTGCGCCTGGTAACATTTCCCACTAGGTGCAAATCATTTCCCTGCAGCGGCGCACATGCGATTTTACTTGTGGCTCTTAAAATCTGTCTGCGTAATCCTGCAAACATCTATCCCATACCCACTACCCTTTAATTAGTGCTGCTCTTTTTTTACAACTTGCATTAAGTAAAAGTGACCAGGGGCATAATACATAAATCCAACCTAGAAGATTCATCCACATACTGAAGCTCAGTTTGTTGTATGAACCGAGCAAAAACGTGTTTACTGCACGTTCAAGTGTCATTGTTAGTGTGAATAGCGTTGTTTGGCTTAAAAAAACCCTGGATGACCAAAAGTCACATAGAGTTCACAGAAGGAGACTGGAGATAAATGCTCCTTTGGGGGGGCAGGGCCATCCCCCAATTGCCCCCCTTTCCTCCCCCTGTCCAAGAATGTAACAAACGACTATTTTGTTTTCTGTTTATGCCCTCGTCTGTCACTATAGACAACCTCCATGTGATAGGTCTGTTTGGGAGACCCTGCTGAGACTTGCTCTGGCAGGGCCTTGATGATCAGCTTGGGGGGGGGGGGGTGTTAATCACTGTTAAAAAGTGATTGAAGCGAATTGCAGGGGTGGAAGTGAGTCTGCCTTTCTTGAGTCCATGGAGGACTGTTCATATCACACCACAGAGAGGGATATGAATACCATACGCATTCACAGAGAAGAACTGTGTTCTCTCCCCCAGCTGTGAAGAACTGCTGAAGCGAAAAGAAATCACAAAACATTAACATTAGTATGGAACATGTTAAGACACAGTAATTATAAAGAGTGATTTATATGGTGTTTTATGGTATGTGGTGTTTTCTTTTCTTTTTTTATTGTGATTTAATGTGTTGCGTTTAATACACACAAAGAATAACTGAGGAGAGTGTAATGAATGTGAGTGAGTCCAGCGCAAGTTCAAAGGCCAGACTGGGAAATATTCAGGGAAGAAGTTTGTCTCTCTTGGGGAGATGGAAAGTTTGCCACGTGTCTGCTGCAACATAAGGTGTTCATATGTGGACACCCCCAAAGAGTCATCTATCAGAGGACAGCACATGTGACAAAGACATACCACAGAAAATACACAGCACATCAGACTATACTCATGACTCACTGACTCATTCCCCTCCAAAATCTATGTTTATATTTATAAGGTAAATAGTAGCCTACAGAATGCTCTCTGTGATCTGGTGAAAGGGATATTTGCCCAAGGAACAAGAACACACGTTTCTGTACGTACATGACATAGCCTACATGTACGTTACAATAAGCCCACTGAGGCTAACTAAGGTTAACTTTTTAAAAAATTGTCAAACGTCAATGGGTTTATTATTTAGAGTTTCAGAAAACAACAACCCATGTGATCCAGTGGTTGTTTAGAGTACAAATTATAGTGTCTGGGATCATGTTTTTTTCTGTATGATTTGTCCTCTCTTTATTACCCTCAAATGTACTCCATTTCAACAAAAGTCAATGTGTTTTGCAGAGAGACAACGTCCAGTGCTTTGTAGCAGAGGAAAAAAAAGATTACAACATTGGCAAGAATCTTCTGCCATGTGGAAAAAAGTTTAGTGTGGAGGTGCCGTTCAGGAACATTACAAGCAGGAGATAGAGAGAGGGGAAATCTCTTTTTGGCTTACATTACCTTAGAGAATCAGAGTGAAATCATGGCCAACACTGGACTCACTTTTTTCATTTGTTGACTCAAGTGACTGTGCAGCAAAATGGGTTTTGTTTTAATACAACTATGACCAACTTGAACAGATAAAGCAAAGGATAAAGCTTTCTTGATGAGTCTACATCCAACTTATAACTATAATTTTTTTTACATTCACATTAAGTAAAGTAAAACTCCATGTAGGCTAGTTCTGATGCAATGTGATATTACAATGAAAAAAGCTGTGTTAGAGGTATGTATTTGGGGACGACCAGAGCTAGAGTGCATGACAGGGCAAGAACAGGGCAAGTTGAGAATTACACTTTATAATGCTGTGTGAGCTCTGGCTGAAGAAATTGTTTATTGCTGTATTTGGCAGCTGTATCCTTGGAGACCCAGACTTTGCTAATTGTTTCCATTCGCAAGGAAGTTAAGTTAACTTCGACATTATTCAACAAGTGCCATAGGCTTTCATTGTACCATTCTTTTTGCCATGTTATTAAATCTGACCAACACGCTGAAGTAATTGACAGTTTTGTCATCTACACACGTACAGGGGCATTGATTTTGTCTCGATTTTTGTTGGCTTGGTCTGGCTAGCTAAGCAGAACATGTTCTTTGTCTGAAACATTCAAACAACTCCTCTTAATTTACACTGAAATGAATGGGGGGGATAGGAAGAAAAATAAACCACTGTCCATTATAGCTGGCACACTAGGCTATCAATTCATACAACTGTGGGAGTCAACAGTTACAATGAAAACTGCTAATAGCTGTTCTCTAGAGGTTGTGTTGGCCTATAGCTAGACTACTTGTAGTGGCAGCCTATTCTGGGCACTCTGCTGGGTAAGAAGAACAGCTCCAAAAAACATTTTAAATGTTGACTATTTATCATCTTCAGTTAGGTCTGGATTTCATCTAGACACAAGTTAAGTGAGTCATGAATGTGGTCTTTGGAAAAGACAGGCAATGCTTCAAAACAGAAGGGAGGTAGCCTACCATGCTCACAACAAAACTTGAAGTTAAAGTTTTCTTTCTCAGCATTAGTCGAGCAAAATGTACTTTTTTGAGGTTGTTAATCAACAAGGTGATGAAACGGCAATCTGTCATACTCCAACCCAAGTGGCCCGGAAGGAAGCAGCAACTGTTAGAAACATCTTCAAAATGAACTACATTGCACAAATGGCATACAGGTTAACCCTTTATCTGCCAAGCAGGCCACAACCAAAGTTTTCGTGCAAAACCGTATCGAAAGCTGCAAGGAGTTTATTATTACAAGAGAATATGTATGCTTCTATTATGATAACACTTTGTTACTTAATGACAGAAATAGTATAGGCCATTTTTAGGTTGAAAATGTAGATTTTTGTCTGTAAATCTGTACCAATAGCCCACATATTTAAACGGCATGGATAGTCTGTGCACAAATGCATATATGTAGGGTAGACCAGTCTGCAAGGAATACTTACTCAGATCTGCATTTGGAATCAATTTAGTTGGATTTTAATATGTAAAATGTTAAAAACATAGCACCCAAAATCTTCAGGGTTTGCTGTAGATTATTTCCAGCTTGAATACGCTACATGGTGTTGGTGGTGGGATGATGCAGCCAACACTATGTGGGCAGCAAAAATGAGTAGCCTAGGCTACTTTTGGGTTTTCCAGTAACCCTTCTCAAACAGGCTATAAGCAGCGAAGTTGTTGGTTGCATGGCCATTTCTTTGGTTGTTGAGTGAATCCAGAATTTTTCTTCTGCCTCGTATTCAGCCAGACCAACCTGCAGAATATTATATAAAGTAACCCTAGTGCTGTGTCAAGCAAGCACGGATTATCTCAAAGCTATGCCACTCCATACTTTCTGGCAATTAACAAAACTGATAACTAGAACTCTACTGTCCAACATTCATAGCTAAGCCTAGCACAACATGACTGGAATTTGGAGGCCCATGGCCAGACCAAGGTAAACATGAATTTATGTGTTTATGCAAGCAATAGCACACCAGAGCAGAAAAAATAAGACATAGCCTACCATCTGCTAGCCTGTCACTCTCTTCTGCCTCAGATGTAGACTTAATCTTAGCATCATCTCCACTTAATAAACAGCTCCTCGTTTGTTGTGTATTTGAAATGTCCTAGGACACTCTAATGTAAAAGTAGAATGTGTGAGCCTACAGCTAAGCTAACCTTATGTCAGCTAATTTAATATTTTGGGCTGTAGTCAGTAGCCTGCTGTCTTTATCATTTCTTGCATTTAGTGCTCCAGTGATCATCCAGTGAGGACAGAACTTGTTACTGGATCCTGGATTAGCTACCACTGGGCCTAAAAAGGTAAGTGTGACACTGTGTCAGGTATAGAACACCTGCTTCTCAGATTTAGCTGACTTGCTGCTGCAAACCTGATGTTAACTGTCCAGTTAAGATACCAACTCTTTAGTAGCCTACATTTCAGTTTGGTAGTCCTTATTTGTTATCGTTATTTAGTTTTTTTCTGTTGCTGATGACATAAGCCTATACTGTAGCTCAATTAACAGCATGTCCATTAATGTCCCAGTCGGTTGCTGTGCTGTCTGATTCTCACAGTACTTCAGCAATTACATTTTAAGTTGTTCTTCTGTCCAGCAGGTTGGATGCTTTAAGTATCCTAAGTGGTTTAAAGTGTATTTTTAAGTTTGAGAATCATATAGTGCGCTTTACCAACATTAACAAGGAGCACTGGTCAGATCCAGGATCAACCCAGCCACCAGTGGTCATGCAGGAAAAGAACAGACACTATGTTACCATAAGTGGTAGACTACAATTTGTCCATGGTTTTGGCTGAGTATCACAATAATTCCAAAATTTTGTCCCACAACATTAAATGGTAGTTAAGCCACAGGTGGTTGTGTAAAGTTCTGACTGGACAGTGTAGTAGCAGCTAGACATAATGTTAAAGTCAGGGAGTAAAATCAGTCATGGGGGTAACATTGGGTGGAGTTCATTCTGACAAATGCCATTGTGCGAAGGGGTTAGTCGCACAGCCTCTAAGACGGAGAGTTGATCATGGCATTAGCTGAGGAATACCTTGCAGTTTGCATGAATTGCCAGCAGCCTATTTCGGAGATTAATTTGGTTTAGGCTATAACTGCAGTGCAAAAAATGTAGGCTAAGAAAAGACGAGGCCATTTTCTTATTTGTTGTCTGATAATTGATAATAGGCCTACCATTAACAACTAATATGGGCTTTGTGCGATTGAAAATTTAGTAGGCTATAGCTAATTTAACCTTAAGATAGTGTAACATAGTGTTCCTGACAGATTTGATCACTGTAATGTGAAAATATAGCACTTTGCAGTCTATTCTTTCAGTATCGTTTCAGCATTCCCCCCTAGAAAACAGATGTTAAGCATTTAAAAACAATGCATCTGTAGTCTCCGCAACCGTACAACACTACTACTTATAAAGTTGTATAAAGTTGTAAGTTGTTGCTATTGTGTGAAGCAAGAGTCAGAAATCTGTACAGATGCCTAAAAATGAGGACATTATATCTTGGTACGGGCAGAGGGCTGGAAAACCAGACTGTCCAGCCGAAATCTTGACGAATGGCCACCATAAACGAGCACTAGACTGTGGCGAATCTGATGTGCAAAGTTTATTTCATTTATCATTTATTTTTTGCGTGTGTATGTCTCTGCGTGATAGAATTATTATTTGATGCAAATTATTCTAGCTGGTTATCAGATGGTGGCTCAACTTGGCTCACAAAATTCTAAGTTGGGTCTGGCTGAAATTCTAAATGATGCAAATGGCAGCAGAAGTAGTCCTTCTTAAGACACATGAGAAGTGATGATTCACCATACACCATCCCTTCCTATGGGAAGCAGTAAAGAGGAATGTTTTAAGTCTAGACTTAAAGATTTTGAGAGTGTCCGGCGTTAAGATGAGAATTCCTGCCATATCAGCATAGACTAGCCTATGACAATTCCAGTGTGAAGTTCCAGCCCACCCACACATAGACCATAGTGGTGGCCCTCACAAGTTCCCACCACTAAAAAGTATGCATGTTTCTGTCATCAGTGGCTACTGTTGCCATAGGCAACAGCCCCAAGGATCTAATGCACAGGGGGTAAGACTTATTTTACTGTCTATTGGTAGGACTTTGGTAGCCTATTTTAGGGGTGCATAGAATTGTGAAACTCCTCTGTTGTTCTGTTGGCCTGTTGTTGAAGGTCTTTCATGCTGCCTCTGTGTTCATGTTTATTATTCAGATTGCCAACACATTCATAATTTGTGTGGCACAAATCCCTGTTGTGGTTGTGTAGAGAGTTGGAGACTAGTGTCTTTGCAACCTTTTATGGCAGGTGAAACCAATACATAATAGCTTGCTGTCTCAGCTGGACTTCTCCCATTAGTTTCACTTGGATATGCCTGATAATTGGTAGCTGGTAATGTCACTCGACTGACCTGGGTTAGATTCCCATCATTGCAAGGCTTCTAAATAACAGTCAAATAATATTCTTTCATTCATTCAAGCCAAGGGGTTCTGTTTTATCAGCTGAGCTATCAACAACTCCATCATCAACTCCATCAATTTTTTTTTTCTGGGTATTTACTGTAGGTAACTTAAGAAACTAGTCAGAGCTTGACTGTAGCTGGAGTCTGTCCAGATGAGAAATTCCTTTGGATAATTCCACCTTTGTGTTTAAGTGGATGGTTCAGTGCAGAGTTCAATATTATCAATCTCTGCAATGGAAGAGTGTTCAGCCTTTGCTCCGTCAAGGTGTATGAGCTAAGAATTTTAACGTCAGGTGGAAAATCAAATAGCCTACATAAAAGTATGAAACCTGTTGTACATTACAACAGTTCCCAAGTTGGTGTTAAGACTTAACTTCATGATGTTTGCAGGCTGTAGGCCAGATAGGCTTATAGTGCTCTTACCTTGTTTTAAAAGGTCTTGTTATGCTAAATGTAAATTTGAATGTTTGAATCACAGTCAGTGATGCTGGTGGAAATGGTGTTTGTTTAATGTTTATATTTCTTAACAGTCGTTTTTTATCCAACAAAGCCTCCATTATATTTAATCAAAAAACTGAACAAAACATGGCAGATATACCTTCAGTCTTCCTGTAGAAATGCACTGACATTGTTTTGGGTTGCTCCTTGGGTTGCTAGAAGCCTGTACATACTGAATGTGATTTACAATGCAATGTCTCAACTTTCTCCATATTATGGACTATGCATCAATAGCATTGAAACATATGGATTTTCAATGGACAGCTATTCATAGATCTGAAACAAGTAGTGCATCCAAAATCTGTCATTGTTAAAGGGATTATCCAGAGTGAATCAACCTGTAGCACTGTTGTTTAACATTGCCGAGAGGTGATGGTAGGTATGAGAACAATAGAAATTGGTACAACGTAGACCAAATAGCGAAATGGCAGCCAACATTAACTAATGAGGGCAAGGATGTTTCGTGTTCCTATGCCACCATCAGTTAGCATTAGCTGTCAGTTTGCAAATTTGGTCTACGTTGTATCAAACTCCCCAGGATTTCCCTTTAACATTCATATTTAGCATAGACAAACCTTTTTTTTTTTAACCATTGTCATTAAGAGGTGGGGGATGTTATGTGAGCCTGTTTGACCCACTGTCCATCTCTACAGCTAGCCAAACAACTGAGTACTGTTGCATCTTCTATCAGGGTGAATTGTTAACACACCTTCAATGAAGTGACGAGTTTTTCTCCTTCTTTGTGTGTGCTGTTAAGACCATACTTTCATACAGGGGACAATCTAAGAATTGTGGTGAACGCCTCAGTATAACCAGACAGTGTGCAGACAAGCAAGGAACAGGAGGCTATGATTCACCCTGCTCTCTGCTCGTGCAGCTTTTACCTTCCTTCTGGCTACATTTTGCCGATGATCCAATCCTTGGCATGCCCGTTAAGCAGCATTACAAAAAGCCTGCAATTTCCCCGTTCTCTCCCTCTCCCTCTCCCTCTCCCTCCGGTGAATATAAAACTGATCGCTACAAGGCCCTGCTGCAGAGAGGTTTGGATTGGCTAGAGGCCTCGCCATTTATGGGCAGGGCAACAGAGGAACAGCTGCCTTTCTCCTCTACCTCTGCCGGAGTCTCCCATGCTGCTGTCTGATGGAAAGTAAATCACCTGATTCTGTTAGCACTTGCAGAACATGGGTCACAGCTGTTTCCTCAAGTTTTTCTCCATTTCTTCTCAAAGACATGCACGTGTCTGAGCTGAGATGCTCAGATTTTATACAATGGGTTATAGCATTTCACCCATCACTTTCCAGATTGAAATCCTATATGGTTTTTAATAGATGATATTCCTTTGAAAGAAACAGTACTACCACAGTGGTCATTCATAACTGTGGTTGATTCTTTTCTGTGCACTCTCAACCCCTATTCTATCAATCAGTGAACATCTATGGGCTGTTTGACTTAAAGTTGAATGTAATATTTCACTTGATCACATTGCTTTTTTTTGTTGTTTGTTCATTGTCTTTTGTAAGTTGTTTTAATTGTATGCATTAATTCACAAAATAATTTGTGTATTTCTCTTATGTAGAGATACAGATTATGTCTTAAAGTTAGGCTCTGCATAAAAGAATTTGCAATTACACTGTATATGCTATTTTAAACACACTGGATACCTCTTTGCCATGTGCTAGGCACTGTGAAAGTCACTCAGACAGCCAAGTGAAGCTAACATGGTACCCAGTTCCTCACAAACTAGCGCAAGTCCTGATTTTGCATTAGATATTACAGAGACGCCATTCTTTGTCATCAGAATGAGTCTGATGGAGCTTGAGTTTCATATGATGTGTTTGTGTGTGTGTGTGTGTGTTTGTGTGTGTGTGTGCGTGTGTGTGTGTGTGCATGCACCTCACAAACTGGCAAAAGGACTCAGCAGTGTTAGGCTACAGGGTCCTGATTGTGCACTGGATATTACAGAGATGTCTTTTTCTGTATATCTTCCTATGTTGGTTTGTTGTCAGAATGAGTCAGATGGTGCTTGAGTTCCATATGATGTGTGTGTCTGTGTGTTTGTGCATGCATGTGTGCATACAGTGTACTCACAGAGTACAGGCAAACTATAGGCCTAAGCAATGCAAAGCAAAGTAGTCTGCCTGTGATGTGTTCAATGAATAGCTCCTTAATCGAATTAGACAAGCATTACTCTTTTGAAACCCACAGAGTTTCAGAGAGTACAGTACTGTACACTGAAAAGCCTGGCGGAGTGACCCCTCATCTTGCTTTATGTTAGCTGCAGGAGGCTCAGCTGAAACTCTCTTAATCAGTGAGCGCAGTCAGTCAGCAAAGGGGCTGGTTTTGAGCTCTGGCCAAAATAGCTGTCGACACCCCCACAACCTTTCAGCACTGGCCATCCAATAAGAGGGCAGTCTGTGATCTCTATCAGACATAAATGTCATTTCCTCCTTCAAAAACAAGCTCAGGCTAAAATTCATCCTTGCGCAGCACCATTCATTCCACACGATCCAAGATTCATTAATATAATCAAATGCCTTACTGAATGCCTCTTGTGGGAGGATTCGTCGAAAGTATTTAGTCTGGAATTTAGTATGTTAGTTAAACTGATGTAATGTTAATATTTAAGGTATTAAAATCTATAAAAGATATAAAATTCTATCGATTTTTTAGAAATGGTTAATTAGGAGACAGTTTTATGTGTTTTGTGATGTGACATTATGCAGTAGGGATGTAGTCGTACATTTGTGTGAAGTTCAAATTCGTTGGCTAACAGTTATAAGCCTGCCTGGAATTCCATTCAGTTGGTCATTACACTCCATACACATACTCATCCTCTGGAATCCAGTACTGAATAGTTAAACTGTTACTTTGAGCTGAGATGTCTGATTTGTTGAAAAGATTTACATCGATTACATTCTAGAACGAGCACACCTCTTTGGAGGTGTGGCCTTTCACCAACCATTCAAATTATCGCTTGTAATCTAGACTAATTTGGCACTCATTAACATAAACATAGCACTGTGAAAATTATTCCAGTTTTGTGATGTTTTTGTGATGGACATTTAATTGATTTTTTTTTTTCCCAGAAAACAAGAGTTTTTACATATGAGCACTGGCAAGTTGATTATTGCCTGCTGCATGTGAATGGTAATGTGATGTAATTGCCCTGACAGGGTTGACATTGACAGACATCAGACACATGAGCTCATAAAATTATATTGGAAGTTTTCTGCTGTAAGCTGTTTGTCATATTCCCTAGCACAAATAAGGGTACTTTTGTAAAGCTGCCACTGAGAAAGAGCTGATGAAGCATTGTGTGACATGCTTGGAGACAAATGGGAAGTATGTTATGTTGCACACACACTTACCACCTGCAAAAACTTTGCTTTTCCTAAACATTGAACCATGTGAGCATTGCTGTGGGTCTAGTGGATACAACAAAAGAGACCAACAAGTTCTACTGTTGCAATACCAGGTGGACATAGCTTGAAAGCATTGAAATGAAGCATAACTCCTTCTACTGTATATAAGAAGTAACATCAAATAAATGCTTGATCTTCATCCGTTTCGTAAATGTTAATGTTTGTCATGGGTTTCATATCAACAGGAACATCTGCTCAGCACATGAGAGATGAAGCTTCTCCAACAATAGGAAAATTGCACGCTGCGGTCTTGACATTCAGTAATGGGCTGGTTAATGTGACTATGACACAACAAAGTTAAAAAAAATAGTGTTAGAGTCTCAATCCTGCCTGAACAAAACGGCTGATTCCACAGCCGCCCTCCAAAAGAAGCCAGCTGTAGCATAAAAACTATTCTTGTTGGCTCATAAAAAGTGCCAAGCAGTGAGATTGGTGCCGTTAAGCCACTAATAAAATCTCAGTTTATGGTTTTGCTAAGCAACCAACACTGGAAAAAAAGCAGTTTCATTAAAAAAAAAAAGAAAAAACTTATCTTCTAGAAATTCTCTTCTCTCCCCCACCCCCTTTAAACAAACTTTTTTTTTTCATTTATCAATCTTACTAAAACACCAACAAACTTTGAAAGAAGTTTCATTAGAGAGAAGAGACGAGTGGACAAGGGTGTAGTTTGGGAACAACTGTCTGTGACTGGATGACTATGAGAGAGCATGAACAAAAGGGGGAGGAAAATTAGGGCTGCCAGCATTCTTCTTATTTAAAGCTGTAACTACAAAAAACTGCTTCCAGAGGCTGGGCAGGGCTGGGTCTTGTTGCTGCTAGCGGGGAGAGGAGCAGTCTGCCTACATGGTGAAGCGATAACTTGGACCCTTTCATCCTCCTGTTTTCCCCACTTTTGCACACAAGGAAGGCTCATGTCTTGCCTATAGACATGATGAGCACCGTGCAAACCAGGACTTTCTTATTTCTGGCTATCTTTCTGGCACAAGAGCTGTTTGTGAAATGCCAAGACATCAGTGGTAAGTTCACACAATGTTTGTTTTTGCAGTTAATTGTGCTGATGGCTTGTGGATATTGGCAAATTGCTGTTGTTTCAGTGATGAAACTAACCTCAGCATGTTTGGCTGAGACCTTTGATGCTCTAAGATAAAACAAGGGAACCTAATGTTTTGCAGGTTACACAGTTTAGATTTGATTCAGTTGTTTAAATGTTTGTTGAAGAAACATTGCCTGTGGTGTTTAATGCTGAGGAAAAATAATTTGTACTGTGGCAGCCCCATCACTGAGAGGTTCAACTAAATTGTAGTTGTCTTACATGAGTCTGGATTTTAGTCAGGGTTTTGACTCTTCTTCACATACTGTTGTTGAACATCTCCCAGTTAATGTTTTTGTGTACTTCTTGTCACAGGGACATTGTGGATGTGATTTGCCCCTGGCAGGGGGTGCAGATTAGTGCTATTGAGACTAATTGTGTCCTTTTGTGCCTTCATTTGTTGCTGATTGCTGGTGATGTCACCTCAGGGGTAACACAAACATGTGAGACACGAGGGGGCTCCTTTTAGGGGGGCTGTGCTTATGTTGCACCTCTACCGTCAGACTGTAAGCTTCACTAAGTGTTATCTGCCTTTAGATTTTTGTGCCCCCTAGTACTTTTCTCAGGAACATCTGTTGAGTCCATTTCATCCGGCCTCATGGGTCTTTGAGGGAACCCAGCTTGCATGCCTAATGCAGGGCAGATGCAAAAGGGCGAGGAGGGGTGATGGTGAGGATGACGCCGTGTGTGTGTGTGTGTGTGTGTGTATGTGTGAGTGGGGAGGGGGTTTTGTGTGTGTGTTGGGGGGGGGGGGGGGGGGGTCACTGAGGGCTGACATTGATTGCTTGAGTGAACTAAGGAGAAAGTAGTCCAGACGTACCTGAGTACTATTATTTCTGCCAAGCAATGTTTTCCAACGCTTTTAAAGGGATGACATCATTTTTTCCCCCTTAAATGATGTCACCATATTGTCTGAGCCTTTAGGGTGTAGGGAATGTCCTTATGTGCTTGTTGTGGCGGTTTCTCTCTGCTGTTGTACAATAAACTGTCTGAAGTTTACACCAGGATCAAGATAACCAACGCATATGATCATGTTTGGCTTATAAGTCTTATCAGACGAGAGCATTTCATGTGAAACTCACTCTTGTTTTACTGTACTAAAGCTGTTGAAACATGCATGTACTTTTGGGCAAACAGAGACACCTAGTGGTGCAGCTGTATACTACAGAAGCTGTGATATCTGTTTTATATTGCCATTGCCAATTCTGGCTGATGTGAAAGAGGAAAATGAATTCCAGTCATCACAGCAGTTCGATAAAGTGCACACAGAAGTGAATATGAGAATGTCCTGCTGACTACTAGCTTTGATTTGTGTGGAGTAAAGAAGATGCCCTTGAAATGAAAGGTCATAGGATTTTTCATGTGATTTCACATGCCCTTGAAATTGAAAGTCTGCCTTCACTGCACTTTGCTGAAATTGGAGTTACCATATATGTACATTCATGCAGGCATGCTTTGGAGGAGATAACTGAGAACGAGAGATCAAGCAACACTTGCCATACAGGAATTAAATGGCTATACTTGTTTGCATAGTTCTGCAGGACCTTTGCAAAGGGCAGACAGAGGCATTCCATGGAATAGGTGCAGCTTGACCTACAAAAATGGCTGCTCATGAAGTCAGGGTGGCTGTTTGACAGTGTGTCCCTCCACTGTGCAAGGTCCAGCCACTGTTGGAACATGTCAAACTCATGAAGAGCTGGGATTCAGTGTTGACTTATGCAGGCTGTTGAATTTGTAAAGCTTTGTTGATAGAAATTCCTGACACACCCAATCATGGAACAACCGCTGTGTGGAAACTGGCTTTTGCTCTCCCTGTTGTAGGTGTATCTCTTAAACAATTGTTTTTTTAGCCAAAAAGCTAGTGTGAAGAGCTTTAAAAGTGCTATAAAGAGTCATTAAAGATGATTCAATCTCCAGGCTCAAGAGGATTCAACATCCTTTAAACAACCATTCTTGAATCCCTAAATGAGCGTGAACATCTATTCTGTCTATTGCTGGGAGGCTGTCGAAGGATAGAATGATACTTAAAACACAGAGTACTATAAAGACACAGCAAAAGTCTTTTAGATCTGGAGAGCACCCTTTCCTCTGCAGTGCATTATGAATATGTTTGAATCCAAAGGGAATTGTCAGAGTGAGCCAACATGTTGAATGTCTTTCTCCAAACAAGGCGCCTGAAAATTGACTATGGTTGCATGTTGGTGTCAGCGAATAATGAAAAACAGCTGAAAATGCTGGAACACTACCGAAGAAAGTATTGTTTGCCAAAAGAGTTTTTTGAGTGTTTGCTTTGTATTGTTTTGTAATTGGGGGTCATAATTGGGGGGAGTCATGAAGATGAAAAAAAAATAGAAGAATGATTAACTTTGGTGAACAACTGCAACTGGCCAACTGTAGTTCGCAGAGATGCTATGTGTTGGTGATGAAACAGGGCTTTGGGCAAGTACCCTTTCTGAAGGGAGTTCATGTTCAACATTGTAGATGAGGGAATCCATGCTTGCGTGTGAACATCACCGCCCACCAGGTTCACGGCCCCCACAATCTTGGAGCAGTTGTAAAACATCTCCGCAGATGGCACTTTGAACTTCAAAGGCGCCAACCTCTTAACACCACGTTCACTTAGTGCGCTAAATGCTTTAATGGACAAGACAGTGGGAAAGACTATTCAATAGCATGTAATTATGTGTAAGATGTTCTGTTCTGTTCTGTCTTTTCCTTTTATTTTAATGAAGATGTGTTGCTTGAGATCCATGGGCTCAGTCAACGTTTCAACTTTTGGAACTGAGCTTTTTAAATGAGACCATTTAGCTCTTTTCAGATCAAATCTGCATTCAGAAGTACATACATTTCTAACAAAGCTCTAAGAATGGCCAAGTGTAGGAACCTTGCCAGGCCCACAAGACAAGCACTGATGGAAAACATGTGGTACATTTTTGTGCCATGACTTGATTACACGCCTCTTTGCTTCTCCATGTGAAAACAGGGAAATCAAGCTTCACCTGAACCAGGGCCTGAAAAAAAAAAGACATGCAACATCAGTAGTCATACATGATACATGCCATAGCCATGGACCTTGATGTGTCTGTGTGGTAGACATTTTAGTTGATGGACTTTTAATACTGTTTGTGGTCATGAGACGGCTCCATGGGAACTACCAATAAAGTAAATTACGGCAGTCAGCAAATGCAGAGCGCTAGATGACTTCCAGATGTTCAAATGGTTGCTTTGGCAGTATTTGTAAAATATTAGAACAAATCTTGGGCGAAACGCACGCTGAAGGAAGTCATATGGCTGATGTAAGATGTACCGTGTCAGTGAACAGCTCAGGGTCGGAAGACATGGAAAATGTGGACACGTGGGTATGCAGCCTGAGGAAACATCAGCGCTCACTCTCTCTCTCTCTCTCTTTCTCTCTCTCTCTTTTAAGTCATGAAGAAATAATCAGTCAGTTCAAGATGGACAATTTAGCTTTCTCGTGTGTCAGGGGCAACTTTGTGGGGCGCTTCACTTCCCCTTAAACCTGCTCTGTAATCCTAACAACCTGATGCGGTTGGAAGGTGAAGAGGTTTAAAAAAACTTGAAAACATGCGGTGTACACAGGTGGGTCGCGAGAGAACGCACCACATGGCTTCCCATTGCGCACAGTGTTTAACTCACACCAGTTTACACAGCTGGTTTTGGTTTCAGCCTCCACATGGAGATTCGTGCCCCAGGAGTGTCTTATTTGTGGTGGGCTATTTACACACTGTAATGTGTGCTCACGTCCATATTTCACAATGACCACATTAATGAGCATGTGATTGGTTGCTCGGTGTAGGATGGTGTACAGTTTATGGATGCAAGGACAACACTCTCGGTTGCTCTTTAAAAGCTTTAATCGCCAATGATGATGTAGGATGAGCTAACAGACCCAATTACGGATGAAGAGTCAAGTTCATTTGTCTGATTGGTAAATCACTGCAGTATTGGCAGTGGCGTTGGTTGCTTTGTTTCTTAAAAAAGGACCAAGTGGACCTGGTTGGGAAGGGAACCCCCCCCCGGAATAACACATTTCCTCTGGCAGATTGTGGCTTAGTAATGGGCCAAGGATAGCATGTAGTGCATTCTAATGCTTATTTGAAAAGGGAAAATTGTAGCAAAATTAAACAAATGGTGGACGCAATTAAAGCATTCAGCTGTTCGATACCACTGCAGTGAGTGGCAGTTAGACACATTGGTTTCATTAATCCAGCCATTTTGACTCCCCATAAACAAAGCTTAATCAATTAATTGAACACCCATTTGTGGTTGACGTAATGTAAAGACATGGCATTCATTGTCAATGTAGCAAGCAGTTCATCAGCATCACATTAAGGTTGTAGAAGTGGGTTAGATATCAGGCTACAGCTTGATACATTAATTCAAGAGTATCTTTTACTATAGATAGAGTGTATTGGCCTTGATGTCACTTCAAGTAAAGGTAATGGCATGATTGGGAAATCTACTGATAAGTGTTTAACGTACTGCTACTTGTGTATGCTTGAACTCGTACAATCATACTTTTTTATCTCTGTGGGTCAAATAGTGATATTGATCTGACCTTGGATCCTGATCAAAGTGATCAAACTGTCTTGAGGCTGCTGCAAATAATATAAGCATTCCAGAAGGCTTTAGACTCCTGCCAATGACTAATAAAACACAGTTCACTGATATCCAATACAGTTCAAAAATAGAGCATGTTAACCTTCCCCTAGACAGGCACCCTTTCCATACATAACAATCATACTTCAAAGATGTGCAGCCTGAGTTTTGTTAAACATGGCAGCCAAATTCATAAATATCCTGTAGGATAGGATAGGATAAAACTTTGGTTTTGAAGGTTTGAAAAAAAAAAAAAAAAACATTTTCATATACATTTTCATAGCCTGTGCCCCTACTGTCTTTTATAGAAGTCTGTATCACATTACCTTGGTACCTCATAACTCTCTATCACTCTTATAAGCACAGGTAAACAGACTTACAAAGGCTCGGTTCACTTATCCCTATCTGTCCTCGGGTGCCAATTCGCAGAAACATTGAGTGTAGTATCCACTCAATGTTTCTGCGAATTGGCACCCGAGGACAGATAGTAGTCCAAGTTTAGTATTAAATTCATATGTATAATATCATCTATATTTTGGCTGAATCTAGGCTTACACTGTATCATCTGTCCCATATGCAACACATCCTGCATTTGGAAGAATATGTTAATGTGGCATATGGCTGAGTTTGGTCCTGTTTTTGTCACTCATGTAGTGCAGTATTCAGTGCAGATACCATTAAGTTGGTTTTGAGCAGGCCTACTTTCAATCTCAGTGGTATCTTTTTCAGTTTCTTGTTACAGTGTCATTTTTATTCAATTAATAATTACTGAGGTGAGATTAGATTTTATGATTTAACAGGTCATGGTGAACTTGCTAAGCCCTTGAAAATACAATGACTACATAGATTGTCATGGCACACACAGATTACTTGTGCCTCCTTGTCTTATCCTTCAGAATTAATCTCTCCTAGTGAAAATAGACTATTCTCTATCTTACTGCTGGGAAACATGCCATCTGACTCGGAGAGGGGGAAGAAAAGTTGAAATGAAATGCTCAACTATTCAGTGAGGGCCGCAAAAGAAAAGTAGGTCATTAAGTGTAAGCCTTGGCGCTCTCAAGGACTTTGTTGTGTCACACACCCAGTGATGTTCTCTCCTAGCACCAGGGCCGATCAATGCGTCACTACAGATGGATGTTGCCATGTTACTCAGAGTCATGGGACTGGCTTCAATAAGGCAAAAGACTAAATTCAATATTTGCATGGGAGGAATCCCTGTGATTCTGTCCTCTAATCTGATCTGGCAAAATCATACTAGGCCTGACCATAGACAATTTGTAAGTGTTTCCATGTGCATTTCTTCTGTTTTGTTTTCTATTCTGGCACGTTATAAAAGCCATAAAAATGGAAGCTGAATCTAGAGCATGTGCACACTTTGGGTATGAAGTCAATTGTTAGGCCTCCAGTGGTTGGTTTTGTTGGTTGAGGGTTGTGGATTTGATTTCCCTGTGGCAATCAGCTATGTTGCTAGCGAGACAAAGCTCATGTAAATAAGCCTAGTAGACTTCGACACGCTGCTCTTGCAGACAGCAGTATCTGCGCTGCAGGATGTCTCGTCACAGAGGAATTTCCTCTGGACAAGACGATGTTTGGTTTCAAGGTTTCACGAATGTCAAAGTCAACTCGGTTCATACCAGCTCTGTTCATACCAGTAGGAAAGACTGTACAAACAGTCGCAGAGCACAGAGGTACATTTCCACATCTGTATGACAGACATTTGTTTGATCATTTCTCTCAGCACATTCAAGAAATGATCAAGGAAATTCCAGTACAACGAGTAATTGGGGGGCCAAGCAGTGAAGCTACATTTACACACAAGGCAACCTTTTCTTATTCATCTTTTGATGCAGTTTGAGTCTATGGAAGCTCATAGAAAGCTTTGCACACTGGGAACAGGCTCATGATTCTGTTCAGCAGGTTTATTGCCAACACTTTGAGTACTCCACCACCAACATGACAAGTCTGAAGGGTGTTCATGCATGAATCAATGCCTGACTTTTTAAAATAGTTTTTTAAGTGGATTGGATTTCTTACATCCATTGTATTCCTTCCGTCAAGCCAATATAAATTCTTAATATGTTAATTATATTAACATATCATTATATTAACAAGTTAATTATATTATAATTTATCATGGATTCATAATAGTTTCCCACCACATTGGGAAGTTAGGAAGTTTTCATAGGACATAGATTTTCTCAGTTTTTCCCTAAACCTATTTGTTTGTGGCAAAGTCTCCTAACAGGAAACTTATCTAAGCTAACCTATGGTGACCTGTAATTTTCTGTGAGTACTTCAAGCCATGCCCTTGACTTAATGATATCAAGCTTCCATGGCAAAACATTTTGGGCTTCTTGTCTCCCTCATATATTTTGCCAGTATTTTTGTCATTATGTCACTGGTGTTCACGCCAATCATCTGTCATGTACAATGTTTTAAATCATTGCCCAGGGAAGCTGTCATCTGTTATGTACAATATGTTTTAAATCATTGTCCAGGGAAGTTGTCATTTGTCCACAGGTGACATGACTTCACCATGGTTTAAATCATTTTACTCACACAGTTATAAAATTTCTACAGTTCTAAGTTTTTTGACTGGCTAAGTTTTTTGACCACTTGTCACACATCCCATAAACATGTCCCGCAGTTGTGAAAACTGCACAACTTACCAATTCAGTAATCTGGGGAGAGCTTAATGGAACAGATTCTTGCCAAGCCAGCTGCTGATGACTGTTTGGAAAAGAATGTGATAGCTCTTTAGAGAAAGATGGACCTCCGAATGCAAGTGTCCAGTTAAAAAAAAAAGGCAACATGGCTTTCTCTGTATGTTTTTATGAAGAGCAGATGTGAACTGATTGAAGAAACAAAGTTTCTAGATGAAGTGTTTGGAGCATTATGAAGTGTAATTTTTTTTATTTTATTATATTCACTTGAGCCATAGTAATATACCAGCTGATCATCAAATTTGAGTAATTGTGAGTGCCCAAGTTGCTTTTCGTAGGACAATGCCTTCCTTCAGTGTACTGTTACATACACTGGTGATGTAAGCTAAACTAGTGAGTACGATGGTTGTGGTGAAAAGCCTAGGTCTCAGTATTCACATGCATTCACAATGCATTGGGTTGCCTTTGATTTGTAGCTCTGTACCTACTTATTAAATTAGCTCTATTTTTGCTGTATCGCTGGGCCTTCTTCCTTCTGCAAATTGGCAACATTGAAGGAAAGCAAATAGGCTATTCTACAGGCTCAAAATGCAAATTCATTATTTTTGTTTTAAATAATTGACAGAAATCCTTTGTTGTGACACTTCCTTTTCTATTAGATTTGTTTTACAGTCCATGCATTGAAGGTAATTAAGCTGTTTATCAAAACTGCAGTCTTTGCATTGTGTGCAATATAGTTTGGATGCATTTGGAATTATTTTTACCATATTATCCAGAACATCATAGGCCAATAACTTGTTGAGATTATGTATTTGTTCCTATATTTATGCATTTAGCTGATCAGCAATCTGGTGGTTTGTCAACAGCTTTGCACACAAATTGCATCTGTGCCACAGCAAAAAGCCCCTTGTCAAGATAATTTAAGAACCAATAAACTTCTAAGGTTTCACCAGGTAAAAAAGTGATAAATTACACTGCTGCCTTGAGGGCAAAGAACGAGTGATGTCACTGACCCAGAGCAAGGCATAATGTCGGGGGAGCCCTTGAAAAGCCTTTGTGCTTGCTAAACTTCTCAGTCATGGTATTCAGCCCAGATCTCAAACAGACATAATGCTTGAGAAACATACAACAGCAATAGACTGTCCTCTAATGTGACTTATTTACAAATGACAAAACATTCAAGAAGGAGCTTGGGTTTACTTTCCTAGGAACTGAGGTTAGTGTATGTCTTGTCTTGTTGGAGTACAGCATGCAACGTGAGACTAGTCCTGCTTGTTGGTAGGCTTACTTTAAAGTTAGTTTGCACTGTGTATGTGCCATATCCTTTGTCAGACTCAGCATTCTCTGTGCTTGATGGTTCACTTGCCATTGAGGCCTGATATTATAGACTAAGAGGTAGAGTAGAGTTACTTTATTAATCCCGGAGGAAATTAAGGTGTCCAGCAGCATATAAACATCATAAATATATCACATGTAACATAACATATCCCACATATACACATATACATCATATACACACATATGCATCATACACACATCTCGCATGTACACATATACAGCACTGTCTCCCAGTGAAAGGGACAACCCCCACCCACCCCACCCCGCACCCTCCTCTCTACACACACCCACATCCACACCCATATAGGTACTGTCTGCAGTTTGTTAGTTGCCCAGCCCGTTTGTTTGTTTGTTTGTTTGTTTGTTAGTTGCCCAGTCCGGGACACAGTCTTAAGCACTCCAGTCAATCATGTTTCTCTCCTTTTGTGTGGCGTTAAAGAGCTGAATTGCCCTAGGAACAAAGGACCTTCTCAGCCTGTCTGTTTTACATGACGGAGACAAAAACCTGTTGCTGAACATGCTCTTCTGCTTAGTGATGTGGTGTGCAGGGGATGGCACTCATTGTCCAATATTGAGAGCAGTCTGCTCAGGGTCCTCTTGTCCGCAGTTGATGTTAGTGTCTCAAGCTCCTTACCCACAACAGAGAGAGCTTTTTTACTAGTCTGTCTAGTTGACCAGCATCCCTCTTCCTAGTGCTGCCCCCCCAACATACCACAGCATAGAAAAGAACACTGGCCATGACAGACTCATAAAACATCAGCAGGAGCTTGCTGCAAACATTAAAGGACCTCAGCCTCCTAAGGAAGTAGAGCCTACTCTGCCCTTGGTGGACTGTGGTTGGACTCCAGTCATCCCTTTTGGTTGAAGCAGAGTTTTGCAGAGGAGTTCAACCAAGAGGAAAACCAGACTGCCAATAAAAAAGTCAGGTTAATGAATATGCGCATGTGACCACTGGATCACTCTGCAAACTGGATACTTCTGAGCCATTGCAGTCTTTACGGTGTGCAAGCCTGAAATCCTTGTGGTCCAACAGTGAAACTGGCTCTACAGCCCTAATGCTCATTTTCAGTGCTTCATTCTGACTTTTCAAGTTTGTCTTCAATTTGAGTTGATTTTCCCAAACCAAAGAATATCTAAGTGACCTCAAATGCCAAAATCCCATTGAACTCTGGAATCAATAACTTAGGATTGCGCAGTTGTGGTTTGTCTACTGAGAGTTAAAATTTTTGTTCATATGGCTGTTTGCAATCCTCCTCATCCCCCCTCCCCTTCAAATTCTTCATGTCTAAGCTATGTAAAAAGTTGGAAATAATAAAACTTCCAGAATAAATGGCTGAATAAATAGCATGTCAACTCTATGCAAAAACAACAACAGCAACAACAAAAGGTGCTTTGTTCAAACAGCTTGTTAAACCCTCAGCTTTCTATGGGGCACAGAGACTACAGGGCTGTGCTGAAAGTGGTTAGGTCCTTGCTCGCTCGAGTTTGTGATGTAAATATTTAGCTCACACACTGTTGCTTTGCTTTGAGTGATCGGGGAGGCAGAGAGTAATGTAAGCCAGTGTCACTGCAAACCAGCTGTGACTGTTCCACGAGGCCTGACAACATTCAAACAACACACACACAAAAAAGAAATGGCCTGGGGAAAGTCTTTGTTAAAGGAAACATCAGGAATGGATATTTTCATCCCTCAGGACAGAAAGGGCTTGTTCCACACTGGACTGACGAGAATGCGGGGGCAGTTTGCATCTCAGGGAAAAAAATCCCACAGAGCAAGTAGTCCATTACAGACGCGGTTGACCAATGCATAAAAACGTAGTCAGAGGGCGCCTCCTGAAACCAGATGCTCCAGTGCATTGCATGCGAAATTTGATCAGCTAGTTGTGACTCAGGCTCATGGAAGTCCATCAGAGTATTGCAAGAATAGGCTAGAATAAGCCGATAAAAACCTCAGTATACTTGGGCTGGAGGAATCCTAGAAATATAAGTTCAGCCCAGTTTGATTCGTCACACAGCAGAGCACTGGGTAGAGTACTACTCATTTGTGCTAATTGCATGTTCAGGTAGTATGTTTCTCGTAGTTTATGTGTGGTCTATCCATGATCGAACTGGTCAAATGTTACATAAATTATGCTGCAGCCTACTGTGGGACTCAACAACTGCAGGAGTTCATTTTTATTCTGAATTATTATTGAAAAATGGTGGTTATTAGACTGTGTTGTTAAGTTCTTGTGATTTCTTGTGAAGTTCAGATTTTTACTTGTAGTGGCAAGGCCCCTCTTCCACAGAATTTCCACAGAACGTGCTTCATAGCAGTCCAAGCCCAGATCTTTTCAGCTAGTCACCATTGCCAATCAGGTCCCCATGGAGCATAAATCATGAGGATGAGGGGGTGGTTGAGGAGGAGTAGTTTGTGTAGCAAAACAGAGATGCACCCGATAGAGAGGGCCCCATGCTACGCTCATCCCCACACGGAGTCGGTGTCAGTTTGGAGAGTCTGTCAGTACGCTGCCCTCGGCTTGATCCGTGCAAGTGGACGCAGCTTGAAAGGATATGAAAAACTAATGTTCTGACCCCTGTCCAAGTCCCATGTAAGATGTGGTTACAAATCAAACAGAGCACACTTTTGAAGACCCATTTTTTCTACAGTTTTCACACGTCTTCTTTTGGCAGCATGCGGCATCCTTCGGGAAATTCTGAAAAAAAAAAAATATATATATTATATTATATTATATTATATATACAGGATACTCACATATTATGGATTTATGTTATACAAACAAATATAATTTAAAGTTTGTGTGATTAAATGTGTAGTACTTATGCTAATAGTAAATTAATTGTGAATAGTAGTGGTGAATGAAAAGATGGCAGAGCTTTCTTTGTGTGAAACCATGGGGAGGCTTTGATCTGAAATCCTGTGTTTATGTGCCAAGGGTGTTATAACACCATAAATTATATACTCTTACTGCATTTGAGGCTGTAGAGCTGTAATTTATCGGAGAAAACGGTTGAGTACAAGCCACGTATGGTTTCGGGGTAACCGCTGTGCCAGTCAAGATGATGTGATAGGCAGAGCATTGACATGGAGATCCTGTACACGTAACTGTTTACTACACATCGATTTCAACGTGGTGACGTGTACAAACTAAAAAAAAGTGTGTATCCATTCAACTAATTACAAACACATGTTTACAAATAAGCATCTGTTTTATTTAGCTTTAGCAAGAAATAGAGATGAAGTCAGACTAACATGTACATTAGTCGGCTCCAGCCACTATCCACTGCAGAGGAAGACCTACAGTAACACAGTAACAGTGGTAGCATGTGTATCTTTAGTGGACAGTAGTCAGCCCAGCAGCGGTTAAGCATAGCCCTGCAGTTGTGGAAAGCCAGAGATCCTGTGAGGCTATACCGCAGCTGTGGTCAAAAAGTGCACCCCCTTAGCCCAGATGCACATACTTGGAGAAGCAGTCAGAACAATGGAGTGTTCATCTGTGAACCCCATAAGACGTTAGCGCCGAAGACTAGCACAGACATGCAGTCAGCTACTTATTAATTTAAGTTTCCTGGCCGGCTCTCCCAGCCAGCCCTACCCGTGAGCAGAGCAAATTGATTGTGGGAAAGAAGGTGAGATTCATGTCCAAACCAGAGGAAGTTGTGTTTTAAGCTCTAGCCTGTTCTCTCTACCATAACTACACTCTTCATATTGTGTACACTCTGTGCTTGTGTTTGTAACTAACTTATCTAATGAAGTTTGACAGAAAAAAATACACATGGGGTATGGGAATAAATATGTTTGGTTGGGAACTGATACACCAGTGGTCATTGCACAGCAGACCAGGGAGAAAGAGGAAACCCATCTGGACACGGTAGGCAAGGAATAATCACAGGTTGTGCAGTGACTTTGAAGTCCATTTGTCTGTGAGTAGACACTGCAAATGAATGAGCGTTGTCATCACTCAACGACTTCCTCCAGACACATTTGACACTGCCTGTGTCGGTAGTACAACTCTAGCTGGCCTTGCTGGTTGCTGAACAAAAGCCTAGGAAAACTGGGACATTTATTTGAGGTCTGACCCCAGCTATTTCAAAGCTGAAAACATGAGAAATAGATGAGAAAATGAGTGTCCCTCCAGCACAACAGCTTGGTAGTGTGGCACACAAAAGAGACACAATTCCTCTGTTTCTCATTTTCTTCAGTCTTTTAGTGTTGGAGGGAGCCCAGCAGAAACCCAGGAGGCAGTCTGTTGTCTGAAAGTCTTTCTGGCACACAATGTGAATGGTACCACTCATGGGCCACTTTCTTCTTTTTCAAAAAGTGTTTGGGAACATTTTTCCCCTAGTAGAACCAATTCACCTTTCATCTTTTAAAAATGTAAAATCTGATGTACACAAGAAAACAGATTTACTTTAGTGACTCACTTTTTCCGTAAGGTCATTTTTCTAACCCCTGCAATCTGGCAACGGCTGCAAACCCCTAAACACAGCACATTATGAGTGTTTCCACATCAGCCAGGGAAAATCCATAAAGTATTAATTTGTCCCTGTTTCCTACATTTCACAGATATATTTCATTATTCCCCTCTTGGCAAAGATGTTATTTATCTCACTTGTTTTAGATGTCCATGGGAGTGTTGTTTTTGAAGCCCACCAAATGTTATCTCCCCCGCTTTTTCCAAAGGAAAGTTTTAGACAGTGGGTGAGGGGCAATGAGGAAGGCAGACACGAACTAGCATGTAGCCGGTGAGCTCATGTTCACGGTGAGGGGCGTGTAGGTTGAGGGGGAGGGCATGCGGAAAAATCTGCATCAGGAAGACTCCTCAAAGGGGTACACTTTCGCTGTCGTCATCATTTGTGGGCTTTTAGAAACGTCTGCGGAAAGAACAGAATCTGCACTGAATTAGCTGGAAAAGGGGGGACTGGGCAAGGGGTTGGGTAATAGCTTGTGGAATACATTTTTCTGCCTGTAAAGAGGGAATGTTCTTGAAGCTTGTATGCCTGTGCCTCAAGGGGAAGCAAACCAATGCTGTTTTAGTGCTGCTTTTTGAAGAGATTGAATAACTTTTGATGTGCTGTTATTTTATCCCTCACATAAATCTGCTAGATAGAGAGCCACCCATTCTTTGTTGTCTTTTAACTCTCAGTGAAGTGGTAGTGAATGAGTTATTGGTTATGGAAACAAAGTACTTGCTTGAATCTTATGTGTAAGTTCAATGTCTGTACAGCACGCTTTACATTTTGCCTGGTTAATTCCCCCATGTGTGAACTTACACTCAAAACAAATCCCTCATACATGAAATATCACACTGAAATTCCAAGAGCAGAAAATCAACTGAACAGAATTACTGCTGAACTAATGCTGTGAAAAGGTTTACTGGAAAGATTTCTGGAGAATCACCACCCCTCCGCCAGCAGGCCCAAAACTAAACAGTTTATTATAAAGGCCGTAAAAAATCCACGCTGAGTGCCATTGGGTCATTTTTCCATCCAGCCAGATGAGACATGAGCCAGACTCTCGGCATCTGCGCTGTCAAGGGGTTCCTTCACCATATGCTCCATTGGTGATGCAGAGGGAGAAGCAGCTTTTCCTCAGATATACCACACACACATCCCCATTGCTTTCCTTTAGTCATCCAGGTCAGAGGAAATGCCT